>CM029395.1:0-445000 GCA_017139565.1 Luffa aegyptiaca | reverse complement strand
CCCGAGCCTTGATTTTTGTTTACCATCAAATATAATGCCTTGAAAGAACACATCTTTCTTTAGTTTCAGGAGATTGACGATGCTTTTTACGTTATCTTGAATTAGTATTGGCAAAAAAAAAAACCTCTGATATCTGATAAGCACAAGCTCCAAGAGATAGGGAGCAATATTTTTACTCCTCGAACGCCAACAAAAACTAATTTAAGTTTGGAACTTTATGCCGAAGAAGAGAAAAAAGTTGTTGGCAGAAAGAGGTTTCTCACAAACTTAAGAGTTAAGCACACGATTTCAAAGCGAAACAAAGATATGTCATTATAATTCAATCGTTATAATTTAAGGTTAATTTATCCTTGATTGGCCGAAGATCTACCATCCATGGTTTAATGTCATTTATATGGATGTCTCACATCCTTTAGGCAAGTAATTTCTCATTTATCCCAAAAGAAAAAATTGTATCAAGATACCAAAATTGAAGTCAAAATTTCAATCTCAAAATCTAAAACTGGACTATGAGGGGGGGGAAAAAAAAGACAAGTCAATTTTGCAACCAAAAAAGGTGGTACCCCTACATAAACAAGCAAACTCATATAACGATTAAATCAATTCTCATTTGGAACCATCCCTTAGAACCAACTAGCAGCCGGAGGCGCACCACCTTCAACTGAAGGTGCTGGTGGTGGTACTGCAGCATCCCATTCGTCTCCATCTGCTACAGCAACTGCAAAAAGCAAAACACACAGAAGAAAGCATCAAAAAATAATCTTAATAAAAGACAACGTCCTTTTTCTGTTCACCTTAAACAGACTAACTTAACTATTAGTTGCATTGCACCTTAGCTTACAACTCCTGGTCAATGATGTCCAAGATCAAAAAAGATACGGAATGACAAACTAAAAGGTAACTGGATATGATAGGTGCTAACGGTTATAAACATAAACCAACGTGATTTGTCTAGGCTAAACACATTAATAATAGGCACAAACATTCAAATAAATCATATAAGGAAAATCGGGTTCAACCTGGCTCAGGGGCCCACTCGACATTTGAAACAGGTGGAGCAACTGCAGCAGCTGCTGCTACTGGTGGTGGAACCACATCAGAGGCACCCCACTGAGCATCAGAAATTTGTCCAGCCCATTGATCCGAGGCAACAAGCGGAGCAGCACCATAATCAGCAATGCCGTAATCTGGTGGTGCAACAGCCTCTTCCTCTTCTTGCTCCTTAGCCTCCTCGGGCTCCCGGTAGAAAAACAAATCCACCTGCACAAGAAACACACACATGATTCAATCCAAACCTTTAATTCAAGTTCCAACAATCAAGTCTTGATTTCATACTTCATGTCAGAATGTGGCTTCTAAAGTAAAGATAGAATACAAAATTCTGAACTTACCATCACGTCCCATTTATGCCCAGCACGAATTGTTCCACGCATCTGTAGAACCATCCTTGCCAAAAGCCAGAATAGACATCCTATGCTATGTTTCCCCTTGTTATTTGCTGGAATACCAATATCAACATACCGCATTGGAGAGTCAGTGTCACAAAAGGCAATTGTGGGAATGTTTCCAAGGGCAGCTTCCTTGATGGGCTGCAAACAAGTAACCAACCAAGCGACACAAATTGCATCAATAAGTCAGGTATACGGGAAAAAAACAAGAGTGAACCTGAAATTTATAAGAGAAGACCATCTTCTCAACTTTAAAAAATAACTAAAAACGATTATGGGTCCTTAGAAAGGCTTAATCACCTGATGATCAGTTCTAGGATCTGTAAGTATCAGAAGACGTGGTTCATTGAATGAGGTCTGAAGCTGGTTGGTGAAAGTTCCAGGGGTGTGCCTCCCGGCTATTGCATGTGCACCAGTGTGTTGAGCGAACTTCAGTACGGCCCTCTGACCATAAGGCCTCGCAGACTGAACAATGATGTCTTGTGGGTTCTCAATACCCACAATCACTCTGGCAGCCAGCTGAAGTTTCTCCCATGTCTTACCAAGGTTAATAATGTAGATTCCTAAAGAAAGAAAGTTAGAAAAAAAAAATTCATCCATATTCAAAATGTAGATATCAATTCTCATGGAGCCTCCAATAACTCAACATTCCTTGAAATCACAGATTGGAAAATGAAATTGATTCTTCAAACAATAGAGACCGGTTTAAGTGCTTCAAATCTTTAACGTATGAACCAACATTTTGGAATCAAATTAGAAGTACCATCACCCCAAACATGTAGAACCCATTGTCCTTGGCAAATACAGAAGAAACTAAAAAGATAAACTAAAAAAAACAGCCAGAAGCCGAAGCCTCGCGTCTCCAAAGTGTAAATACTGTCAAAAATTACAAATTTAATAAAAAAAAAAACATGGATAAATATACGCATTGGTGAAGTTATGATCGCTCTAATCCCGAGAAATTCACATAAAAAAATTAAGGCCATCAGGTAAAGACAATTAGAGAATAACAACGCGCGCACATTAGCACTCAGAGTTTCAGTCCAGAAGAAATCACCGCCAATATTGAAAACAAAGAGAACAGAATGAAAAAGGAATCGAAGTAATGAGCATCTAGTAAGCCCTCAAATGCGAAGATCTGAAAGTAAAGTATATTGAAGACATTACCATCGTTCCGGCGCTTGAAAACGTAACGCTCCATTTGGAAGTCACAGTTCTTAGTGCCTAGATGAACCTCGGCGGCCAACATCATCTGGATGTCGGCCTCCTTCTGCGAGAGCTGACGCGGTGCTGTTGCAGTCGCCATGGCCGGATCTTAGTGAATGGAGAGCTGCGCTAGGGTTAGCAGAAGACTTTAAGCCAACAAAGAGGCAGGGAGGGGTGGGGGTCTGTAAACAGAACGGCTGAGAGGTTGAGATGAGAAGGGACTAGGGTTTTTCTACCTTCTTTTCCTTCGGCCTAAACAGACAATTCCAATGTATTTCCCAAATTGCCATCAATAGTGAATTGGGCTGGGCTTAGTTATAAATCTTGGCGAATTTATTTTTATTTCTAAAAACAGAAATTTCTATTTATAAATTTATACCATTAATATTAAATAACAATTCCATTTAATAAAAGTTTATATATTTTTTTAAAAAAATCAATTTATAATTTAACTCGTTTAAATTTTCATCAAAGACATTTCTACATGTCCATGGATTCGACATCGACATATAGGTGATTCAACATTTCTATTATATCGTAAAGAAATTGATAAAATATAAACAAAACAATTGCAAATTGATACTATTGTAAAACGTTTATTTGTTAATTAAAATATATTTTTTTATTTTTTTATTTTAAATATTTTTCAGAAATATCCATCGATATCAATATTTTCATAAAATTAAGATCTTGACATTTTCGTCGACAATCGACATTTTAATCTTTACCTAAAAGTAATCGAGGAAGAGTCGAACACCCTGTTAGATTATAAGCTCCCTCCTAAAATCAATTGATTATAAGTTCCCTCCCTGTTTAGATTATAAGTTCCCTCCTAAAATCAATTTAAGTTCATGAACTTAAAGTATATGAAGACTGAACCATTGTATACCAACAAGAGCATGATTAGACATTAAACTTATACTCTGATCAAAAAGTTAGAGATTCAATACCCTATCTTATAGGTTGTAAAAAAAAACGCAATCAAATTGTGTCAATGGAATCCAACCTACTTAATTATTTTTTTTTACAACATGTGGGGTTGGGGGATTCGAACCACAGATCTCGTTGTTATTAATACAACTTTATTAGTACAACTTTATGCCAGTTGAGCTATACTCTTGTTGGCTACTTAATTTCATTCAATGAAAATCAATTAATTAACTTGGTTCTATCTCTTGAAATATTATGGGTTCATAAGTGTCATAGCTACTGAAAAGCATTTACCTACAACTACAAGAACAAGGGAAGAGAAAATAGCACAACACCATCCACCCACGTTTGTTGAATTCATTATCAAAAGCCAAAAACCTAGTCTAAGTAAATATACAACATCCTTCATTGAAGCCTAAGAAAGCCGGCGGTAAGAATGGTCAGGCGATGGTGACCTGCACCGTTTTGGGCTTCGGAGGTGGAGGCAGCTTCTCCACAATCACCATCAACACTCCATTTTCGCATTTGGCAGAAATGGCTGAAGCATCAGCATTTTCTGGCAGTCTGAACTTCCTCACCATCTTCTGTGGTGCCTTCCTCTCAAGCCTCAGGTACTTGCAGCCTTCTTCCTCGCCATCCTCCCGCTTTCTCTTCCCTCCACTCCTTATTACTAGTGTATTCTCCTCTTCCACAGTCACCTGCACTCAAAACCATATTTCGATCACCACACTACTAAAATGTCCTCTTTGAAGTCTTCTATCTTTACTCACCACTCACATATTCATATTCACTTGGATTCACCAATCCAAACCTTACGAGTAATGTAAAGTAAGGAGATAAAATGACAATGCAGGTGAAAGGGGAAATTTCTTATGCTACAATAGAATGATACTACTCCCATTCATTGTCACCATGTTGACATTATTGTAAAATGTAGGATCAACCATATTAAAGGAATAAAGGATTGTTTATAAAATGGAAAAATGGGGTGTGTACTAAACTGTTCAACATTAATGGGAGAACAAATGACATTTGACTACCCTGAGCTCCTACTCTAATATATATTATA
Source organism: Luffa aegyptiaca (assembly GCA_017139565.1). Classification (NCBI taxonomy): domain Eukaryota; kingdom Viridiplantae; phylum Streptophyta; class Magnoliopsida; order Cucurbitales; family Cucurbitaceae; genus Luffa; species Luffa aegyptiaca. The sequence continues at coordinate 440,347 of CM029395.1, read as the reverse complement.
TTATATCGAAACACTAAACTAAACTAAATTAAGGTACTTTAGTGAAAAATATGGCATGATAAAAGTGATTTTAGACCATTTCAAAATTACTCTTCATGTCCTAAAAAGACAAGGGTGGGAGTACATCTGCCCTCTTGAAATGTTCCTAAAAATCCTTGTAGCCCTTGTTTCTCAATACATATCTGATATCATCTAAAGCATTGACAGTAGAGCAAAAAATGCCAAATTATGTCCCAATTCCCATGTCCCTGCCTAAAAGTGCTCGCCAACATAAACAAAATTTCTTGTAATAAAATCAGAGGTCGATCATCACATTCACATAGTCAAAAAAAAGGGAGCAATGGTTAGAAAACCAAGCTTATATTCATATGTAAGTAATAAGTTCACTCACGGTCTAAAAATTAACACGAAAACCAACGAGAGATCGATCATCATCAAAAGAAAGAAAAGGTTTGAACTCAATACCTCTATATTTACACTAGGTAGAATAATTGTCTAACCCAAAAGTTTAACATGATAGATTAAGATAGTAATTTTAACTATTCTTTAATTATCCTCACATTAAATGTTCTATTCCACTGCATACTTCTGGAATCAGGACAAGGAAAATTCAAGGCAGTAAGATATACCATCTCTAGTTCAGCTCCCATAAAACTAGATGAACTTCCATTGAGAGAAAGCGTGACTGAAGTAAGGAACTCTGGAAATTACCTGAATGTCAGATTTGGAGAGGCCAGGCAAGTCCAGGTAGAAAATGTATTCCTTAGGAGTGTCCAAGATATCAGTTGGAATGCTGGAGATGCCTTTCGGGTCACGATCATCGTGAGCACCGGTAGTGAACGCAAATTTCTCAATAGTTTCAGGGAAATGGAAGAGGCTGCTGACGGCCTGCCCTAAATGTCCATTGTACGAATTCGAATCGGCGTCTCTGCTCATTGTTACCTCCTATGATTCCAAAAACACAGCAAATGACCCTGAAAAGCACAGATTCATCAGGCATTTCGCTCGATTCATCAGAAAACTGGGAGAAAAGAAAAGATACAAAAGCAGAAGCAGAATTCGAGTAAAGCCATACCTGTAAGAGTGAAATTTGTAGAAACGGCAATCTGTGTGGCGAGAACATTGGGGATCAATTAAAAAGAAGAGGAAGGAAATTTCGAGAGTATGTTTGAGAATGCGAGGGAAGCGTCTGGAAAAATCCTCTTGATTCAGACGTCGTCTTCACCCGCTTACACGTGTTCATTCCGCCGACCTTTCCCCATTGCCGACGTGTCGTCCTCTTGCTTCCTTATAATCTACGACTCATTTACACAAGGTATGGGCTGGGCCGTACAAGGATGTATACTGGCCCATTTATTCTTTCAGGCCCATAGCTGTGACAACAGTTGCAGATAAACCGAAATCGATTGGTTCGGTTTTTTTTTACAAAAACCGAAAAATTCTCGATTTTTTTTAGTTTAGAAACTTTGGAAACTGAAGGGTTCGGTTCGGTTATTTGTTTCAGCCAAAACTGAACCGAACTGAACCGTGCACACTCATAGTATTGTCAGTTTTCTAAACTAAACTAAAGAAAAAGAAAATTGTTTACTTTACTAGATCAATAGTAATTCTAACTCATAGAAGACATTGATATGTCTTGAATATGTTATCTGCCGCTTCAAATGATTGAGGTGTTGTATATAAACTCTCTTATCCAAATTATTTATAATCTGGTTCAAGATTGTTTAGTTTTTTTTTTTACAACATGTGGAGTGGAAGATTCGAACCACTAACCTCTCGGTCATTAGTATAAGTTTTATGTAAGTTGAAGTATGTTTATTGTTATAGGTAATTTTGGACCACACAGACGGACAAGGAGCTGACGAGGACAATCAGACAGAGGTATGACCAAAAGACTAACCCAGAGGAAGACCGGACCAAAGGGTCGGGCCAACATGGCCCGACCCATATGGTCGGCCTCGGTAAAAGGTCGAGGCCGACCATTCTGCCCGCTTGCGCGGGCCGAGCCCGGTGGCCTCTTTTCGGTCCCTGATGCTCCGAATCGTCCCGGTTCCGCCTGATTCGTCCCGAAACACCTCCGGATTCCTAAAAACCCTAGGAGGACAAACAGGTATAAAAACCCCTTTTCATCACGGAAAGAGGGTTCCGAAAACTCTACTCCCGACTGCTCCCTTTACTATCTATAGCTTCTCCTAGGTTTTCTGACTTAGGCATCGGAGGCGGTGTGGCCTACACCACGCCGGTGTGCAGTTTTGCTGGTCTTGCAGGTCACGTCTTCTCCAGTTTCTACAAATTCACGGTTGGTGTCACGTGAAGGTCAGGTGAGTCTTCTGTCCGGATTTTGGCATCAACATTTATGTTGACAAAAAGATTATTTAGTTTACTAGATCATTACTCATTGTCATTAGTAATTCCGACAATAATATTTGGCAAATAAATGAATCTACTCCACAATTAGTTTATTTAAATCTGAATTAAATACAAAACGTCATATTTTGAATTAGGTACTTAAATATCAATCAATCATAAGTTGATGCACAGTAATTGTTTTTATATATCATTAAGAAAAAAGATGAACAAAGTCAATTTCATTTTTTAAAAAATAAATATTTATAGTCGGCAAGTGATATTTTGTTAGGAACTGATGGGAACAAAGCAATAAACAAAGTTTTGGACAAGATAGAAACCGTGTCCCTTATTACATGACACATGAGATTGGCAATAATAAAAACTTGTTATGAAAATTATGTCTGCCAAGCACAAGCACAAGCACTTCTCATACAGAATATTGCACTGTCTATATAATTTCTTTTCTAATTATTTTTATGCTTCCTTAGTTCATCAATGTCTTTCTCAACTTTAACTTGTGAATTATTTTAAAACTTATCATTCCAATATATTACTTTAAAATTTTGGATTCATACAAGAGGTTTTGTTTAATCTGTTTGATCTCAACAAAAAAAAAAAATTAGGAGAAGAATATCTGCAAAATCAGTCTGTACACCAATGTGGTGCTCGTTAAATACCCTTCAAATTGCTTAATCTAGATCAAAGTTTTTGTGTTAGTGTAGCAAGAATTAGGATTTTTTTTTTTTTTTTTTTTATATAGACCTCACATGTGAGCCTCCTCATTCTCTTTATATTTTATTTTGACCTAGGGTGGTTTTCGATCTTTCTGTTAGCATGAGTCTCGGGTTGAAATATTCTTGAATTGAACTAATTGACTTGACCCAATAAGGAGTCGGCCTCATGAGCTTGACCCAGAGTCTTGGGTAACCAGGGCAAAGTCCATCGAGGCACAATCGACTCAAGCATATGGTTGACCTGAACATGATTACACACAACTTGGACGTGGTTTGCTAGGGTGTGGTATGCATAAACATAATTAACTTCAGGCATGGTCTATTGAGGAGTGGTCGGTCTGGGGTCCAACTTGTGTTGGGCCTTGGCTTGCTTGAGAAGTTTTCTCCTCAGGTCCTCCTCGCAGTTCATCTGTTTTAAATTTAATTCTACCCATGAGAGTAACAATTTCCAACATAGTATTAATATTAATATTCTATTTTTTGGATCTCATCTTAATTTTTTTTTTTTTTAATTCTAATGTTTAGAGGTGGTTATGGTTTATAACAAAATTTGTAACGATCTAATGATGGCACATGAATTAAATCCCACCAAATCTACATTGATTTTGATGTCTTTTTAATTTGGAATTAAAAACAGCAAGGGTTTGTTATTGATCTCTATTTAGGCACATGCTGATGAGAAACTGTAGCACATGCCCCTTTGACTGAACAAATCTTAGTGGGGATCTCAAATCTTCTATTATTGCCCCCCATTTTTAACCCTTTACTCAAGGCTTTGGATATGAAGGAGAGAGAGAGAAATTCATTGCTATCACCAAATTGGCTACACATAGACTAAGGTCCAACTTTCTCATGGTCCTTTCTTTTTTCTTATTTAAATTTTTTAAATTTTAAAATTTCAGGCTAGGGCCTTTTTAGTGGTAACCTATTGCTTGACACCACATGTTTATATGTTTATCCCAATTGAGGTTAAGAAATCCAAATACACATAACATAGGGTGGACCCTAAAACTTTTTCCTATTGATGATGTACACACAATATGAAATTGAGGGAAATTAGAGAGAAAATATTACCATCTTAATTTCTTTTATATAGTTTTTTAGTTAGTTAAATTACAAAAGTTTTAGTCCCTACACTTTTATATTTGTGTTTGATGGGTCTCTAGACTTTAAAAAGTATCTAATAGATTCCTAAACGTTTAATTTTGGGTCTAATATGTCCTTGAATTTAAAAATGGCAAATAGGTCCTTGATTGAACTTTCAAGTTTGTGTTTTATAATTCCCTAACATATTCAACATTTTTTTAAAAAAAATTAATGAGTTTATTAGACATAAAATTGAATATTGCATCCAATAAATTCGTGAATTTTAAAAAATGATGAATGGATCAATGACTTATTTGACACAAAATTGAAAGTTCAAAGACCTATTTGACAATAAATAGACACGAACCTGAAAGTTTCAAGGTCTAAAGTTATAATTTAACCTAGTTGTTTTTTTTTTAATCTAAGACAAATGAAGGAAACAATTTGCGCTTCATTTTCTTTTTGGTTCTTCCCATCACACACAAACTCAAAATTTATTGAGATCATGAGTCAAACATCATCTAATAATCTCGGACAGATCGATTTGATACATACGCAACATGTCGAAGGTATCGACATGGGCTGAACTCGAACAAAATACACGGTGATAAGAGAAATAGGTTGGGGGAGACATGATTTAGTTGTGGAATAAGGTAGGCTACATATTTCTCTAACACATTACTATGATGATAGAAACCGGTCAGTTGGACCACAGGCAATAGGCCGGTTTTAGATTCGGTGGAAAATTAACTTCTTCTTCTTTTTTTTTTTTTTTTTTGAAAAAGGGTGGAAAATTAACTTCTTCTGTCTCTCCTTAATGTTCAAATCATATATGCATCTATTTCTCTCTCAATTCTTTCTTTTTAATTTGGACCACCTACTAAACTACATGATCAAACTTGTTATGTGTGTTATCTTCCCTTGAGATCTTTCCCCCTTATATCCATATGTCCAATATCGTAATTTCATTCTAGTAAATATCGTGTCTTCTTAGTTCGTACCAACTATATATATAATATAATGTTTTGAGAAATCGAAATCAAAATATTTCACAGCTTCTCTAAATCAATAATAGATCGCTATGTATGAGATGAGAATTTGTTTCTAATATATGGAATTGGATTATGTGCATGTAGCAAACGTTTTCAATGAAGTGTTTAAAGAAGAAATTGAATAGTGGGTATGTATGTTTTTGGTTATGTTGCTAAAACCATATTTTCCAAAAGGATTAAAAAAAATCATGTTTGTTATGGGGTGAAAATTGTTGGGCCCATGGGACTAGGACCACCCTAGCCCAAAAGAAAAGAAAACGTCTTGGTGGCCCTCCAAGGTCGAGTCGAGGTATTTAACTCTGACTATTCAAAGAGGACCACAGTCTATCAGATCTCGGTAAGAGATTATCCGAGACACATGTTTTCTCTCTTCTTGGATTCCGGTTGACTCCTCCGTACAACACTTACAAATATGTCGAAGAGATATAAATAGATGGACCAATCTCACTTACAAGGTATATGAAATCTACCTTGTACTTAGGCATTACTTTGTATTAAACATTGACTTAAGCATCAGAGTATGTTGGACACAACACCATATCGCTATGATGTCTTACCTTGCGGGTCTGCTCAAATTCAAAGCCACCTACGATGACTAAGTTAGTCAATACCTATTGTACCAGATTCTCGCACCAACAACGTTGTTTTGTTTAGCTAAACCTACCATAGATTCAATTTACAACATGGTATATTTAGAAGATTAAAAAAAATTAAAAAATTAAAAATATTTGTGGTAAGCTTCTATTTGATTATCATTATTTTTTTAAAAAAAAATGTTTTTATGGAAAATATAATTCCAAAATAAAAATTTGAAATTCACAATTAATTCAATATGCACAATATAATTTTGCCCTAAAACCCAAGTAAAGAATTGAATGTTGAAGGAGACAAAGGGCAAGCATTGGCATTGGCTAGATGGGGAAGGAAAAAGAAAAGGGAGTTGGAAGTTGGCTAGTTGGTACCTTAACAACCTAACATCTCCCTTTTTCCAATTAGGCAAAAAAAAAAAAAAAAAAAAAAAAAAAAAAAAAAAAAAAAAAAGCATAATTTGGTTTGTTGAACAAGATTTCACAAGGAAAAATATATATTATTATTACAATTTCTTAATAATTAACTTGTTCTTGTTGCTAATTATTATTCCCTCCCAACCTACAACTAATTTATTGTGCTTTGTTCAAAGCCTTATACTTCACACTTTTGATTCACATGTGGACCATATAAGATATGAATTATTAAATCACAAATATTGGTTGGATCTTGCTCAAACATTATAATATACAACCTTAATTGGTAATCTAATTAATTACATGTGGTTATTATGATTAATTTTCATGTTTTTTTTTGGATTAGAAGCAACAACATCATTCATTGTCTTGTCTTAATAAGCCACATCTTGCCCTAATCTTCAATCATTTTAAATGAGATGTCCTCACATTATAATCAATCACAACACTCATTCCTTTCTCAATCAAGTTTCAATATTTAATATTTTTTTCACTCTAGTTATGAAAGAATATGAATTGAATTTGAAGGACAATCATAACAAAGAGAGATTGAAAGAGAATCAAAATATAAATGTTAGGTTACACTATCAATTTGGTCCCTATGATTTAGCCTTAGTTACATTTTAGTCTCTATAAATTTAAAAGCTTCAATTTAGTCCTTATTGTTTGATCTTCATATCAATTTAGTTCATATGGGTTCAACCGAAGTGAGACATGTACCCTTAATCAAGAGGTTTGAATCCTCCCACCCCAAATATTCTTGAACTCAAAAAAGAAGGAAAGAAAGGAAGAAGAAGAGCACAATCAACAAAATACAAAACGGTGGAGGGATTAGAACCTCTAGCCTCTTAGTTGAAGGTACGTGTCAATTACCGTTGAGCTATGCTCGCTTTGACTCTTCCCCACATGTTGTTGAAATAACAAAAATGGAAGATTTAATTAAAATTTTATTGCCAAAAGGAACAATTAAATGGTTGAATTAATAATGCCAAGAAATATTAATTTTTTCTCTCAAAAGTTTTGAGAATGAATTCGAATTAGGCCTAATTAATCATTAATGTCGACCATATAACATAAGAAGATAAGGTTTGAAAAAAAAAAAGGTTTGAAAAAAGCTGCCATATTAATGTGATTTGTATAACACATAGTCAAGGCCTCCTGTATTAATGAGGATAAACCGTCCATGAGAGCTTTAATAATCTTCTTTGAAAAATTAGAAGAAAATGAATAATCAAATCATTTAGTCCTCTTTGACAATAAGTTTATTCATTTTTTTTAAACTATAGTTAATTACTAATAATTTTTCTGTTTACTTTTTCATATTTTAAAAACATATTTTTCAAGATTCAACCGAGAAGTTCAAAAACAATAATATTTGACTATAATTTTAAAAATATTTCTAAACTTATGTTGCTAACAAAAAAAAAATTATAGAAAATAAAGAAGAAAAGGTAAGTTAAACTATTTATTTCATTCTTGAATCTTGACATGTGTCACTTTTTGTCCATATATAGTTTTAAAAGTTTCTTTTTCATCTCTAACTTTGTTTTCATTTTTTTAATAGCCCTTGCCATTAGTGAAGGATAATGTTAATTTTAATTATAAAAAAAAAATTAAAAAAAAAACAATAAACAATCTAGGCTCAGCTTAAGGGTGTGTTTGGTTTAATTTTTCAAGTGTTTATGCAAGGGATTACGGGACACTACACATATCTCCACAATGGTATGATATTGTCAACTTTAGGCATAGCCCTCATGGCTTTGTTTTTTGATCACCCCAAAAGGCCTCATACCAATGGAGATACTAGTCCTCCCTTATATACCCATGATCATCCCCTTATCTAGCCAATGTGGGACTTTGGTCGCACTCCCAACAATTTAATTTTGAAAAAATTTATAGTGTTTGGCCATCACTAAAAATGACTAGCTTATTAGAAAATGAGATTGATAAATAAACCATTTTGAAAGAAACACTTGAAACCAACTTTTTTTAAAATAGTGTTTAGTATACAATAACTTGTGTATAAAAACATTATGAGGAAATACAACCAAACATATGGGTGTTTAAATTCTAAACAATTTTTATACAAAATGTTCTTACAAAAATGTATTCTTGAAAAACATTTAAATTAAAATGTATTCCAAACGGATCCTAAATTTATCAAATTGGCATAAATTTAGGTTATTTTTGTTGAAATTAAACCTCTCACTAATACACATAGACTATTAATAAAATTTAACTAAAGTAAAGAGACAAAAATTAGTAAAATAATAAAAAGAAAGAATCAACACAATCAATACGTTACCCAATTAATAAGGGACAAGCTAATTTTTTTAAAATAAAAAACGACAAAATCAAATGAACCAAATTGATTCTGTCAATTTGAACGTATTCATCTATTGAATTGGTTTTCTAAAGTATTAAAAAGAAGAAATTGCTCGATTTTGATTTGGATAAACTATATCATTTTCTCTTAATACAGTTCAATTTTTGTTGATTCCAATAAAAAAAAAATCAATTTATACCCGTTAAACTTTGCAAGTTAAATCAATTAATATTCTAAACTAATAATTATATCAATTAAAATTATAAACTTTGATAAGTAGATCAATTTAGACTATATGTTCGTTACTCATAACTATTTTTTATAATAATTTCATTTAAAATCACCAAAATATAATTATTCTTTCCTCAAAATCCTAAGAAAATAAGCAAAAAGAAATAATTTTCAAGTAATTCTTCTCAAATGAGTTGATAAAATAGAGAAAGAAGAGAAGATGAAAAATTGGATCATATTAATAAAAATTGCTCCCATTTACTTTATTCAATCATTTTCTTCTAATAGTAGGTAAAGTCCTTACATTTAAAAATAGTACACACATGTGAGAATTATGCAATAGTTATTTTAAAATGAAATCCTAATGATTAACGAAGGATCTAAAATAATTCATTTAGGAAAATCTTAATATTTTAACTTTTTCCTTTTTTCACCGTTTTACCCTCCTCCCAGATCGAGGAGATAATCTGAGGGGAAAAAACTTCATCTTATAGAGAAGAAACATTGTTTAGAACAAACAAACCGAGCTAAATTTTGAGCCACTCAATTACAAGGATGAGGAGTGTGATTGAAGAGCACCACACCAACCTCGAATGTTAATAGACGAGTCTTCTTAACAAAATCCGCTACTTTAGATAGATCTTAGGAGTCTCCATTGAACAACTGAATGACTTTGAGGAAACTCAAATCGGACTTCCATAGGCTCAAATCTATCACACTGTTTTTTTCTTTTTAACAACATGTGAGAGTGGAAAGATTTGAACCACTGACCTTTTGATCATGAATACAATTTTTATGTCAATTGAGTTGTGCTCTTGCTAGCAGCTTAATATTATAATTTATCCCATCATTAGTATCCAACTTTAATTGATTCAATTTATAAAGTTTAAGAATGTTACTTTTAAAAAATAAAAATAAAATGGATGTGAGCTCATTTACACCTAGACTTGAGTTAAGGGGTATTAAAGAGTGCACTAGCCGACAAAAGGGCGCAAATTACTAAAAAAACATGGGAGGGCATTTCGGGAAAATGAATCCATTGGTACAAGTCAAGCCCAGCCCAGCCCCATTGCCAATCCCCAATGGCCAATTGGTTTACACCAAAAGCCGAACAATATGAAATAATAAGATGAAGGTTAAATTAACAAAAATACCTCTACACTGTGGAATTGCTATCTGAACTTTTAAAAGTTTCATTTTAATTCTTTATATTTGAATTTTGTTTCAAAACAACTCCAAAATACATTTTTTCATTAAATTTATGGATGAAAAATGATTTGTCTGCATATGTATTGCTACTATAATTTAACATGAGAGGGAGAATTAGAAGAAGAATAAAGGTCCGTTTAGAATATATTTTAATTTAAATATTTTTCAAGAATGCATTTTTTTAAAAACATTTTGTATAAAAATTGTTTAGAATTTAAACACTCATATGTTTGGTTGCATTTTCTCATAAGATGTTTTTATACCCAAGTTATTGTATACAAAACACTCTTCTTAAAAAAGTTGGTTTCAAGTGTTTCTCAAAATGATTTATTTATCAATCTCATTTTTTAATGAGTCATTTTTAGTGGTTGTCAAACACTAGAAATTTTTTCAAAATGATTTTTTTTTCAAATTAAACATTTGAAAAGACGTTTCATTTTTGAACAAACTTCCCTTTTATTTCTTGTTCTTATTAATATTATTAAATATTATTTTATTTATTATTCATAATTATCTCATGCTTAGCTGGTTCGTTCATTTCCGGGTCCCACCTTTCCTTTTGTCCCTTTCCTTCTTCCCCTTGTCTTTTTATAATTCCATTCCTTCTCTCAATCCCAAAACACATCCAATTCCTTGTTGTGTTTGTTTCTCTCATTGTTTCTCATCGCCATGGCCAAGCTCGCCAAGCTCACCAAGCTCAAGTCCGCCATCAAACGCTGGCCCTCCATCTCCAAGCTCTCCCGCACCACCACCACCACCACCACCTCCGCCGCCGTCGACGACGACCACTCCTCTTCTCACCTCCACCCCGTCTTCGTCGGAAGATCCCGCCGCCGCTACCTCCTCTCCTCCGACGTCGTCCACCACCCCCTCTTCCAGGAGCTCGTCGACAAGTCCTCCCCCAATCCCAATCCCGACGACCAAGGCCTCGTCGTCTCCTGCGAGGTCGTTCTCTTCGAGCACTTGCTATGGATGCTCGAAAATGCCGCCACCCAACTGGGCTCCGCCGACGAACTCGTCCAATTCTACACTTAGAATAATTCCGGTAGATAAATTGTTGTTGTTGTTGTTCTTATCATTATTGTTCCTTTTAAAAAAAAACATAAATTAAATTAACCCATTTGATTAATGATTAATTTTACGGTTGTTCCCATTTTGTGTTTGTGCGTTGATTATCTCAAGTATGTGAGGTTGGAAGACAATTGAAGTTAATTGCGGCCAACTGTAAAATAATTTTCTCTATTTTTTTTTTTTTTTTTTTTAGACAGACAAAGAAAGAAAACATGAGAGTTTAGTTTGGCTTTGGCATTGACATTTTGTGTTTATATTCTTTCAAACGTTAATAAAATTTGGATTGGAGCGACTGTGTGTGTCTGTCGTCTCTCACTTTGTGTTCCAGTAATTGTAAATTTCTAATTCATTTATTGCGTCATCTTCTTCTTTTATATTTTTGTATTTATTTCATTTGCTTCTTTCTGTAATTTTGCCCTTCTCCCTGGATCCCCTCTGGAAAATAAGCTATTGCTCTGCCAACTACAATGGTAAATTTAAACTTAAAATTGCAAAAATATCTCTAAACTATCAAGTTTGTTTCAATTATAGTCCGAAACTTTTAAATATTTTGTTTCAACACAACCCTTTAAGACATTTTTTTCGTTAAATTTATGGATGAAAAATGATGTGTTTGTATATGTTTTGTTGCTTATGTGAACATATTTTGGATATATACGTGGAAAAAACAATGTAAACACATGCAAACACACCATTTTTCATCCATAAATCTAACAGAAAATGTCTTCAAGGATCGAAGTATAATTGAAATCAATCTCATAATTCAGGGGTATTTTTTATAATTTAACCTAAATTTAACTAAGAATATGATAGTATTTAGTACACAATTTTGCCAGTTTTTCAACTTATTTTTTCTATATATATATATTTTAATTGCAGTAAAGTATAACGTCTTTTTATTTTCTTTTGATTAAAATGATAAACTATTTTATTTATAATTTTATTCAAACTTTAGAAGTAATGTTGAGTTTCGTTCAACTTGCAAGAGCCTAAGGTTTACTTTTTTAAATTTGGGGAAGCCTTCAAGTGTATTTTAAAAAGGGGTAGGGAATGGGAAAAAAATATTTAAATTAGAAAATCTTAATATTTTAAACAAAAAAATGAAAAATAAAATTGCCATCAAATAAACCAAAAATATTAATGAATTATTTATTACATTTTTTTTCTTTGCTAATAATTGAGGCAGGGGCCAACAAAGTGGAGGAATCCCAAATTCACATCCTAACATTGACCATCGCCTTAGTTCTTTATATGTATGTAGGTATACCAATCTCATCTTTTTAAAAATTGAGAAAAAAATGAAAAAAAATTATTTGACCTTAAAAAATATTTATTAATTCAACCCTCAAACTTTTGGCCTTTTGATCGAGATTTTGATATCTTAGGCCCCGCCATTTGGTTTTTGAAAATTAAGCTTAAAAACACTACATGCACCTACGAGTTTCTTTATTTTGTTATCTACCTTGTTATAGGCAATTTTGGACCACCCGACGCACAAGGAGCTGACGAGGACGTCCGGGCGAAAATAGGGCTAGGAGACCGAGCCCGAGGAAGAACCGACCAAAGGGCCGGGCCAACTTGGCCCGACCCAAATGGTCTGCCTCGGCCTTAGGCCGAGGCCGAGCATTATCAACTCTCTTCTCTTGCTCTCTAGCTCTCCCTTCCGTTTTCTGACTTAAGCATCGGAGGCGGTGTGGCTAGCACCACACCGGTGTGCAGGTTTTCTCTTTTGCAGGCCACGTCTTCCCCCCTCATCTACAAATTTACCGTTGGTGGCACGTGAAGGTCAGGTGAGTTTCCCCTGACCAAAATCGACCATCAACAGTTGGCGCCGTCTGTGGGGAAGAAAGCTTGCTAAACCTACACATCGGTCATTCCATGAGTAAGAGGATGGAGAAGAGAATTCAAAACATAAACACAGAGAATTCGGATGGTGACCGCCACCAGCGGAGGTCACGGGAAGAAGGCCGAGATCGGCCTCAGACCGAATCTCCTCGTCGTCGGTCTCCACTGCCCTCATCCCGAGAGAAAAAAGCTGATCTAAAATTTGTTGCTCTCGAAAACAAAGTAAGTGCGATGGATCATAATTTATCCAGGATACTTCGTATCTTGGATAAACCTGGACCTAGCACCAAAACCCCTGATGAGAGGTTGGTTAGGGATCTGAGGAAGGGGAAGGAGCCAATCGAGTACACTGCAGAATCAGAGACGAGATCGAAGGGAAAGAAGACTAGCAGCATGACCAGCAAGGTCAGGGGGCTCAAGCCTACTGATCGTACGATTTTGAGGAGCCCAGAGTCAAGCACACTTAAGGGACGTGACTATACAGTTTCTACCCCAAGCTATGGTCATACTAAGACAGACCTGAGGAATCTGATCGAGGAGAAGCGCAGGGGTGCCAGAACTGCCGAATCCGAGGCCAGAGCCGCCGAAGCTGAAGCCAGGGCTGCTGAGGTCGAGGCCAGAGCAGCCGAGGCCGAGGCTAGGTTGGCCGAGGCTGAGGCCAAGAAGGACAATCCCCCCTGGAAGACTGAGCTTCTAAACACACTAAAGGAGCTTGGAAATCCACAGGGATACCTGCAGAAGTTAAAGGACTCTGGAGCACAAGACTTGGAAGAATTGATCGACCAAGTTAACCCGCCCTTCACAGAAGAAGTCATGAAAGCCGAGGTGCCACAGAAGTTCAAGGTACCTACATTCACACCATACGATGGCAAGAAAGACCCTGTGCAGCATCTAAATGCCTACAAAAGCTGGATGGACTTCCACGGCGTCTCGGACGCAATCAGGTGTCGTGCCTTCTTTTTCACTTTGACAGGATTAGCCAAGCATTGGTTTGAAAGGCTGAAGAGAAGATCCATCAGCTCTTTCAAGGAGTTAGCCCGAGCATTCCTTTCACAGTTCATGGGAGCCAGAGAACAGCGCAAGCCCCACATCAACCTCTTAACAGTCAAGCAGCAGCCAGGAGAGAGCTTGCGCGATTACATAACGTGTTTTAACGACGAAGCACTGCAAGTTGAGGGATACAGTGAGGGAGCAACCCTAGTAGCCATCACAGCTGGTCTGGAAGACGAAAGACTGCTTAATTCAGTAGGTAAGAGCCAACCTCGAACCTATGCAGAGTTCGTCTCCCGGGCACAGAAGTACATGAGCGCAGAGGAGTTGCTTAAGTCAAAGAAGTTAGAACGTGAACACAAGAGGCCTTCTTCATCTGACCGCGACAGTAGGAAGGACAAAAAGCAGCGGATCGACGACCATGGCCGAGGCCGACACGACCATGGCCGAGGCCGACCAGACCAAGGAGACTACTTGAAGAAGTTTGAAAGGTACACCCCTACTTCAATCCCACAGGAGCAGATCTTGATGGAGATAAGGAATACAAACCTGCTCAACGCGCCCAGGAAGCTGAAGTCCAATCCTGACAACAGAGACAAGAGTCAGTATTGTCTCTTTCATCGAGATCATGGACATTCAACCAGGAACTGCATTCAGCTAAAGGACGAGATTGAAGCGCTGATTCGGAACGGATACCTGAAGGAGTTCACCACTAAGGCCGAGGCAGACTAGAGGTGGCCGAGGCCGACCAGAGACGACCCAGGCAAAGACAAGGGTGGACCTCAACTGGAAATTCGTTGATGACCAAAGCAGACTCCCCTATGGCCGAGGCCGAGGTCGAGCCCTACCACACTTCATGCCAGGGTGAAAGACAACATTCTGGAGAACACACTAAGCCTTAGCTTAGGGAATTATAGTTTTCTTTATTCTGCTACACTTATCATGTGATCAGAGCATTGTCGCTCACTTTATTTTTGGTAGGTAGGAGTAGACTTTTCTCTTTTGCTTTGCCATTTAAGTGTAAACATTATCATTAATGGTAGGACCTAGATTTTCCCCTTTCAAGGCTTAGAGTGTGTTCCAAGGAATGTATGAAGACAACATGCGAGCCTAGGCTTCTCAGCTTAGTGCCCACGCCCGAACATGCGAGCCTATAGAGCCCACGCTTCATGCGAGCCTATAGTGCCCACGCCTACATGCGAGCCTAAGCTTTTCAGCTTAGTGCCCACGCTTCATGCGAGCCTAGGCTTTTCAGCTTAGTGCCCACGCCCAAACATGCAAGCCTATAGTGCCCACGCTTCATGCGAGCCTATAGTGCCCACGCCTACATGCGAGCCTAAGCTTTTCAGCTTAGTGCCCACGCTTCTCATGCGAGCCTAAGCTTCCACGCTTTGAGCCCACGCCACTGCTCATGAGCATGGACTACCAAGTCTACCTCACCTCAGAGCTCAAACACTTGCTCAAGCACTTCATGTAAGTCAAGCTCACCTGGCGAGGCCGAGACCGAGCACCTCTTGCCAAAATCGAGCACCTCTTACCGAGGCCGAGCACAAACTTTAAAGGTATTCTCCTATTTACTCAACTATACTTTATGTTTTAATGAAGTTTTACTTGAGATTGGGGGCTGCAAAGGGGATATGCACTCCCTATTAAACAAAAAATAATTAACAGGGGATATGCACTCCCTATTAAACAAAAGACACACTAGCTCAGCATGTCTAGCCAATGGTTACATGTTCTAGCTTACTCTCCTATTATTTTCCTACAAAGACTAACATATGAATGCAGGGAGCTAAGTTTCAGGCTAACAGGGGCATGAGGCCGAGGCCGAAGCCTAGCCTCTTCCCTCATTCTTCTTTTGCAGAAATTAACTTTTTGATGCAGGATCATGAGATCTTCCATTTTTCCTACATTCTACTTGTGGATAAGCCCTGGATCCGGGATGATGCACTCCGAATGACCAAGTACGGGGGTCTCGCTGCACACTAAAAAGGGGATGGCAGTGCTCGGCCTCTTCCCGAGGCCGACCAGCACCACTTTTGTAATCCCTCACCTTTTCTCATTTCTATCTCACCTAACCCCTATTCAGGGAGTTTTGTTTTGTCTATTTCTATCCCATAATGCAGGATAGCAATGAATCTACACGAAAGTCAGCACAGAGCAAGGATCATTACTCTTAAATCAGGCTTAAGGAGCTCAACCGATAGCACTAAGTCGCACCTGAATCCCAATTCAAGAGTGGGGGCTTAATGTTATAGGCAATTTTGGACCATCCGACGCACAAGGAGCTGACGAGGACGTCCGGGCGAAAATAGGGCTAGGAGACCGAGCCCGAGGAAGAACCGACCAAAGGGCCGGGCCAACTTAGCCCGACCCAAATGCTCGGCCTCAAGGTCGAGGCCGACCATTCGGCCCGCCAGCTCGATCACCTCCTCTCGGTCCCTGATGCCTCTAGTCGCCCCGATTTCGCCTCGTTGATCCCGAAAACGCCTCCGAATTCCTAAAAACCCTAGGAGCACGAGCAGGTATTTATACCCATTTTCGCCACTGAAGAAGGGGACCCCGAACTCAATTCTCAACTCTCTTCTCTTGCTCTCTAGCTCTCCCTTCTGTTTTCTGACTTAAGAATCGGAGGCGGTGTGGCTAGCACCACACCGGTGTGCAGGTTTTCTCTTTTGCAGGCCACGTCTTCCCCCTCATCTACAAATTTACCGTTGGTGGCACGTGAAGGTCAGGTGAGTTTCCCCTGACCAAAATCGACCATCAACATACCTCATTTCCATGTTTTCAAAAGATCAAGTCAAATTTTGAAAACTAGAAAAAATAGTTTCAGAAACTTGTTTTTGTTTTTTGAATTTGGCTAGGAACTCAAGTGTGTCTTTAACAAGGATGAAAACCATTGTCAGGAAATTAGATGAAAACAAGCATAATTTTCAAAAACCAAAAACCAAAATCCAAATGGTTATCAAACGGGGTCTTAACTAATTAATTTATGTTTACATTGGCAAATAATTATACTCTCTTAATTTTACAAATATGTAATCATTTTTTGTTATATATTTTTAAAACACTAGATATATGAATGGAAGAGAATTTTGCTCACGCATGGGATTCAACTTTCATCCAAACTTTTCATTACTAATAATAAATAATGTATATTTAAAATACAACTTAAATGTATATATTCATATAGCCATAACTCGAACTATATATGAGTGTATATTTTTCCAAATTAATAAAAGTAATAAAACTTTTTTTAGTTTAACAATATTTGGATATTTGAACTTCTAACATTTTGTTCTATGGTATATGTCATTTAACACTAAACTATATTCACTTTTGACAAAGTAATAAAACTTAAACATAAACAAAGATAGGACTTTTTTTATTAAAATTGTACTTTTTAAAACTTATTACAATAATAAGATTATTTGGAAACTTATTATTACAATATTGTAGTTTTTTTTCCACGTCAACCTGATGACGTGGCACGCCATCTGCCCAATAAATTAAAAAAAAAATAAAAAAATCAGTAGGTCGTCTCTTGAAGAGACGACCTACATTCAAATTAAAAAAAAAAACGCTCCGAAAATAGATCGTCTCTTGAAGAGACGATCTATTAACTCGGGTTAACGCAGGTCGTCTCTTTAAGAGACGATCTGCACACATTTTACCATCATTTCATTTATGGCAAGTTGGTGAGTTAGCCACCCAGTCATGTGAGAGGTCCCTGGTTCGAGACTGCTGATTGGTTTTTTCTTTTCTTTTATTTTTTTTTCAATCGTTTTTTTTTTCCGTTTTTCTCTCAGTTTTTTTCCTTCCCATTTCAATTTTTTTTTCAAAAAATAAAATAAACGAGTCTGCTAACCTTTTTTTTCTTCTTATTTTCTTATTTTCTTTTTGTTTCCAATCGTTTTTTGTTTTTTGTTTTTTTTTTTCGTTTTTCTCTCAATTTTTTCCCTTACCCTTTCAATTGTTTTTCAAAAAATAAAATAAACTTCAATCCTTTTCTTTTTATATGTTGTTTTTTAAATGTTTTTATTTTTTGTTTCTTTTTTCAATTTAACATTACCTGTGGTTTGCTTAAATTTATACTTAATCGACGGACAACAACTAGTGGTTGGACTCGAAAAAGAAAGAAGAAAAAAAAATAATAAAAAAAACAAATAAAAAGAACAAGGAAATGGAGAAGAAATTCCACATCATATTCCAAATAAAAAAACGATTGAAAAAAAAAATAAAAGAAAAGAAAAAATCAATCAGCAGGCTCGAACCAGGGACTTCTCACATGACTGGGTGGCTAACTCACCAACTTGCCATAAATGAAATGATGGTAAAATGTGTGCAGATCGTCTCTTAAAGAGACGACCTACGTTAACCCGAGTTAATAGATCGTCTCTTCAAGAGACGATCTATTTTCGGAGCGTTTTTTTTTTTTTTTTTTTAATTTGAATGTAGGTCGTCTCTTGAAGAGACGACCTACTAATTTTTTTATTTTTTTTTTTAATTTATTGGGCAGATGGCGTGCCATGTCATCAGGTCGTCTCTTCAAGAGACGACCTATTGACGTGGAAAAAAAACTACAATATTGTAATAATAAGTTTCTAAATAATCTTATTATTGTAATAAGTTTTAAAAAGTACAATTTTAATAAAAAAAGTCCACAAAGATATGGAGTGTAATATTATCATGTCATGTCACTCTTAATTTATTATTTTATTTTGTTAGCTGAAGTCTAAGAAACAAATAAAAAGAACAAGGAAATGGAGAAGAAATTCCACATCATATTCCAAATGTAAAGTTATATTTTATAAAGAATCTTAAAAAAAGTAATTCATGAAGGTTTTTTCTTTTGGAAAGACAAATTTATGAAGGAAATTAATGATAGATGGAAAGTGACTTTTTAATTAATGTGCCTAATAAGCCAAGCTATACAGTAGCCTACATTACCTGAAAAAGCAACTTACAGTTCAGATCTAATTAGACCTTATAAATCTAGCAATAATAAGCTTCTTAAATTATGATTTTACTTTTCATGTTTTTAAATATCATGCTTGCTTAGCAAAAATATATATATATATATTTTTTTTTTTTGAAATATGTGGGATGAGAGATTCGAACCACAGATCTTGTGATTATCAATACAACTTTATGCCAGTTGAGCTATGTTTTTGTTGGCCAATAATATTTTGTTTTATAATCTACTTTTATATATTTAATTTAAAAATATAATCAATGTTTTTTTTTTTTGGAAAAGTTTGGCCAAGATTTAAAGTATTTGAAAAAAACAAAAAAAAAAAACGTAATTAAACTATGTTAATTATACATATAACTAAGACAAAAACTAGGTTAGATATATATAATTTAAAGAGATTCATAATCAAATAATCTTTATTTAAATTTTTACTTTAAGAAATATAAAAATTATATTCACTTATGAATAGTTTAGTTGTTCTATGTTGTCTATATAAAAATAATTTTGAAATTTTAGCAAAATTATACTAAAAAAAAACTTAAAAATTTTGAATTTCCATTTATGATTTAAAATAGACTACAAGGTAAATAAAATGTTAGAAAATAAACACCAAAATAAAACACTCATCACACAAAGTAATGCATTACATCTAAAAACTTTAATTGTAGAAAATCATTCATCTTTATAATAGCAAAATAATGTGTCAAGAAAAAGGAAAAAAAAATATTAAATTAAAGTAATGTTTGAAAAACAGACCATCTAGAATATGGAAAGAATAATGAGGAAGGAATTTGTCAAACATGCAACAAGTATAATTTGACCAGAGATGACAAAAATTGAAGTGATTTGTAATGGACTTTTTTTATTAATATTATAATTTTTTAAACTTATTAGAGTAATAAGATTATATAGAAACTTATTATTTCAATATTGTTGTTTTTTTTCCAGCTGGATAGATCGTCTCTTGAAGAGACGACCTATCCACGTGTCAACTTTCGGTTCATTTGTTTAAAAAAAAATATTTTTTTTGGTAGGTCGTCTCTTGAAGAGACGACCTACAAACGGAATTTAAAAAAAAAAACGGCAAAGCAGGTCGTCTCTTCAAGAGACGACCTGCACACACAAATGTTATATTATTGAATTTAGCACAATGGCATGGGGGCGCAGCTGGCAATCAAGAGGGCGTGGGTTCGAATCCTGCTGAGCGTATAAGGTGTTTTATTTCTTTTTTTTTTCCTTTGCCTCTCTCTTTTTTATCTTCATTTATTTTTTTTCTTTTCAATTGAAATTTAATTCTTCTCTCTTTTTTTCCTAATTTTCTTAATTTTTTTTGATTAATTTTTTCCTAATTTCTTTAATTGAAGTCATGTGAAAAGTGCCTCTCTCTTTTTTATCTTCATTTATTTTTTTTTTCTTTTCAGTTGAAATTTAATTCTTCTCTCTTTTTTCCTAATTTCCTTAATTTTTTCCTAATTTCTTTAATTGAAGTCATGTGAAAAGTAGTAAAATAAAATCAAGAAATAAATGTATGAGTAACGGTAATGAAATTACAATGCTTAAAAAAGAAAATGAAAAAAAAAAATCAAATCAAATAAATAACAGCAAGTAACATCAAATTGTGAAAAATTATAATAATTAGCACTTAATTAAAATTTAATTTCTTAAAAAAAATAATAAATTGCAATATAATATTTAACGTGCTTAAAACATTAAAAAAAATGTAACTAATTTATTTTAAAAAACAAATAAAAGAAGAAAAATGCGAGAATTACTCTATTTGATTTAAAAAAAAACAAAAGAGGAAAAAAAAGTAGGTTATTTCATTTTTTTTTTTTTTGAAAAGAAAATGAAAGGAAAAGAAAAAAAATTAAATGAAGATAAAAAAGAGGGAGGCTAAGGGAAAAAAAAGGAGAAAAAACAACTTTTACGCTGGCCAAGACTTGAACCCACACCCTCTTTGTTGCCAGTTGCACCCCCTTACCACTGTGCTAAATCCAATTGTACTTCAAATTTGTGTGCAGGTCGTCTCTTGAAGATACGACCTGCTTTGCCGTTTTTTTTTTTTTAAATTCCGTTTGTAGGTCGTCTCTTCAAGAGACGACCTACCAAAAAAAAATTTTTTTTAAACAAATGAACCGAAAGTTGACACGTGGATAGGTCGTCTCTTGAAGAGACGACCTATCCAGCTGGAAAAAAAACAACAATATTGAAATAATAAGTTTCTATATAATCTTATTATTCTAATAAGTTTAAAAAATTATAATATTAATAAAAAAAGTCCGATTTGTAATACATTTACATTGCCTTTCATTTACAATAATAATTTATACACTTGAGAGTTGGGGGCCCCGCATTTTAAGTTCAACATAATGATTAGGTAGTTAGGGATGCTCTACACACAAACCTACCTGCATATTATAAAAATAAATTAATAAATAAATAATTCATCTAACTTTAGTTTTGGACATTCTTATTGCAATTTATTTTTATGCTGACTTTCAATTTATTTTTCTGTGGTTGGTAAATTTTTTTCAATTAATATGCCAAAAAAGAAAAAAAGAAAAAAAAAAAAAAGAGTTGTTGCTTTGCAGCTGGAGATATATTTCTTTTTCTTTTATTCTTTTTAAAATTAAGGTTGGCTAGGATAATTCTTTTGTAATATATATTTTTTGAGCTGATATAATCATAAATATGTAATAGTAAAAGTGAAATGGAAGGCTCCTTTTTCAATGATATCATTTTTCAAAAAAAAAAAAAAAAAAATGAAGGCTACTTTAACTATAAACTTGCGATTTCATTGATTTGAACCTTAAACTTAGATAATTGTTACAAGCTTTACCTTCTATCAAGACTTTTGGTTATTCGCCCACAAATTTGAACAAATGATAATGTAAAAAACTCTAAAAAAAAATTTATAATTTAACAAAAATCAAGTTTTGCCTAAAACCAATTTTGATTAAGGTCCAAAATCAAACATTGTTTCCCTTTAAAAATTTTGGAACTTTCTTTTTTTTTTTTTTTTGTTTTGTCGTTATGCATTGAAATATTTTTATTTAAATATGTGGTAATTTGATATAAAGATAGGCAATTAATAAGAGCCACAAAGTTAGGAAAAAAGAATAATTTTTTTTTTTTTTTTTTTAAAGAGAAGAATAATAAGGAGGTTAAAGTTAAAAGCACATATATGTGTGGGCCAACAAACAGTGTGCGGTAACCATGGGCCTCGCCCGCTGGATTTCTCTTCTTTTTCTTCAAACAAACCCCACACTTTTTTTCTTTTTTCTTTTTTTTACTTTTTTTTTTTCTTTTTAATTTCAAGCTCTAATTATATACTCATTTTTATCCCTTCAATTCAATCAAAATTTTCTACATCGTAGACTTGTTCTTCGAATTTATGATTGAATTATAACAAAAGGTCCGAGGTTTGAATTTTTACTTCACACATTTTGTTGTATTAAAAAAGAGGAAACAAAAAGCTATTAAGATTTTTTAAAACTATAAATAAATTAAATAAGAAAAATGTCAAATTATAAAGTTTTAGTTGCTTTAGAGCTTTAAATTGTGTTTTTATTTAGTTAATGCAATTAACACTATGAATACAATTTTTTTAGTTCAATAATTTGACAAAACTAAAGTAAGTTAAAAAAAGGTTCATTACTTTCATTGGAGTAACACTATAGTCCTTGAAACTTAGTTTGTAACGATTTAGTCCATTAATTTTTAAACTAGTAACAATTTAGTCCATAAATTTAATATGAAGAATTTAGTCCTTGTAAATTGTAATTTAAGTTCCTATTGAAAAAAAATTATGTTATGAATATTTAATAAGGTTTCGTATATAGGTAGATTGATAAAATGGTGAAGAGCTAAATGTGTTTAAAAGGCTAAATAGTTACATAATAAAAATCAACAAGATTTTTCATCGTTACAAATTTGAAAGTAAAAGACTACATCCTTAAGCTCAAAGACTAAATCGTTACTTTAATGAAATAACTCGGCCGAGCGGATAAGATAAAAATATAAACAAGAAGGAATGGATAAGATAAAAAAGAAGTAAATGTAAAAAAAAAAAAAAGAGGGGCAAAGCTAGAAGCAAACAAAAGGGATTGCAATGTGACAACAAAGAGGAAAAGACCAAATTGTGAGAAATAAGAAAGTGAAGAATGGAGGAGAGAGAGAGAGAGAGAGAGAGAGAGAGAGAGAGAGAGAGAGAGAGAGAGAGAGAGAGAGAGATTTTGAAATGCCCAAAAAATGGAATACAGTTTGATGAAAGTAAGACAATGAAGTGAAAGTGTAGTTGGTCAATTTAATTTGTATTTTGGCAAAAAGTGGATGTATTTCAGCATTTTTGTCACTCTTTTTATTGACACCCATTGTGTCAATCAATAGTTGCCAGCTACATTCCCCCTTCTTAACCACACCCACCTGTCTTCAACTTCACATTTCTTTCACTTTACTTGCACACTTGCATTGTCTAAAAATATCTTTCCGAAGTACGACCAAAATTCCATATTGATTAGAAGTGTGATGGATCGATCATGGATATATATAAGTGAGTATAACTATATCTATGCTGATACGAGACATTTCAAGTCAAACCAAAAACAAAATCACGAGAGTTTAAGTCTTAAGTTGACAATATCATAATATCATAGAGATATGTGGGAGTTCCGTTGTCTCTAGCAATATCTTTCAATTTTTCAAGTTTGTGAGAGATTTGTCCTCCAAAATCTATGTAAACGATACTCTCAACAAGCAAATGCAAAAGTAGTCCAAATCTAAGTTTTTTTTTTTTTTTTTTTTTTTTAAACGAAAAAATGACATAAAAACAACATGGTAGATATTCGAACCTTGACCCTATAAGACCGTAAAAATGCCTAATCGCTTGGAGATCTTTTAAGTTGGAAAAGTTAAAATTTTGTATCTTATAATATTCGATATGTCAAAATATTATTATAGTCTTCACATTTCTATCATTTTTAATGTTTTGTTGCTTTAGTTCTCATTTTGTAGGAATACCCATTAAAGAAAGACTGAATCAACTAAGTAACATTTTTTCCAATTTGAAATGAAACTCAAGCAAAACCAAAACGATTTAAATATGTTGGGGTAACTATACCAAGGGACTTTCAACTTTCCCCTAGATATTTTAGAGAAAATGTGCCGAAGTTATTTATGGAAAAGATTCATAGTGCTAATGTTACTCACCTCTTTATAAACAATTAAACAATATTGTTTTTATCAATAATGATTATAGTGTGGTGTTTATCCTCCATTGAGTGCATTTTCACGTTGTTGTTGCAACTACTCTTATTAGTATTTTAGGAAGATTTCTCGTTGTAATTTTCCTTTTTTGTTATGTAGTATGTCTATATCTATGTATAGTATGTACATAAACATATACATATTCATGTATCTATCTATACATATACATTTGTATCTATTTATATATGTATGTATCATGTATTTATTTGCAGCTGAACCAACCAATTTTTTGGAGAGTACCAAAGAAAATGCTTGGTTATATTTTGATATGTACCAAAAAAGCGACTAATTTTTAAATTATATTATTACTTATGATAATACTTGAAGCCTTTATCAAAAGGCTAATTGAAAATTTCAGAGCCCAAAAAGATGATATAAAGTAAAGCCCAGTTATATGGTGTTATATAGCCCAATTATATTATCATTATGTACACACCATACACTGTATTTCGTCCATTTGGTATATTATTATGAAGACAAGTGATCCTTCCATCTATATAACCTCTCGAAAACTAGATTTTTTTTTTTTTGACATCGAGTAGGGAGATTTGAACCACAAATCTATTGGTCATTAATACAGTTGTTTGTCAGTTGAACTATGTTCTTGTTGACGAACAACTAGATGTTTATACTTTAAATATTTAGAACAAAAATAATCTTAAAGGTACATTTTAGGGTTTTGGGAAAAACACCTTTTTGGTCCCTGAGTTTTGAGGAATAGGTGCGTTTGATCCTTGAGTTTTCAAAATAGACATTTGTAGTCCCTGGGTTTTGAGAGATAGGTTTAAAAAATCTCTAAGTTTTCAAAATTGACCTTTTAGTTCTTGGGTTTTGAGAAATAGGTATAAAGGGTCCCTCGTATTATTATTATTATTTTTTAAAATCAATATTTTTTTTAATTTAAAAAACCATTCAATATTAAAAAAAATAAAAATATATATATTATTTTAAAAAAGTTAAAAAAAAATATGAGGAACCTTATTTCTCAAAAAACAAGGATTAAAAATGTCTGTTTTGAAAACTTAGCGACTTTTTAAACCTATTTCTCAAAATTTAGAGACTAAAAGGGTCTATTTTGAAAATTCAGGGACCAAATTTACCTATTCCTCAAAACTTAGAAACCAAAAAAGTATTTTTCCCTTAAATTTTTTATTTTGAGCACTTAGACATCATTTAATTTCCTTAGATTGACCGAGTAAAGAATTAAGATGATTTCATGGGATGCTCGTGTAGGTGTAGCGTGCGTATTACACTTTTGTTGATCAATTAGTTGAATAATGAAGTTGAACTTCTTTCTCTTTTATTTCAAAGTACAAGAAGTACTTTTGTATGCTTCGTATCCCGTGAAACACTTTTAGGTGATATTTGTTGAAAGTCGTCCACTTTAGAAGCTTCAATATCTTTTCACGCTTTTAACCAATTGAATTAGGTTTAGGTTTATGTTTGGTTGAATATTTCTCATTCTTCCATGTGTTAGTAAATTAAAAATGATGATTCACTTACGTGTCATTGTTTGATTTTACAACGTAACTAAAATTGAATCTAATTACCATATTGCACGAGATGTTTTTGTTAATTTTGCTAGTGGCTTTTTTTCTTCTTCTTCTTCTTTTGGCGCTATATTTGGCTATGGTGTTAGAGACAACAGATCTCTTCATATTTCACGAGGGTTTGATACTGTCTATTTTAATATAAATCTTTATAACTTTGCTATTGGTTTTACTTTGAATCATCGTGAGATAATTGTCCTTATTTATATATCCTTCAACCTTCTCTTTTTCCAACCAACGTGAAATTTTGGTCGCACTTAGCATCCAACACCCAGTGATTTGTAAGCTTAATTTTCAAAAACAGAAAACTATAAATAAAACATTTATCAAATAGGGCGTTAACGTAGTTGATTTAATACCGTTTGGTGCTGAGATCAGCTTCATTTGCTCTTCCAATCAAAAAGAAATTTGGAAACAAAAAATTCTGCATCAAGGCTTTTGTTGTTTATTGAAGGTAGTTTAGAACAAACAAACACAATGTTCCACGGCTCAAATGCCAACTTTGTGTTTATATGATTACATTTGACATTAAAAATGCTTCTACTTGCCCTAGCATTTTCAGCCATAATTAGTACATGTTTGGAATAACTTTTTAAAGTGTTTAAAAACACTTTTTTTTTGCACTTAAAAATACTTAGGATGTCATTCCAACCGATCCTTAATTATAACTTGATGAGATTTGAATTTATGTTTTATGAGTAGTGAATATTGACTTAACAAGTTAACATTCACATTAGTTTTTTTTTTTGTCTTGATTGACTTTCTCATCAACTTGATTATAGTTTTGTTGTTTGGAATTGATATTGAATATAAAATAATTATTGGATTTTTTTTTTTTAAAAAAAAAGTGTTTATCTTTTTTCACTCTTTAAATGTATTACTTTTTTTAGGATTTTAAATGATGAATCATAAAATTATTAAAATGGTTTTGAACCATTCAAAATCAACCAGCCCCCTACCTCAAATAATATTTGATGTTTCGACATCCACATGACAAGCATCGAAAAGACAAGTTTAATAGAATTGCAAGAAAGAAGATTAAAAAAAAAACCTTAAATTACAAGGTTAATCCCTTTAACTTGTCAGGTTTGAGTCCAAATATAGTTACTTAACCTTTAAAAAGTATACCCATGAACTCTCAATTTTATATCGAGTAGATTCTTGAACTTTAGAAATGTCTCTAGTTTTAATTATTTGTCTAATAGGTCTTTAATATATATTTGAGTTTTTAAAAATTAATTGATCTATTAGATAGAAAATTGAGTTTTTGTCTAATAGAACCTTAAACTTTTAACTTTGTGTCTAGTATGACGGTGCATTTTTAAAATGTCGGATAAATCAAAGATCTATTTGATACAAAATTGAAAATCCAAAAAGCCAACAAGAGCATAGCTCAATTGGCATAAAGTTGTATTGATAACCACAAGGTCTGTGGTTCGAATCTCCCAACCCCATATATTGTCAAAAAAAAAATCCAAAAATATATTGGACATAAGATTAAAAGTTTGAAAACTCATTAAACATTTTTTAAAGTTCAATGAACTGTGTGTATACATAAAATTAATATTTCCGAAACTTATCAAACATACAACTTTTTTTTTTAATTCAGAGATTAAATAGTTATAAAACTCAAAACTCATGAAGTAAACTCAAGGAAAAAAAAAAAAAGAATAAACAAAGAGAAATGAAAATTAATAAAACAAAATAAAATAAGATTCCTTGATTGGATTTATTTGGATAAATTGCACATAGCCTTTTCACAAGACAAAAAGTCAAAAGAAGCCACCAATAAAGGATGAAAAACAATGGGGGCCCAATTTTCTTTAATGCAAATTGCTAAAAAATACATATGTGATGAGAAGTATGTCTTCTCTCTCTCTTTCACCTACTCATTTAATATCAAACACTCATTAAATTAAAAGCATTAATTTATAAGGTTTTTTTTTTTTTTTTTTTTTTTTTTTTTTTTTTTTGAGAAGATGGTCTATGATATAGTTATTAACATATATTTTATAAGTCTTCATTGTGGGGTCATTCTCTTATCCCCTCTTTGAAAAAATTATGGTTGAGTGAGTGAGTGAGATACTTTAAGGCAATGGACCACTTTTGGATGTTTATATTATAACTAATTTAAGGATTATCACAAGTTCAATATCAAATTTCCTTCCACTAAAAAAGGAGGATTATAGATTACTTTTTTCTTTACCATATCTTAGTACTTGTAATTAAACGATATGTTACTTTATAATATTTTTTTGTGATATGTTTGAATGAGTTTATTATATGTTTACTTTTTATCTCCTCGTAAATAATTCTCAATGAAACTGGAAAAGATAAATATTACACTAATTATGCATGACCAGTTTCAAAATAATAATAATAACAATAATGCATAACCTTTCAACCCTCTTGTTCATTCATGCTTTTTTTTTAACTTCACTTCAAATGTCATGTCATTATTTTCACTTTTTAATCATTTTTATTTGTAATTTATGAGCAATTAATTAAAATAATTACTTTATTAAATTTTAATGAAACTAAACATATCAATCGATCTCTTGTATCTAAATCTCAATACAATTTTGGCAACAAAAGTATGGTTTAACTAACATAAAGCTTCTAGTCTGACCAAAAGGTTAGAGGTTCAATCTCTCACCCCCTACCTGTTGAAAAAAAAAATACTTCAATACAATTTTACAAATATTATTAAAAAAAACTATATTGAAATATTGTTATCCAATACATTTATTCCTAAAAATAAGAAATAACTGAGTATAAACATAATCAAACTTGACTTGAAAATGTAGAAATAAACATGTTATACTTGATATTTTAAAAAAGTTGTTTTTTTTTGGTTCTTTTAGCACAATAAATGTTGTCCTCTCTCTGTTATTTGTGCTATGTTGTTGGTGATTCTGGACCACCCCAGAATTCAAGGACTAAGCAGAACAACGCATCACCAACACAAAGGCTTGACCGGGAAGCGGACTCCGAAGGAGAGCAAGCCGAAGGAATTGGGCCGTCTCGGCCCAATCCCATGCTCGGCCCACTCGTGTGGACCGAGTTCCTTCCGCCTCCGTTCGGTCCCTGCAGCCCTGGTCCGCCCCAATTCCACTCGGTTCAATCCAGGATCGCCTCCAAGCGCCTAAAAAGTCCTAATTGAAGACACAGGTATAAATAGGGTCTCTCTGATAGCGAGCATAGCTAGCTAGTTTTCCCTAATTAATTTAGCTAGTCTTTTATAATTTATTGGCCAAAATTATGCATTTATGTGTTGTATTTGTAGGAAATATAGTTTTGAGCCAATTGGATGTTCGGGATGCGAAAAGAAGCTGAAGATTGAAAAAAGAATCAAAGTTGGAAGATTGAAGATAGGCCCATCCGCAGACCAGCGTCGAGACGCTGCTCTTTGGGCGTTTCGACGCTGACATTTTATATTTGGAGTTTTCATTCTTTAAAATAAAAAAATAAAAAATAAAATAAAAAAAAAAACTTCATAGCGTCGCGACGCTCTCGGCGAATTTTCCAAATCCGCAGTATCGCGACAGCGTCGCGACGCTGTCTATAGCGTCTCAACGCTGTCGACAGATTTTCTATAAATTCATTATTTTGTGCTACGGATGGGGGGAGTCCAATTGGTGAGATTTTAGCTCTAATTTCGACTAGAGACCTTTGGTGGGAGCTGAAGCAAGGCCAAGGAGCGGGAATCAAACGAGAAGACGTGGAGATCGTGACAGGGACGTGCCGGTTTCGACGGATTCGAGTTTTCCTTTCTCTTTCCCTTAACTCTTGTAGTTTTTATGGCTTTTCTTGCAATTAGTGTTTGTGGTTTAAAGACTATGAATTTCTAGTTGTTTGTCTTAGGGATTGATGTAGTTGTTTTAGTTGTTGGATTGATTTTTGGTATGAATGTGCTTTTATTTTATGCATGCAATTTTGTGTAATGCTTTCAATTACTTGATCACTAATTGAATGATTTAAGTGTTGAATCTAACTCGGGAGAGAGGATTTGGCCTAAGACTTACCTTGTTTAATTGCATGACTAGAGTAGAAATTCTAAGTTTGTGACGGGATTTGGAATATCTCTAGAAGTATAACAAGGACTAAACCGAATAATGCATTGCATGTTAATGAACTTAGATAGGGATATCAAGTTAGTTATATGCATGAGAATCAATTATACTCGGGAGAGGTAATCGTGATAAAAGTTTCCTTGGCTTGTAGAATAATTGCACGATCAATTCATTCCTATTAATCAATCCTCAATCTAAAATAATGAAATCAATTCCTTGGGAGTCTTTCCATTTGAGTCTCCACCCTTTATTTTATGCTTTTTGTCTTTAGATTTATCTTTTTCATGAAGTTTTGCTCCCTAAATAAAATTGGACAAAAGTATTCACGATACTTAATTTGCTAGAAAACCAATCCAGAGGACGACACTCGTTTAATCAAGAAAACACTATATTATTACTTGACTCGTACACTTGCGGTTAGCAAATTGCACATCACTCTCACACCCGGAAAAGGGGTTCGGAAATTTAGCTGCCAAAAAACACTCTTACTATTTGATCTGACTTAGGCATCGGAGTGCAGGTGGCCTACACCACACCAGTGTGCAGCGGTTTTAACTAGTCTTGCAGGTCACGTCCTCCTCGTCTTCTACAAATTCTACTGGTGTCACGTGAAGATCAGGTGAGTTGCTTGGCCAGATTCTGGCATCAACATGCTATATTTTTTTGAACTAGAATAGGGTATAGTTTTGTTCTTGATTCCACTTCTCTGCCATAACTTAACAAATAAGTGAATCATTTTATTTTCACTTAAAAACAAACAAAAAGAGCCCCTCTAAAAAAACACAAGAAATTAAGCATGATAAATGGAAAATGCAGCCAAGAAAGTCCTTAGTTTTGCCTTATCTATCAAAATCACAATTTTCAATCTTTTTTTTATATAGTTTTTGGATAATCAAATTAAGAAATATGAAGCTGAAGATAGATGATAAGGAACTCACATAGAAAATGGGCATTCTATCACCACAATCTAATTTGTCTTTACATTATTTTTTTTTAAAATAATAATTTGTTGTTGGTATTTCAAATCAGTTAGAAAAGTACACTTATTTTACAATTATCATTTTGTCTCCTTGTTTCAATCAAATTAGATTCTCAGACAATAATAATACTTTTAAATCAAACTTTATATCTTCTCATATTGAAAGGGAAAAAAAAAACAAAAATTCCTTGATAATTGATATGATATTTGAAGAGGTTTTTATTTAAATTAATGCCAATTCATATGTATAAAAAATAATATTCAACGTTAAAATTATATTTCTTACGATGATGCTGACGTGTGTGGGCCCGAGTTCTTAAATAATTTTGCAAAATTTTTGTTAAAAGAAAAGAAATTCAATGGTGTGAACTGTGAAATCTTATCCGATGACGTGTAAAATAAAATAGAAATGAATGGTCGGATTTCTACTTGTCTTGTCCTTAACCTTAATAGTGAACTTGTCGCTGTCAATGTCGCTGCTTAGTTGCCCACTTTCCTATAGATGGGCCCTCTTCTCATTGGGCTGGGCTGGGCTGGGCCTTCCTACTGGCTCAGCTTCCAACTCAATTTATCGGCTCAATACTCGATTTCTCGTCAAATAATAAATTATATATTCTTTATTTCCTTTTTTTTTATATAGAAAAAAATGACATTTTCTTTTTCTTTACTACCTATTTTATAACATTAAAAATTATATTTAAATATATTTGATAACTATTTATCAATTTTTATTTCCAATAAATTATAGTTATTTTTTTAAAACAATATCTAACCTCTAAAAGCTTTTCTATAAAAAGGAAAAAAAGATCTTATTAAATCTCTCACTCTCAAATGTTGTTGAATTAAAAAATTTCTGACTGTTACTAGACATTTCTAATTATCTCAAACCTCACCCTTGCAATTTTTGAATTAAAATAACATCTACAACATTTGATTGTCAACTAACTCTTAAAACTTTGAAGCTCGAACTAACTTTGCATATTGTTGAAAGTATTTTTACTTGCCTCATTAATTATGAGGTCAATGTCTGTGGTCTCGACAACTGATGATCTCGACTTTTCCCCCTACATTCCCCTGGGCACACACCATACTTGTCTTCAACGGCTTCTAAGAGTAAAGACTATCTTCATAGGTCATGAGTTCTTTCAGCATGTTTTTTCTCACTCACATGCTTCTTAGGAAAAATTTCGAGAGGTCATCTAATATATAACTTCACCAAGCCGCCATTGCTTAACTTTGCGGTTTCTATGATTGGGCCACAAAAACGGGAGATGCACCTCGTTGGTATAAGTTGTTCTTTCTATTCCTTTAAACTTATCAAAATCATACTTTCATATTATAAGGATCTCTCCCATTTGATATGGTCTAGATTCTCATTCACGTACCCCTCATTAGGTGTCACAATGTGAATTTGATTTTTAATGCCATCATTAAAAACATACCATTAAAAATAGGTTTATATTAACGTAATAAAATCATTATTTACGAACTCAGAAAAAATAATTATTTACAAAATAAGATGAATTCATTTATTAAAAAAAAAAAAAATCATTAAAACTTTATTTATAAAGGAGAAAAAGAAGAGAAAAGAACAGAGTGGCTGAATAATGGAAGCTGCAAAGCCATGTAGAAGCCGGAAGGAAGGAACGCCACTCAATCCAATCAATCATTCAATGTGAAGACTTTTCTTTTCTCCCATTTTCTTGTTCCATCTTCATCTTCGTTATAAAGCAAACGCTTCAGCCATCTTCTTCTTCCACTTCTTACACAGAAACTCAAATCACAATAATTAATCAAATATGAGTTTTCTCCATAAGCTCTGGGACGAAACCCTCGCCGGTCCGCCGCCGGATTCCGGCCTCAGTCGTCTCCGTAAGTACAATTCCTTCTCCGCCTCCAGATCTCCGCCGATGTTATCCAACGACGTCGTCTCGAGTGTTCCTCGCAGCATCGAAATCCCTAGCCCTACGCTCTCTCAGTCTCAGACCTCCTTCCCTGAGTCGCCGATCTCCTCATCCACCCCGCGGACTCCACCGCCCACACGTAAGTCTAATTAATCTTTCTCTTCGAATCCAATCGAATCTGTTGATTTTGATCGAATCGTTATTGGCGTCGATGCAGCGCCAGAGACGCCGCGCGGGGACGATTTGAAGAGACTGACGAGGCGAAGATCCATCGATTATCCTCGCCGCCGCCCTTTGGAAGGACCTGAACGAACTACCCCTTCTGTTTATGATTGGTCAGTTTCTTCCCTCCTACACTATCCATGCCTTCATTTTTTTTTAGCTAACCATTATCTGACCTCCTGATCGAGAGTACATGCTCTCTCGCTTTAATAAATTTGATAAATTAATATCGAATCTATTTTGTTGACATTTTTTTCTTTGTTATATAGGATTGTTATAACTGCTTTAGATCGTTGACGGATAGAGAAGACTAACGGAAGAAGAGAGGATATGAACGCTCTAATTCCATGCGGATGAAGTAAAAGATATGTTTTTTGTACAAGGAAGTTGTCTTAGTTATGTATAAATCTCTTTGGTTATTTTTTCCACTCCTTGTGAATATTAGCTTCAACAATTTTCCTTGTATTTGTACAAAGAATCATTAATATATGCAAAGAGGATGTACTCGGAAAGGGCTTTTTGTAAATACCTAGTTTGGATTATTGGCTTTCTACTTTGTATTTGGATATTTTCGTTTTGAATGTAATCAGCTTGGCGTGCTGACCGTACTAGTGTTGGAGGTGAGAACCGATGGCTGCTCACCCTCCAAATCTTCTGACCGTGTCATCCGAGGTCTTCTTGAAAATTTCAACCCTCTTTATTAAGAAAATATTATAACTTAATCATATGCATCTAGAAAATAGAGAAAAAAAAAAAAAAAAAAAAAAGAGATTACTTTCGTACAATACTCTTTGACATGCTCTAAGATGGTTTAAATTTTATTTAACATGCTCTTGGTATGTCACTTGAGCTATGCTAATGTTTGGCCATTTAACTTCATACTTGATATCAACTTCATAATATATACAACTTAATATACAAGTTTACTTATAAATATATAGGATTCATGTCAAATTAATAACATTAATTGCATTAAGCTAATGGTAGATGAGTAATGTTGTGGGTCAGTTGTGGTTAAGTCATATCCATAGTCAAGGAAGAAAAATTCATTCGGACCAAAACTAGAATAGAGAAAACCTCTCTACCTTGTCTTTTAATTTATTAATATTCCAAAAGGCTCATTATAATATATTAGAATAGACTATTGTATAGCATTAGAAAAGACAGATAATTAATCAACTCTAAAACACTAATTACCCTTAAATTTAAAACCTAACTAAATATTAGCTAAACTATAATTTATTTAGAACAAAAACACACTACTATCTCATCCTAACATCCATAAACATCAAATAAAAAATTTGATGCATCTACAAAAGAAGATCGAACACCACCCTAGCTACAAAAGCTAAAAGAAATTGAAACGCAATCCAATAATTCCTTCACATGAATATAAGAAAAAAATACAAAAAAATTATTTGATATAGTATTAAAAAACAAAAAAAAATGATAAAGATAAATTAATATAGATGACCATCAACATATGGGGATGTAGCTCAAATGGTAGAGCGCTCGCTTTGCATGCGAGAGGTACAGGGTTCGATACCCTGCATCTCCAATTTTCCTAATTTATTTTTTATATTTAAAGTATTTTATAATCTTAGGCCCATTTTTTCCAGTTGGCCCATAAGGATTAGAAAGGCCCAATAACAATATAGCCCGATACGTTTCTTGAGATGCGATGCCGTGGCGCGGCTGCCGTGTTGTGTAAATATATCGAATAACTTTTCAGGCGGACGGAGACGTCGTGTGAATTTGCACAAGGAAATTCAGTTTTCTAACCAATTTGTCCATTTTAAATCCTGTCTTTTGCTAAATTCCTCCTTTGATTTTCACAATCCTTTAAATCCTCCAAATCAAATCAAAACCCCAATGCAATAATCAGGTACGATTGAAGTTTGCTTTACCAAACTGGTTTCTTTCTGATATTTCGTTTCTACCCAAACAATTTAACCATTGCAACGGACAATGGACAATCCAATAGTGTTTCCGCAGATCACGCTTTCAAGATTTCCGTTTTCGAATTTGATTCGGGATTGATTTTGCATCATAGTTTTCTTGGGGGAAATGACTTCGTTAATCATTGTTGGATCGAGAAAACAATCGGTTCATTGTTTGGAAAATGTTATAATTTGTAGTTGATAATCAGATGGAACTCATTCTTCAACCGACGTAATTTGGCGGAATTTAAAGTATTTCGGTTGTTCAGTTTGATTTGTTAAAATTACAGGAAATGTTTTTCTTCAGTCGATCAATTTCATTTTATTGTTGATTCTGCACTGAAAAGCTGGAAGGGACTCGTAAATTCTATCATTGTAATGTTAGAAACAAATGTTGAATGTTTTGAATTATTTATACGCAATATCTTTATCTCAATTTATCATTGTTCTTCCCTTTTTTTCTTTTTATTTTCTTTAACGTAATTAATGTATTTCAAGTTTTCACTCCCAAGCATATTCAGATTGTTTCTTGTTTGGCCCTGAGATAATTTGACTAATGTGCTGGATGGTGTTTGAAATCTTATCATAGTTGTGTAGGTGTTAAATCAAAGATGGTGAAGCTGACAATGATTGCTCGTGTTACTGACGGTCTTCCTCTTGCTGAGGGACTAGATGATGGTCGTGATTTGAAAGAAGCTGAATATTACAAGCAGCAAGCCAAAGCGCTGTTTAAGAACTTATCAAGAGGACAGAATGAGCCTTCGAGGATGTCTATTGAAACTGGCTCTTATGTGTTTCAGTATCCTTGTAACATGCAAGTTTGCTTTCTGTGCGCTATGACATCACATAAATTATATTCTTGTTATGTATTTATTAGATTAGAGGATCAAGTGCCCTACCCTCCGTACCCATTGTTACTTGTTCGGTTCATAGTGCTTAAAAAACCATCTCTTTTGCCTTATATTTTCTTGGGTTTATATTTGTATATTTGATTAAATTTATTCTCATCCATTCAGTATTTATTTGAGACCAGCTTTGACGTTCTTTGAAAAACTATGTATCTTCTCTGTGAATTTTAGAAGATTTTGTCTTTTAAGCCTTTGGTTTACTGACAATGACTGTGAAACATTATTCTAAAGCAGACTTTGGACTTAACACCAAGCCATAATGTATGGTTGGAACTTGGAACTAAAACTTTTTTGAACTATTTTAGTTGATTCCATTTGCTCCCATATTTATTGACACTATTCATTCTGTTGTCTTAGTGTCTGGATTTGATTTTTCCTTGACAGCATTCAGTTATATAATTGAAGGGCGTGTTTGCTATTTGACAATGTGCGACCGTGCTTACCCAAAAAAACTTGCTTTCCAGTACCTTGAAGACCTTAAGAATGAATTTGAGCGTGTTAATGGGGCTCAAATTGAAACTGCTGCTAGGCCATATGCATTTATCAAGTTTGGTGCGGGCTGACTTTAGACTTAGTTAACTTTGTCTTCATTTCTTCTATCAAGAACCTCGTTCTCTATGCCTCTTCTTCTGGATTTGATCTTTCTGTCTTTTATGTTTAAAAGATACATTCATACAGAAAATGAAGAAGATGTATCAGGACACCCGGACCCAGCGGAATATTGCAAAATTAAATGATGAACTCTATGAAGTGCACCAAATAATGACTCGAAACGTTCAGGAAGTTCTTGGTGTGGGTGAAAAGTTAGATCGTAAGTTGTCTTTCCTTTTATGCTGCCTCTCTCCTTCTCTCCCCTTTCTCACACACAGATGCAGACGCAATTTAAAGGCAGAGGGAGAGAGAAACAAATTTCTAGTTTAGTTGCTTCTTTCATTCACGAGTATTATGCCTGCATGAAGTTATATAGAGTGGGTTCTGAAATTTGTGGATACAAGCTGTGTGCAAGGCGCAAGGAAGTGTATAATTGAAAAATTGGCACAACTTAATATTATCTCACGAGGAAGTGTTACATTGGGGATAGTTTCCTTTTTGTGATGGTTAGGGACTTTTCTTTTCCGGAGTGGGTGGAGGGTTGTTTGGGATTTGGAAAAGAAAAGAAAGACAAGAAACTCTTGTCTTGCTAACATCAGTATATTTGCGTTTTGTTTTGAAACACCTTTAAAAATACAAGTATAGAATGTTTATACCCCCTGTTGTTTCTTCATGCATTGGTTGGTTATATCTTGTGGTCAATAGTTGACTTGATTGTAAAACATACTCTGTTTCTAGTTTTAGGATAAGCATTCTCAGCATATACTGTCCACTTGTGATGTGACTTGAAGAGTTGGTTGATTATCAATTTGTACTTGTTTGAGCAGCTTATGGTGTTGACTCTGTCGATTAGGTTTGGTTTAATCTTTTGCTCATGTTCTTATTAGCTTAGATATTGTTGTAGATTTAGGTGAAGGGTCCTGCTTTCCTTATTGTCCTGTTTCTGATGAATATGATTGAGTGAAACACTTGATAGTTTTTTTTCTTGTCCCTGGAGTTGTACTATATATAGTGATTTCTGCAGAAGGGGTAAAAATATGCTTTTGGTATTCTCTTATAATTTACTAATTTTGCAGAGGTTAGTGAAATGTCAAGTCGATTAACCTCAGAATCTCGCATTTATGCTGACAAGGCAAAAGACTTGAACCGGCAGGTTAGTTTCATCAGATGTGTGAAATTTATGAGGGAGTTGTATTCCCAACCCACTTATGAAAAAGCTTGCTTGTCTTATATGGCTATTTGTTTATTATCTATATGTAATGAATGCTTGCTGTTGCCGCAAATCTTCGGAGCAGGTAGCTGCAGTGTACATTATACAAACAAACTTTTCTATAGATCAATTAGGTTTTCAAAAAATATTTATTTTATATCCAGCTCATTTTAATAGCTTGCAATTTGTATCTCGACTTAGGTCTATATCTTCATTGTATGGAAGTTAACAAGTTGAAGTTCTTGTATTGTTTTGGTTTTTGATTATTGCAATTTTCTCGGAATGAATTTTAAATGATATGTATTTGGCAGTTAGTTGCGAAAAGCTAAAGATTAACTGAGATTATTAAGCCGTGAAGCTGAATATGGACTTGATCTTCACTGCTAGATGAATGTTAACACAGACATATCCTAAAAAGATTTGCATTACTAAATTGTGTTCAGGGATTGCTTGGGACGATGATATACTTGCTTGATTTGTACAATTTGAATTAAAAAATTTTAGTGATCACCCATCATGTGGGATAGTTTTGAAGAAGCATAGTGATAGAATACTGGGGAGACCATTTTACTTTTCTTCATTAAGACTTAATAGAACTCTGAGGTACCTCTAATATATTGGGCTCCGGTTCATAATTTCCTAAGAATGGACTTATTGAAATTTGGTACTTCGGAAAATGACCCAATGAAACTATTATTTGCCGGGTGTTTATAGAACTCCGGAATAGACCAGTCACTGATAAGTCTGTCTTTCATGTTCTATGCTTCTATTTGTAGGCTTTGATTCGGAAGTGGGCACCCGTGGCTATCGTGCTTGGAGTCGTAAGTCTCCTATTCTGGATGAAGACAAAGATTTGGTAACCCAATTGCCCGATTCTTATCTGGATTATTATGAGGCTTTTCTTCAATGCCGTGGATTGCTGCTTCCATTTTTGGCATAATTTCCAGACTATGGAGTCCATGTTTCAACTTAAAGTGGGATTGTACTTCATCTTGATGACTGAGTTAGAGCACAGTTTTGTATGACGGGGGAAGATGCTCCCTCGTGAACTGTGAGGATTCCCTCCACTTAACAGTCAGATTAGAGAAAAATTACATCTTCTGTATTATAAGGATCGAGCATTCTTAGATCTCTGTGCCTTTCATTTTTCCCCCCTGTTCTATATTTTCTTTAGGTTGGTATTCCTTTTGTGTTCTTGTACTTGAATGATATTGAATAAAGATATAAATTTGCACAAAGCTAAACTCAGAATCCTTCCCTGGCTGCTCCTTTTTTTATAAAAAAAAAAAAAAAAAGAATCCTTCCCTGGCTGCTCCTTTTTATGATTTAGTTACGATAGAATTAAATTCTGGCAAGCAACAGAATTGATTCGTCGTGCGATTGGTAATGGGTCGTACTGTTTGGGCTGGGTCTGTTTGATGAATGGCCCATACTGGTCTGTTTGATAATCAAGAATAGCTGGTCTCGACATTGGGAACATCAATGTCCAAGTTGTCAACATTAAAATAGTCGTCACACCACTTACTGGCATCGGCCGTCACCATCGGTACTAATTATGACAAAACAGAGTAGTTGGAAGGTATCAACAAATATACAATCTCCGTCGGTTTAAATTAAGTAGATAGATATTTTCTAAACTTCGACTTAGTTTCAGTAGACACGCAATCATTAGCATCATTTCTGTCTTCAACTTCTACTTGAACTTGTCGACCATTTCTTCACTGAAGGCTGCATTTTCGAGTTTGGGTCTAAATAACAACATCAAGGTAAAAACTGATTTGAGCTTTGTCAATTGTTTGCGCAATGATTATGTTCTTCTGTTCTCCATAAACAAGTGAGACCAAGTGTTGTTCCTTAGTTTCAACGTCCTGCGGATTGCATCTATAAGCTTTACTTTCTGCCGATCTACTGCTTTCGTGAAGATTACTGATATTCCATTCCATTATAATGTCATGACTGTGTGTATGTGTTCTGTTTCCACATGAATTTAGGCTAATCAGTCAGTTGGTATTGTAAGTGTCAGTCAGTGGGGAAACTGGGAAGCTTCATATCTTCCCCTCCTCAATAAGTAGATAAGATTGTTTTGGAGAAAGTAAGTGGCAATATCATGTAAGATATTTTGACAAAAACAACAAAAACAACAAAAACAATATAAAATAAATGTCATGAAAGGTATTTTTCCAAAGCTTTTTGTCCAAAAGAAGACAAGAGAGCATAATACAATGGTTATCTGAACTTTTAGGCAAGACCTTCCTATATTCTTCTACTATTTGGACAACATGTTCATCCATCTAAGTTCTTACTAAAAGCTGGGTTGCTTTTTCATTTTGGGAAGAGAAATTATACCCACAACAAACTTCTAGAGGATTACTGACCAAAACTTAAAACAACCATTGTAAGTATGCATTTTGTTCCGATTTAAGTAGTCATTGTTTATTTGATAACTGGGTGTTGTAGAGATCTCACTCTTGTCTCAGTTATTTGGATGCATCATCCTACTGTATGTCACGTTTGAGGTTCTAACGCTGCACAATACACAAAATTCATGTTACCAAAAGCTCTTATTATAAATTTAAGAAAGTTCAGAAATCCTCTTAATTCAATCCAGTGTGCTTCAAGACCTTTAATATTTACTTAATCTTCGGGTGGCATCTGTTACTCTTTTCCTAACAAATTTTAGTATCAATCACTTGAGAATGTTCTGGTCTCTATTTTGTCAGGGTAAAATGTCTTCTGAACCAGTGAATGTGAATGACTTCAAAGAATTGGCTAGATCAGCACTTCCAAAAATGTACTATGATTTCTATGCAGGGGGAGCTGAGGATGAACATACACTTAGAGAGAACCTACAAGCTTTCCATAGAATCACGTAATTTTGAAGCTGCCTAATGATTATTTTGAAAAAGTCATGCTATATGCTATTCACCGTTTCTATGGTTTTCAGGATTCGACCTCGAGTTCTTGTGGATGTGAGCCAAATTGATATGTCAACAACCATATTGGGTCATCGCATCTCTGCACCTATCCTGGTTGCTCCCACTGCTGCACATAAGTTGGCATTCCATGAAGGTTAAACCTTTTGGTATATTAAGTTGAGAACTGATTTTCATTCTACTTTTTCCTGATGATATCTGTGTTCTTTCAGGAGAACTAGCCACGGCCAGGGCAGCAGCTGCTGCAAAAACTATAATGGTACTAATGTGACTACAAACTAGAAGTTATTTAACTTGTGCAATTTGGTAATTGAATTAAGTTTCTTTCATTTGTAGATTCTGTCCTACTCTTCAACCTGTTCAATAGAGGAAGTTGCCTCTAGCTGCAATGCTGTCCGTTTCTTTCAGTTATATGTAAATGACCCTTCTTTTTCACTTTTAACTACCCCTTCTTCAATCCTTTCCTATAGCAGCAATCTAGTTGTTCGCAAGTTTTAATATAGTTTCTCATTCTGTAATCAGATTTTCAAAAGGCGTGATATCACTGCTCTGATAGTACAGAGAGCTGAGAGATCTGGATACAAGGCAATTGTCCTGACTGTTGATACTCCTAGGCTTGGTAGAAGGGAGGCTGACATAAAGAACAAGTAGCATTGCTTCATATCTCAGTTTCTTTCATCTCATGCATTGCACTCCTTTTGCTGGGTATAACATAGTTCAATGGAATTGGGATCAGAAAAATTGTTGTATCATAACTCCAAAGTCATGAGATTGAATCTTTTTCATTCCTTTATCTTGCATCAATGTAAGCTATGCCTGGGTTTTTGTCTCATCTGGAAAAGCACGTGGATGAATTTGTAGGATGATTGCACCTCCAGTGAAGAATCTTGAAGGTCTCATGTCTATGGAAATTAACTCTGTGAGTAATAATTCAATTATCTCGTTTAGAATATTGGAATTACCACTTGAAATAGTGGAAGTTTTTCAATTTTATTAATGTCTATTTCAGCTATAGATTAGTAATTTGGGATGTGCATACATCCAAGTTCCCTTTTACTTTCCCTCAAGTATACTTCCATGCATCTTAAATCACACACACCAAATTCCAAAACCTCATTTCTGCTACTCCTAGGCTTTATTTATAATAAATATCAACTCACGATCTTATGCAGGATCAAGGTTCAAAATTAGAAACTTATGCCAAAGAGACCTTGGATGCATCTCTGCACTGGGAAGTATGTACCATAAACTGCTCAGATTCCTATCACATACATAAATGTTTGCTTATGAAAATTTTACTTTGATGCTTAATAAGCTTTGGAGCATATACTTCATGTAACTCAGTAATTTAATTACTCCTATGTTATATAGACTTCTCTCAACTACAGTAATGAATGTACAGTGTATGAGAAATCTTTCGAATATCATCATCTCGATGAAAATTTCTACTACTCAAAAGTTTCATTTTTCTGAGATTTCTTGTATGTCTATGTTCTTTCCAGTTCAGTTATAATATTTTACCATCCACAGGATATAGGGTGGTTAAGATCAATCACCAGTCTGCCAATTCTGATAAAGGGGATTCTCACTCATGAAGATGGTAAGTTTAAAGATATTTGAATCAGGAAATGAGCCTTCTTTTATCTCCATCGTATGAATATTCTAAAATAACATATTTTACACTGAATCAAATGCTGCAAGTATGAACTTATTTAATCTATTGATTAAGTTTCTGATACCATGAATGAAGTAGAAGATGTGATGGCCAGTAGAAAAGTTTATCCATCTCAGACCACACATTTTTTCTTTCAACATTTTGAAATTTTCTGCTAGTGTCTGGTCACATATTCTTTAAGTTAACATATTCTTTTTGCATGGTAAGTCAGCGTCCATTGATTGGCAATTTAATTCATTAACATGCTTGATGACTGGCAGCAACTAAAGCTGTTGAAGCAGGTGTTGATGGAATTATTGTCTCTAATCATGGAGCCCGCCAACTAGACTTTGCTCCTGCCACTATTTCTGTACTCGAAGAGGTAAGTTTCGTTTCATTTTGTACTATATATTAACCAAAGATGTGAATACAAGGAGATAAAATTACTTCAACCTGTGCATAAATTAATTTCATATTACTTCAACTAGATTATGTGTACGGTGTACCTGCTATATATTCCATTTTTAAGCTTTGAAATCAAATCTTTGTTCTGAAATATATGAATTGTTTTCCATAATGTACTACTTTTTAGTAAATGGTTGTTCCCTATTCACCGTGTATTGTAGGGTCGAAACCAAGTTGATGCAAATTTAAGACAAATATCACTGAACCCAATTGTATATTCACGGTTTTGTTCATTTTTACACAATAATGAGATTGATATGTTTTGTGTAGAGTTCAAGTTTCTATATCCTCTCCTTTACTTGCTATTCTGACAAATGGCTTGTGTGCATATTTCTCTGAAAGACAAACTTGTGTAATCTTTTAGTTTATGTTGGGAGTTAAATGGTGTGAAGTAAAATGGCTCCTGGTCCTGGAGCAGGCTCTGACCCTTGATTGTTCATATAATAATATGGTGGTACATGTGCTTGCTAGATATTGGTCTGCTTTTTAGCAGCATTTTGCCTTTGACTTCTAATTGATAAGCATGAGTTTCGTCAGTACGGTTCTTAAACAGGAAGTTTGATGCAGGTTGTTCTTGCTGTCAAGGGTAAAGTTCCTGTGCTCTTAGATGGAGGTGTGCGGCGAGGAACAGATGTGTTTAAGGCATTAGCCCTTGGTGCACAGGCAGTCCTTGTAAGTTGTATACTCCCAACTAAAACATCTAAAATGCCATGATATATTTTTTCATTTCAAGTTTGAAAGGATTACACTTCTATTCAAAGACAAAAGGTCTCCAAAGTTAAATCTATGCTATTTGGTATTTAGTTGTCATTTCCTTCAAACTCAAGTGTTAATCGGCTTGTTAAACGATGTTAGATAAAATCCTTGTTTCTCGCTTTCAACTTACAATTTAATTATGTTTCTTAGCTCTCATTTTATAATTGCTTGTGATTTGATTCAGATAGGGAGACCAGTTTTGTTTGGGTTAGCTGCAAAGGGAGAAGGAGGAGTAAGAACAGTACTGGAAATGCTGAAGAATGAGTTAGAGATCACCATGGCACT
This sequence comes from Luffa aegyptiaca, assembly GCA_017139565.1. NCBI lineage: Eukaryota > Viridiplantae > Streptophyta > Magnoliopsida > Cucurbitales > Cucurbitaceae > Luffa > Luffa aegyptiaca. The sequence goes on along the minus strand of CM029395.1, from coordinate 396,740 downwards.
TTCTGGTTGCCCATCTATCAAGGATATCACTAGAAGCCATGTCAGGACACAATATGATAAGCTCCAATCAATGCTTTAATGTCTCTGTATACTGTAATATAATATAACCAAAGCTGATTTAGATTTACAAATAAGAGAGAGCTGGGAGTTCCACTTCTCCAAAAAAAAATGAAACAATAATGTAAAATGGTTGGTTCTTTTACCCTGTTATTTGCCCACACACCTTTTCTTTTATTTTCTTTCTTTCTTTTTTAGAATAGAAAAACAAGAAGCATTCTCTATGAAGGGTATTTATGAGTATTTATGTGCTAAAGCTCCCGAAACGGGAATATGGATTGGGAAGGGTGAGTGGATGAGACATTTGAAGAGATTGTTGAAGGACAAAAATATTAGATTTTGAAACTTAAAGAATCAATCTTAGATACCAAAAAAGTATTGTTTTTTTTTTTTTTTTTAATATAAATGTTCTATTTTATTTTTACCGAAATAATAATTTTGTATAATTTTATTACTAGAGATTTATTTATCTATCCTATCTTCTTTTAAAAGAAATTTGATATTAAATCACATAAACAACCTCTTAAATATGTTAATCTTTATGTCAATTCCAATATAACTCAACTGATTAAAATATATATATTTTGATCAAAATTTCAATCAAAAGATCAAAAGTTCGAATCTTCTATCCCACATGTTATTAAACTAAAAAGAATACATATATACAAATATATATGATCATTCTTACCATTCTACTTAAACTTTTAATTACAAAATTTAAACCGGTGAACTTGTACTGTTGTAAAAATTAGCCCATCCCAATGACCCAATAGGGCATGATTTTGATTGAATTTTCGTCTTCTCCCCACTCCCAATTGCTCAAAATCGGTTGATTCCAAAGGAAAGAATATATTATCAACAGAAGAGACAATTATCTTTCAATTTGACTTGTAGTAAACGCCCAAATGAACATGTTTTTCTGTTCCTTATAAACAAATTGAATCAGTGTTACTGTTGTTCCTCACTTCAATCGTCCTCTGCTGCTATCTGTAAGCTTTTTCATACGCTGATCTACTGCTTTCTAAATTGTGTTCTTATGAAGATTACATCACATATATTCCACTTCATTATGAGCCTCCAGACCCAAGTTTAGTGGATCAATTTGTCCTGCTTCAGTTTATACTTGTCGAGAGAGTCTCTTCTAAGAGAATTATAAAATTAGCATCTTGTGTCATGAATTTTGGCTAACTAATGTGTCGGTGTTGTAAATTTCAGCGATGAATCTGGGAAATTTCATCTCCCCTTCATCAACAAGTGGGTTTATCTGGTTTTAGAGAATATGGCAGTATTAAGCAAGATATTTGCTGTACAGTTTTTGTTCCAAAATAAGTAAGAAAGACTAATTCAATAGTTATACTGATTTGGGCAAGATCTTGAACTATCTCTTTCTAGGAATGTGTACCAAAGTTTGCTACAATCATTGTAACTATGATTTTTTGCTTTGGGGTTTAAGTAAAGTTTTCATTTCATTGTTAGGTGTTGTACAGATCTTACTTTTGCCTCATATTTATTTGGATGCATATGCTTAATTTATGGTACCAAAAGCTCTAATTCAGTATTGTTCTTGTCTCTATTTTGTCAGGATTAAAATGTCAAATGAACCAGTGAATGTAGATGAGTTCGAAAAATTGGCTAGGCAGGCACTTCCAAAAGTGTATTATGATTATTATGCCGGAGGAGCTGAGGACCAACACACACTTAGAGCGAACATGCAAGCTTTCTATAGAATCACGTAATCGTTTTAAGCTAGCTTGTGATTACTGTGAACAGTGATACCATATGTTATTCATAACTTTTTAGTGGTTTTCAGGATTTTTTTTTTTTTTTTGACAAGAAAGTGGTTTTCAGGATTCAACCTCGAATTCTTGTTGATGTGAGTAAAATCAATATGTCGACAACGATATTGGGGTATCGTGTCTCTGCACCTATCATGGTTGCTCCAACTGGTGCACATAAGTTGGCATACCATGAAGGTTAAAACTTTTTGGTGGATTGCTTAGTTGAGATATGGTTTTCATTCCACTTTTCCTTGTTGATATTTGTGTTTTTTCAGGAGAACTTGCCACGGCCAGGGCAGCAGCTGCTGCAAAAACTATAATGGTACTAAGGTGACTACAAACAAGAAGTTACTTAACTTGTGAAATTTGGTAATTGAATTGAGTTGCTTCCATTTGAAGGTTCTGTCCTACTTTTCGACCTGTTCAATTGAGGAAGTTGCCTCTAGCTGCAATGCTGTCCGTTTCTTTCAATTATCTGTAAATGGCCCTTCTTTTGCACTTTTAACTATCCCTTCTTCAATCCTTCCCCATAGCAGCAATCTATTTGTTTTCAAGTTTTAATTTAGTTTCTCATTCTGGAATCAGATTTTCAAAAGGCGTGATATCACAGCTCTGATAGTACAGAGAGCTGAGAGGTCTGGATACAAGGCAATTGTCCTGACCGTTGATACTCCTCGGCTTGGTAGAAGGGAGGCTGACATAAAGAACAAGTAGCAATGCTTCACATCTCAGTTTCTTTCATCTCATGCTTTGCATTCCTTTTGCTGGGTATAGCGTGGCTAAATGGAATTGGGATCAGACAAATTGTTGTATCATAACTCAAACGTCATAAGATAGAATCTTTTTCACTCCTTTATCTTGCATTAATTGTGAGCTATGGCTTGGTTTTTATCTCATCTGAAAAACCAAATGAATTTGTAGGATGATTGCACCTCCAGTGAAGAATCTTGAAGGCCTCATGTCTGTTGAAGTTAACTCTGTGAGTAATAATTCAATTATCTGTCTTGGAATTGCCACTTACGATAGTTGAATCTTTTTAATCTCACTAATGTCCATTTCATGGTATAGATTATCTGCCCTACTATTTAATCTAGACATATTAGGATGGGTCTCTGGATCACTAATTAGGGATGTGCATACATCCAAGTTCCCTTTTCTTTTCCCTCAAGTATACTACCGCGCATCTTAAATCACATCAAAATTCCGAAACCTCATTTCTGCTACTCCTAGGATTATTTTATAATAAATATCACCTCACGATCATATGCAGGATCAAGGTTCAAAATTAGAAACTTATGCCAAAGAGAACTTGGATGCATCTCTGCGCTGGGAAGTATGTACCATAAACTGCTCAGATTCCTATTACATACTTAAATGTCTGCTTCTAAATATTCTACTTTGATGCTCAATAAGCTTTGAAGCATTTACTTCATGAAACTCGGTAATTTAACTACTTATGTTATATAAACTTCTTTCAACTACAGTAATGAATGTACAGTGTTTGAGAAATCTTCCAATATCATCATCTCGATGAAAATTTCTACTAAAAAGTTTTATTTTTTTGGAGATTCCTTGTATGTCTATGTTCTTTCCAGTTCAGTTATGATATTTTAATGTCCACAGGATATAGGGTGGTTAAGATCAATCACTAGTCTGCCAATTCTGACCAAGGGGATTCTCACTCATGAAGATGGTAAGGTTAAGTTTGTCTTAAAGACGTTTGAATCAGTAAATAAACTTCTTTTATCTCCATCGCATGAATATTCTAAAATAACATATTTTACACTGAATTCAAATGTTGCAAGTATGAACTTATTTAGTTTGTTAATTAAGTTTCTGGTAAGATGAATGAAGTAAAAGATGTGATGACTAGTAGAAAAATTTATCCATCTCAGACCACACATTTTTCCTTTCAACATTTTGAAATTTTCTGCTAGTGACTGGTCACATATTCATTTGCTTGGTTAGTCTCCTTCAGGTTTATGAGTTAAGCCAGCGTCCATTGATTGGCAATTTAATTCATTAACGTGCTTGATGATTGGCAGCAACTAAAGCTGTGGAAGCAGGTGTTGATGGAATTATTGTCTCCAATCATGGAGCCCGCCAACTAGACTTTGCTCCTGCCACTATTTCTGTCCTTGAAGAGGTAAGTTTGTTTTATTTTGTACTACTTCTATATTAGCCAAATGTGTGAATACAAGGAGAAAAAATTACTTCAATTTCTACATAGATTAATTTCACATTACTTCAACTAGATTATGTGTACCGGCTATATATTCCATTTTTAAGCTTTCAAATCAAATCTTTGTTCTGAAATATATGAATTGTTTTCTAAGGTACTACTTTTTACTAAGTGGTCCTTCCTTATTCACTCTATGTTGTAGGGTAGAAACCAAGTTAATGCAAATTTAAGACATATATCACTGAACCCAACTGTATATTCACGGTGTCACCCATTTTTGCAAAATAATGAGATTGTTATGTTTTCTGTAGAGTTCAAGTTTCTATATCCTCTCCTTTACTTGCTCCTTTAAAACATTTGGTGAATGTACACAAGTTTGTCTTGTACCATTCGTTTTCCATATTAATTGATCTCAAAGAAATCATTTGTCAGAAAAGCAGGTTGGGAATGTAAGGTATTAGAATGAGAATCAAGCTTATCAGGTATAATTGAAAAGCATCCAACATGTACATGCTTTCTTACCAATAACTGTAAGTGTTGGGAGTTAAATGGTGTGCTCCTGGTCCAAAACAAAACCACAATGTATTGGCAATATAAAAGATAAAGGAACTACATGGTAAACCCAAGTATTCGAGGTACTTAGACCTTCCCTCTCTTGAGATTGCTCAAGTCCTAAACTCACTAAATCTATCCTTAATCTTCCCCTTTCCCAATCCCTCTACTTATAACCCAATACTCTAACAAACTCCCTAAATAATTATTAATTTACCCTTACTAATATTCCGAATTCCACCTTAATTACGTTCCTATCAGAGCAGGCTCTAACTTTCATTGTTCATATGTTAATATGATGGTACATGTGCTGGCGAGATATTGGTCTTCTTTTGAGCAGCATTTTGTCTTTGTCTTCTAATTGATGAGCATGGGTTTCCTCAGTACGGCTCTTTGACTGGAAGTTTGATGCAGGTTGTTCATGCTGTCAAAGGTAAAGTTCCTGTGCTCTTAGATGGAGGTGTACGGCGAGGAACAGATGTGTTCAAGGCATTAGCCCTTGGTGCCCAGGCAGTACTTGTAAGTTCTAAAATGCCATTATATATTCTTCATTTCATGTTTCAAAGGATGACACTCTTCTATTCACAGGCAAAAGATCTTCAAAGTTAAATCTATGCTATTTGGTATTTAATTGTCATTTCCTCCAAACTCATGTGTTGATTTGGCTTGTTGAGTGATGTTAGCTAAAATCCTTGGTTCTTGCTTTCAACTTATAATTTAATTATGTTTCTTGCCCCTCATGTTACAATAGATTGTGATTTGATTCAGATAGGGAGACCAGTTTTATTTGGGCTGGCAGCAAAGGGAGAAGAGGGAGTAAGAACAGTACTGGAAATGCTGAAGAATGAGTTAGAGATCACCATGGCACTTTCTGGTTGCCCATCTATCAAGGATATTACTAGAAGCCATGTCAGGACACAATATGATAAGCTCCAATCAATGCTTTAATGTCTCTGTATGCTGTAATATAATATAGGCAAAGCAGATATAGATTTACAAATAAGAGAGATCTGGGAGTTCTACAACTCTGCAAAAAAAAGATACAATAATGTAAAATAATTGGTTTTTTTTACCCTGCTCTGTTCTTTACCCTTGCACCCTTGTTTTGAAAACTCAAGGACCAAAGTCATCCTTCTGTCGTCAACGTCCCTCCTTCGACTTGCTTCCCCCCCCCCCCCCCCCCCCCCCCCCACCTCTTGGCTCCTCCTGTCTAATGAACCACAGCCCCAAATTCGGAGAATTTATGTGTTAAAGCTCCAGACGCTGAAATATGGATCGGAAAGGGCGAGTGGGTGAAACCTTCAAAGAGCATTGTTGAAGGATAAAAGTATTAGAGTTTGAAACTTACGAATCAAACTTAGATACCAAAAATGTATAAACTTTTATTTTCATTGAAATAATAATTTTGTATAATTTTATTACCATCGAATTTATTATCCTCCTTACCATTGGACTTAAAACTTTTAATTTCAAAATTTGAAGAGATGAACTTGTATTGTTGTAAAAATTAGCCCATTCCAATGAACCAATAGGACATGATTTTGATTGAAGTTTCGTCTTCCCCCACTCTCAATTGCTCAAAATAGGTTAGTTTCAAAGAAATGAATAAATTAATCAACACAATAAGCAGTTAAAAATCTTGGAATTTGTGAGAGTTTCTGTTACTTTCGGTAATAGAGAGAGAAATTCAATAGTATTTTAAGTTAATTAAGAAACTTCCAATCTCAGCGATCTTATATTAAATAGATATATTATATATTATCTTACAATTTGAAACGCCCAATGAGCATGTTTTTCTGTTCCCTATAAATAAAGTGACTCAGTGTTAATGTCGTTCCTCACTTCAATCGCCCTGGCCCTGCTGCTGCTGCTGCTATCTGTAAGCTTTATTTTTCGCTGATCTACTGCTTTCTCACTTGTGTTTTGTGGGTCATCTTGCTTCTTTCTAGTTCTGATGCCTTTCAAAATTTTCCTTCTGTTTTACATGTCAAGAGAATCACCTTCTAATAGAATTATAAATTAGTATCTATACTGTGTCATATGAATCTGGGAAATTTCATCTCCCCATCCTCAAGAACTTGATTTATATGGTTTTAGAGAATATGGCAGTATCATGCGAGATTTTACTGTAGGGTTTTTGACCAAAATAAGTAATTCAATGGTTCTGATTTGGGCAAGATCTTGTGCTATCTGAAAAACAGATTCCTCTCTTTAGAGGAAAATGTACCAAAACTTGCTACAATCATTGTAACTATGAATTTTTTTCCTGGGGTTTAAGCAAAGTTGTCTTTGATTGCTAGGTGTTGTGAAGATCTTACTTTTGCCTCATATTTATTTGGATGCATGTGCTTAATTCATGGTACCAAAAGCTCTAAAACAATATTGTAGTCTCTATTTTGTCAGCGTTAAAATGTCATCTGAACCAGTGAATGTGGAGGACTTCAAAGAATTGGCCAAGCAGACACTTCCAAAAATGTATTATGATTACTATGCGGGAGGAGCTGAGGACCAGCACACACTTAGAGAAAACATGCAAGCTTTCTATAGAATCACGTAATTTCTTAAAGCTAGCTTGTGATTACTGTGAAAACTGATACTATATGTTAAATCATAATTTTTAGTGGTTTTCAGGATTCAACCTCAAATCCTTGTCGATGTGAGTAAAATCGATATGTCGACAACAATTTTGGGCTATCGTATCTCTGCACCTATCATGGTTGCTCCAACTGGCGCACATAAGTTGGCACACCATGAAGGTTAAACTTTTTGGCGAATTGCTTAGTTGAGATACGGTTTTCATTCCACTTTTCCTTGTTGATAATTGTGTTCTTTTAGGAGAGCTAGCCACTGCCAGGGCAGCTGCTGCTGCAAAAACTATAATGGTACCAATGTGACTGCAAACTAGAAGTTATTTTACTCATTCAATTTAGTATTTGAATTTAGATGGTTTTGTTTGTAGGTTCTATCCTATGCCTCCTCCTACTCCATGGAAGAAGTTGCTTCTAGCTGCAATGCTATCCGTTTTTTTCAATTATATGTAAATGGTCTTTCTTTAGCTCTTTAAATTTTACTTCTTCTCTCTTTTCCTGTAGCAGGAATCCAATCGTTTTCAAGTTTTGATTAAGTTTTTTCATTCTGTAATAAGGTTTTCAAAAGGCGTGATATCTCGACTCTCCTAGTACAGAGAGCTGAGAGATTTGGATACAAGGCAATTGTCCTGACTGCTGATACTCCTCGGCTTGGTAGAAGGGAGGCTGACATAAAGAACAAGTATTAAGTTCTGAGACAGGATCTTTTATTCCTTTATCTCACATCAAATTTGTAAACAGTACCGACTTTCTCTCATCTGGAATGGGACTTGGATGAATTTTCAGGATGATTATACCTCCAGTGAAGAACCTTGACGGCCTGTCGTCTGTTAAAGTTGAAGTTGACTCTGTGAGTAATATTTAAATTCCCTATTTAGAATCTTGAAAGTGCCACTTTTTATCAAAAAAAAATTCAATCTCACTAATGTCCATGGCTTGATGTAAGATTGATCATATGCCCTGCTATTTAATCTGGATATAGTTTTATGGTTATCTAGATCTCTAATTTGGGGTATTCTTCAAGTTTAATTCGTTTATTTTCCCTTGAGTTATACTATGCTACTACTCTTAGGTTTATTTTATAATAAACTTAACTCGTGATCTTATGCAGGATAAAGGTTCATCGTTAGAGTCTTTTGTTAACGAGGCCTTCGACTCATCCCTTAGCTGGAAAGTATGTCCAATAAACTGTTATGGTATCTATGCATACTTGATTGTCTGCTTGCGAAAATTTTATTAAGTTTTGGTGACTATCCTTCATGTAACTCAATAGCTTAACTATTTCTCTGTTAAGTAAACTTCTTTGGACAACGATGTAAATAGATTGTTCATAGCATACAAGAAAGTCTAGTAATATCATCTCTTGATGACATTTTTTACTAAAAAGTTGTGTTTTTGTGGGATATTTTGTGTCCATGATTTTACTGGCTCGGTTATGATATTTTTCCATCCACAGGATATAGAGTGGTTAAGATCAATTACTAGCTTGCCAATTCTGATAAAGGGGGTTCTCACTCATGAAGATGGTAAGATTAGAATTATTCAAAGACATTTGAATCAGTTTTATGAAGGGTTTGAATCAAGAAATGAACTTTCTCTCATCCCTATCAGATGAATTTTCTGAAATGACATATCTTATATTGAATTCAAATGCTGGCATTACGAACTTATTTAATATGTCGATTAAGTTTCTGATACGATGACCGAAGGAGTCCATTTCTGGTTTGTGAGTCATGTCATTGTCCATGGATAGCCCTTTTAATTGGTTAACATGGTTGATGAATGGCAGCAATTAAGGCTGTGGAAGTAGGTGCTGATGGAATTATTGTCTCCAATCATGGAGCTCGCCAACTAGATTTTTCTCCTGCAACCATTTCTGTCCTTGAAGAGGTAAATCTCTTTGTTTACCACTTTAGTATTAGTTACAGATGTTGAGGTAAAATTATACCTCAATTTCTTTATAAAATAATTGCACAGTACAACAAATATCACTGCATCCAACTGTTCCTTCACAGCTTTCTTCGCTCTTGTAAAAAAAAAAAAAAACGATGTGTTCCGTAGAGATCGGGTTGTTATATCTTCCCATTTACTTGTTCTTTCTTTCAAAATTTTGGTGAATGTACAAGTTTGTCTTGTATGATGCATTTTTCATAGTAATTGATATATGAGATCAATATGTGAATGAGTAGCAAGCTCAAAGAGTGTAGTTGAAAAACATCCAACATCTACATGCTTTCTTTTGCAATTGCTATAATCTTGTCTTTTCAGCGATACAAATGAGTTTCGGCAGAACGGTTTTTTAACAAGAAGTTTGATGCAGGTAGTTCATGCTGTCAAGGGTAAAGTTCCTGTGCTCTTAGATGGAGGCGTGCGGCGAGGAACAGATGTGTTTAAGGCATTAGCCCTTGGTGCACAGGCAGTCCTTGTAAGCTCTATCCCCCCAACTAAAACATTCAAAATACCATTATATATTTTCATTTCAAGTTTCAAAGGATTACTCTTCTATGCTATCACTTTTCAGTTGGCCTTAACGCTATGAAACTAATTCTTGATCTCAGTTTTTATGAAATAAAAACCAGAAAAATAGTTCCAAACACAACTTCTTCACGAAATACAGAAGACAAAGCATGGTTAAATAAACTCTTAGTTAACTCGTTTCGTCTCACTTGTCTAACAAAACATAGAAACTACAACATCCACAGGGCTATTTAACCAACTGATTACTGTGATTGATTGCAATTTAACTGTGTTAATTCAGGTAGGGAGACCAGTTATATATGGGCTAGCTGCAAAGGGAGAAGAAGGAGTAAGAACAGTGCTGGAAATGCTGAAGAATGAGTTAGAGCTTAGTATGACACTTTCTGGTTGCCCATCTATCAAGGACATTACTAGAAGCCATGTCAGGACACACTATGATAAGCTCCAATCAATGCTTTGATGTGTTTGCTTTGTAAAATATAAGCAAGCAGCTACCTTGCTCATTTACAAAAAGAAAGGGCTGGGACTTCTGCAAGTCTGTAATCTATGCAAACTTAATATATGTAGAATCAGTTGATATTAAACAAAGATTAAGGTATCTTAATCATATGATATGCATAATCTGTTAATAATTGATCCCAGCTTCCATGCATGAGTTTTGGTGCAGCTTGAAGGTTGAAATCTCAGTATGGTTTTGCTGATATTAGGCTTGAGAATATAGCAGTATATGTTCTTGTAATGAACTGCCTTTCAGTCAAAATCTCAATATATTAAAGTAAGATTGGTTTTTGTTGAAGCCATCAAAGGAGGAATGTGTTATATTTATCTTTATATATATGGAGCCTGAATTCATGAAGTCTTATTAAAAGAAGTCCTATTCTAGTTCAGAATCAGAAGAAGAGCTCAATGCAGTGCAAAAAAGTTAGAGGCCAAGTGACCTTGAGATGTTTGTAAAGGTCTATTAAGACAAGAGCATATGGGAAGAGAAAATCCTTATTTATTGTTTTTGTGTTGTAAAATTGGCTTTGACCATCGAATTCAATTCAATTGGTAAGATTGGAGGTTCAAATTTTCAATCTCAATACTTTTTTTTGTTGTATTCAAAAGAAAAAAGTAAAGTCGTTTTGATAATTGTGACATATTACATAATTGGAATGTTGTGGAATTTAAAGTTATGCCCTCACTAAAAATAACAGGTAGGAAGCTCAAATACCAAAATTTCCTTATTTTTTGAACCATTTTAAATGTCTAAGAAACTTTTGTAACAAAGACAAAGAAAACATCATAATAGAAACAAGAGAGAAATTGTATAAAAGAAAATTTTATATTCTTCTATTCATTGAAATGATAATCACTACATGTATTTATGGAAAACTAGAAAACTAAGCATTAACTCAATAGTTATATGGTGAATTTTAAATTTCTCTATAATCAACACCACTAAATCATTGGACTTACATTGATATCTTTAGTTAACTGAGGATTGTTTATACAAATTTTTAATAAGATGCACGTTTAAAAGGATGTTGAGATGGCAGATAATAAATGAAAGAGATATCCAATCTTTCTTCTTCAAACGTATTGATTTGACCCTATAAGCAGGACTGTCATCCCATAGCATGTTGCCACTAGAAGCAGAACCACATATTTCTTCTAGAGAATCTCCTAATTGTTCTAGAGCAACTAGAAAGTGATTTTTTAACCTGAAAGAATTCAGTTTAGATGTGGGATACCTATCCGAAAGTTTTCGCAACTCAATCATATATGATAGAATCATTAAAAGATTTGACATTTTCGAACTCCGTCCCTAACTCACTAGGTCCAAAATACGATAAATTTTCTCATAAATTTGTTTTAAACATATTCAGTGGCAAAAATGTGAATTTTCTTGAAGAAGGAGGGCATTATTTTAATCATCTTAAAACAACTTATAGAGAGATCGCACACTGGAACAGCTACGTTTATCCATAGCAATGGCGATGGCAATGCGGTGCTCTTGCTTTCTTTCCCGCCCGAATTCCCCGCGATCTCCTCCCTCCGATCAGTTTTCGAGGAAATTCCATGTTTCCGGTTAGTATTCTGCTGCTACATAATCTTCTTTTCGTTTATCATATATTCTCTTAAGTTGATTCCGAGTGGGAGATGCTCAGAAGCTTTTAGCTCGAGGTTTTTGTGCTTTGAATTACGGAACATGTTCCAACGATTTCTCGACTAATAATTCGGGGTTCGAGCATTTTTCGACGAGTTCTTACATGGTTAGGACTTATGACTTGGGGGGAGAAATGACAAATTAAGGAAGCAAAATGATTTCCTATCCTAGCGTGTTTATGAAGTTGAAGCAGACAAGCAAATGGACTTTTATAGCTACAAGTTCATGTATAATTGATTAACTGGTGTTTTGTGGTTTTGGGCACGGAGCTTACGTTAATTGGGTAGTCATTCATAAAAGGGGGAAATGGGATTCAACAAAACTGTACGTAACATTTCAACTTTATGAGGCAGAACAAGCTGACTGAGAGATTGTGTGCCTTTATTTGTGGCAGGGAAGATAACTCATATTTCACTTAATGTGGATAATTTTGTTACATTTTGTGGAGACAGCATCATCAAACCACTTGGGATGCAGAATTTGTTGCCGGTTCTAAAATGTCAGGTATGATGGTGAGTTTCCTGCTGATCATTTTTTATTATGGTACAATAGAATGTGATTATCCTAGTGTTTCTTGTTAAGATTTTCAGTTAACGAGAACTTCCAAGTGAGTGTTGTGTTTAGATATCTTTGATATTAGAATTAGTACTGCACTTATTTAACAATTATTGTTGGTCTGATTTTCCAAATATAAATATGATCTGGGACTCTGCTGAGTGTAGAAGTGCTAGAAACATGGAAGGGGAATTTTTTAGGGTTTAATTTCATTCTACTATTTTCTATTACCATGTTCTTGGCCTATTGAATATGTTGTTTTTTTTCTCTGTTCATAAATTTATCCTTGGCAGGGAACAATTGAGACGAGATTTCCAGTTATGGCGTTTCTTTTAGCTAATGTATTTACATTTTCCGTACCATTGAAAGCTATGGCTGAAACATGCGAGGCTGAAAATTCTGCTTTCAACATGCCAATACTTCTTTCTGTCGCCCTTGTAGGGGCTACTGTTGGAGGTAAGGCTCCTCGATGCTGTGTAGGATAATCACTTGATCATTTATATGGTATTTATCTCTTAGTAATCCAGAAGAGAAACTTAAAGACTGAGCTTTTGATCTTTGTGCGCAGCATCATTTTGTTTTTCATCATTTTTAGTTTTGGCGGGGCAGGAGTGGAAAGGGGGATAATGCTAAGCACCATACCCCTCTCTAAAATTTCCCATTCAATGCCAAATAAAATCGTTGGTTCTTTCATTCTTGGCCAAATTTATTTGTCTAAAAAGTTGGATAAAATGTGGATGAGAAATAATTTAGTGGGTGTTTCACTATTAAATTTCTACTATGTTCCGTTGGGAATTATTCTTTGTTATATCTTGTGAAAAAATTTATATTTCTAGTTTGAATTGGGAATATATAACATAAACTTTTGATAGGGTTGCTTGCCCGGCAAAGAAGGGGAGAACTGAAGCGGTTGAATGAACAACTTCGCCAGATTAATGCAGCACTAAGAAGGCAGGCAAAGATTGAGTCTTATGCTCCCACCTTAAGCTATGCTCCTGTTGGTGGAAGAATACCCGAGAGTGAAGTTATTGTTGATCCAAGGAAGGAGGAGTTGATCTCTCGATTGAAGTCTGGAAAGAACTTTTTGAGAAATCAATTCCCAGAAAAGGCATATGTGGAGTTCAATTCTGCTCTTGAGCTTGCTCAGGGTCTAAAGGATCCTATTGAGGAGAAGAAGGCTGCGAGGGGTTTAGGTTTGTTTTCGTCTTTTCTCATATTTAACTTCTCGCTTCTTATATTTCGTAAAAGACACGGCACCTTTTATCAATCACCAACTCAATGATATCGATAATATTTTATTGGGAGCCATTTGTCAAAATTATCCACATGCATTTTATATATACGAAGGAGTTCTGTCTTCTCTATATTCATTTGATGAATCAAGGCTAGTAGCTTATTCTTGTTCCTTCAACGAAAATACACAGAATATTTGTTATTCTAAGTTGGTAGTGCCAAATAATCATGAACAATGATTTGTTCATTGAATTCATTGCCTTAAAACCACCAAGCCAAACCCTTAATTCTCTGCCTACATCTATCTCCTTGTATACAAAGCTTCACTCTGGCTTTTCAGTTTTCACCAATCAATAACCCTCTTCAAACTGCGTTCTCATGGAGGAAGTCTCTGTTATAGGAGGTGCAAGTCTTCTTTGGTAGGATACAAGAGTCACTCGTGTATCGAAGGAGGCATTGACCTTGAGACTTAAAATTAGACTCTCACCTGGCCTTGGAGCTGTCTCGAAAGCCTTCTAAAATTAATATCTTTTCTGTTGATTCCAGTAGTGCAAGGGTTATGCACCTAGAAAATGGCTCGCGTTAGCCATGGTGGCTTTAATGGTCCACGCATATTTTTTGCCACAGCTTTGTTTCTCCGTAAACTGTACTAAATTGGGATTGGATCTTTCAGGGGCTTCACTGCAGAGGCAGGGGAAGTACCGAGAAGCAATCAAATACCATTCAATGGTTTTGGCTATCTCTGAACGAGAAGGAGAACAATCAGGAAACACTGAAGCTTTTGGGGCAATTGCTGATTGCTATACTGAACTAGGCGATCTTGAGAAAGCTGCCTACTTTTATGACAGGTACATAGCGAGGCTGGAAACAGACTGATCTATTTGCAATCTGCAGTCGTTTTTTCCCTTCATAATGTAGCCAAGTACTCAGTTTTCGTGAATGTTAGAAGCTCCTCTGCGGAAGATTTAGTTTTCTTATGTAGATGATGAGTTGAGAATAATTGCAGAATCGCATCATTTTGTGTGTTTATTCCATCTAAATTTGGAATGGTTTTTAAGTTCTTTTCTTTTCTTTTCTTTTTTTAATATTTATTAAGTGCTTCCATAATTTAAAATTTTTTTTAATGCTTTTCAGAATTTCCTAAAGTACATTTACTATATAGTCTCCATCTCTGATTGAGCTATGTTACCTTCAACTTTGATCAATTCAGCCATGTTTGGTTTGGTTTGATGCAAATAAGTGCTATACTTAAGAAAGAGAGAATCATTTTTTCTTCATTAATTTTTTTTTTTCTTACATCTTTTCTCAAGGTTAAAAAGTATTGTGCTTCCTTAAGTTTGAAAAGTGTGACATTGGGACTGCATGTGTTGCATATTCTCAACTTTGAGAGCATCCCATAGTATTTCGAACGCTTGCAAAACATTGCTGTTGAACTCTTGATAACCCTCAATTTATTACTTGATCAACTATAGGTATTGTATCATTTTCATACCTATGACTGTCTTTGGCCCTTTGATTTTTTTTTTTTTTTTTTTTTGTTTGATAATGTGTGGGGTGGAAGGTTTGAACCACAGACCTCTTCGTCATGATGCAGTTGAATTATACTCATGTTGACCATTAGCACTTTGATTCAATACCTATAGTTGATTGCACTGTTTTATTTTCTTTATTTAGAAAGTGTCACATGTTTTGAACATTAAAAAAAATGTATGTTAGAGACCTTTTTAACCTATTTCTCAAAGAACTAAAAGTGCACATTTTGAAGTCTATCATTGACCTTGAGTTACTCATGATGTACCCTACCATCACAAGGGTCCCACACTTGATCACGCCTCTTCTTTGGACGTTCCGTGTCGAACTCACTTTGCAAACATGCATCAAATCTTCCTCTTTAGCAATCGGACCCCTCTAGCTCTAGTTGAACTCATTACTACCAATATGATCTAGTTTGTTGTTTTATCTACATGATAATAATATCATCATGACCATCTCTAATTTTATGCACACAAAAAAATTATAAATGAGAGTGTTACCTAAGTCTAAGGAGACGATTGCCTCTTCTCTATTCAAGGATAAATGATAATAAATTTAATCTAAATTTAAAGTGTGTATATATATATATTATATATAAATTCCTTCTAAAAAATTAAAAAAGAGTTATTAGATTAGAGTTACCCATTTGAACATGAAAAAGAATAATTAGGTTAGTATAATTAATCATCTTAAAAAATAAATAAATAAAAATTCCCACTCAAATTATATATCGATTCAAGTGATGTGATATTCTTAAATAAATACTATATTATATTCGTTCTAGTGGCTTAAGTTTTTTTTGTCAAACGACATAATAAATTACTCTTTGATAGGTGAACAGTTAATCTTGAAATTTTCCATTCCTTCCCATTCATTTTTCATGGCCAACCACTTCCCTTGGATGAATTTAAAATTAAGTTGCTAACTTTTAAGATTTTGTCAATTTGATTCCTGAACTTTAGAAAGTATATAATATATCTATAAACTTGCAATTTTATGTCTTAATATATAGATCTATAAATTAAAAAATGTTTGTGTCTATCGAATTCTGACATATTTAAGATTTTAAAAAATTGATCAATCTATTAAATATAAAATTAAATTTTATATCTACTGAGACTTTAGACTTCTAACTTTATATTAGATCTATAAATTTCAAAATATACTCAATAGATCAAAGATTTATTAGACACAAAATTAAAAATTATAAAACCTATTCGACATAAAAGTAAAAGTTTAAGGACCTCTACATACTTTTTAAAGTTCGATAACTTATTTGATACGAAATAGAAAGTTCGAAAATCTATTTGCCACTTTTTCCATAAAGTTCAAGACTAAAAATGTAATTTAAGATTCATCATTCACCAAATTGTCGCATAAATTTAGGATATCAATCACAACTCCTTCACAATTACTGGAAATAAAACATAGATCTAAAATTTTCTTAAAGTCAACAAATCATCATCTACAATCTGGGAAAATAATTACAGAGCTCTGTTCTTGTTCATACTCATACGAGGGTAGGAGACAGGTTACAACAACAAGTATAATGTCAGAATTTGAAGGTAAAATTAGGCAGAAACTTATTATCCAAAAAAAAGGAAATATAAGCAGAAGCTTATTGGAGTAATAACTATGAAGATCTTGTAAAAACTTTGCCTATAAGTTTAGATCAAATTGGCTTGAAGATTGCTTGTTCTCGCCGTTGTTGAATCTGTAGCTCTCTCCGGCCGGTTTAGAAGAAGCTGAATATTGCTGTGAATTCACTTGGTATGGCGCTCTTGATGCAACTCTGAACAGACCCAAATCCAAAAAATGTCAGTTATTTTCCATTGATATAAAAAGGGAATTCAAGAAATTCAAGAAATCAAATGGGTTTTCATTTCTTGTCTCTGAATTTTACCTGTCTTTTCTCTTCTCGAAGAATCGATGGAGGGAAGCTCTTCTTGCAATGGGCAAATCGCCGGAGGCTTTAGCCTGAGGTTGTTCTCTGACGGCGGCTGGTTCTGTTACCGTCTCGGAGGCGGCGGCGGAGGGAGCAGATCTGGAGAAGGAGACGATTCCCTTGCCGGCCATGGCCATGATCTCCTCCGCCCTCTCCGACGGAAGATCGTTGAACACCAACACTTTTCCGCCGTAGAAAATGGTCATCTGCGCCGCAGACGGCGGCTCCGACGGAGGTGGAAAAATCCCCGCCCCCTCGCCGGTGACGCTCTTCTCTTCTGGGTTTTCCATGTTGGTCAGCAAGTTCATAATCGGCGGCGGCCGAGCCGTCGGAAACTCATCTGAAACACACCCATCAAAAGAAAATCAAAGTTAGCGCCGATCGGCTAAAAAAAAACGCTTTAAAAATTTGAATTAATGAAAAGATCTGAAAAGCCAAAAATTGAAAATACCTTTTGGTTCAATCCTGGGGGTAATTGCAAGGCTCCTCTTCTCCTTCAAGTATTGGCTGAGCAGATTACAAGTCTGAGCAAAACTGGACTTCTCCGGGGCCCGGGCAGGCCTCCGGGCGGCGGCGGCGAAGTAGCTCTCTGCGGCGGTGTTGCCGGAGGGAGTGGACATGTTGGAATTGAAGCTTCTAGGATTTGGAGTTGTAAGTTGTTGTTTCAGATCTGAAGGATTTGTGTTGAATTCTTGTGGAACTTTGAAGATGACATGAACAATATAAAGAAGAGCTGCCTTCCTTGCAACTTCTTTCTTAGCCGATTGGTCTTTTTTTTTTTTTTTTTTTTTTTTGGTGTCTTTATCTGATTGTCTTTGAAAAATTATTAATTTCGATTAATTTATTTGACTTAAAGCACGTGTTTTATAAAACTAAAAATAAAAAAATAAAAAGAAAAAGAAGGGAGCAGGAAGAAAAGCAATTATTTACTCAACACCTTAATTCTAGGGGCGAAAGTAGAGGCGGTTTCTCATAAATACCTCTGTGTCTTTTGATATTTACGAAACTGTCCCGAATCTCAACTTCTCAAATTCCACTTTTAGTAACTTTGTTAAATCAGTTGGTCTTTTTTTTCTGCTTAAAATAGTATTCGTAAATCTTGGGAACCATTTCTGAATAACCATTGAAATTTTCGTCATACTTGTCGGTTTTTATCTATTCAAATTTTGTTTTTTTTATATATTAAATTTAGATTTGGATTTCTCCACATTTAAGTAGTTGAAAATATATTCTAAATTGATTAATACATTAGATCATTTTAGTTAGCAAGTAAATTAGGCTAACTTTAGTACAGGTAACTATAACAATGGTAAAAATAATTACATTGTATAAAATAAGCATGGTTGGATCATATTATAATGTAGTGATATATATTTTTTTTTTTTATATTTACAGGGGTGCAGGATTATGAATTAATGACCTGGTATGAATCATAAAATTGTAGGCTACGAAACTACATTAATAGATATCTTTTTTACATTGATTTTTATGAATTGATTTATTAGGTGACTAATTGTGTGCAATTCCGACTAAGATAATTGAGATTGATGTGGCTTGTATTGAACACAATATTGTTATAAATATGGCATTATGCATTGTGCCTTACTTGTAGGTCGTTTTCTCTTCTTTGACTTTGAGTGCCTCACTCAACACTTTCAAATTATACTAGGCAATCTTGTAATTCCTAAGAGCTAGTTAATTTAAGCGGTTGCAACAATAAATAGGTGTAGTAGTCTACTTTTTTTTTTTTAGTTCAAGAACATTGAACGAGAATGATTCGAACCTCTGACTTCTTGGTCGAAGACACGTGCTAATTAAGGTTTGATTAATCAAGTTAAATGGAATGTGGTGAGGGGAGTTTGCGTGTAAAATGATAAAAAGGAGGAGGGCATTTTGGTAATAAAGAGAGGAGAGGTGTTGAAAGCGTGGCGTGGACAAGTAGGGAAAGTCAGGGGAGGGGAGCAAGTTGCGAAGCCCACTGGCGGAGGCGGAGGCGTGCCGACAGTGCTGAAAATAAGGAGTGGGTCCCACTTCTGTTTCTCTTTTTTTTTTTTTTAAATCAAAAAAAAAATTATTTAATTTATGTTTGAAGCGGTCTTAGCACGTTTCCTCGGCATTCCAGAGCCCTCAATCTCTCTATTTAACACGTGATGATTCAAAATTCCAATTCCACCACCATGCACCTCTGCCGGTCTCCTCTCTTTTCCCTTTTTTTTCTATTCCTTTTTCTTTTTTCTTTTTTTTTTTCTCTATTTTCTATTAAATTGCATCTTATTCCCTATCCTCTTAATCCCACTACACTATTCTTCTTCTTTTTTCTTTTTTTACAAACCCACTAGCACATGTGAGGTAAGAAAACTCGAACTACATACCATTGTATCATTACTACAAATTTTGTGTCTACTGAACTATACTCATATTGGAAAAATTCCATTATATATATTACTCTTTCTTTTTAAAAAAAAAAAAAAAAGTTGGGAGATATTTCAAGGTTTTTTTTTCCTATTAAATCAAATTTTTTATTCTCTAAATTTACCTCAATTCTTTAAAAGTAATATTCCATATAATTTTACCAAGATCCAATTACTATTTACCACTTGTGCGAGAATAAATTGAAAAATGGTTAATGTATAAAATGACTAAACCAACACTTTCTAAACTATAATAGTAATTAAATAAATAAATAAAACTTTTGATAGAGAATTTTCAAAAAAAAAAAAAAAAAAAAAAAAAAAAAAAAAAAAAAAAAAACTCTTGATAGAGAGGTGCTTCAAAACAAACAAACAAACTTTTGATAGGGAGAAAAAGAATTTCCCATTATATCCTACATCGTCTTTTAATTATGAAAGTCATATGAAGCAACTTAAACACAAGACTTCCTTATAATCCTATCATAAAAAAATCCATCGAAAGTAAGTATCAATTTTAACAAGAATAAGCATAGTTTATAATACATTTAATCCTAATAAGTTGTTAAATCTATATAACATATTCCATGAAGTTTTAATAATATTTATTTCTATAAAAACTAATTATTACAAAATTGAAAGTATAACGACTAAATCATTATTAACAAAGCTTCACAGACCTCGTGGTCATTAGTACAACTTTTATGTCAATTGAGTTAAGTTCTTATTAACAATAATTTTCTTAAGTTAAATAGTTAAATTTGATATTTCAACAGAGAACTAGAAATTTTTAAAATTGCTTTCCCAAAAAAAGAAACAAAAAAGGAAGAAAAATAAATATTATAAGCTTGAAAATTCGTGTTTTGTTTCGTTTACTACATTAATTTGGATTAATTATTTTATCCCTGCGCCATCTCGCTACTCGATGTGTGTGACAAAATAAAATTGAAGTCAAATTCCTTTCTTTTTCTATTTTATACCAAAAGTTGTCGCCGGCAGCCCTATGGCTACAAGTCATACACCTTGACTATATTCAATTCACGCAATAAAATTATTTCTTACAATATGATAAATGAGTTTAATTAGTGTGTGTATATATATATATATATATAATTCAATTCACTAGGATTATTAAACTTCCATTAATTTTGAATCATTACATTCTTTTAAATATCGAATTTTGTGTGTATATGTATTGGGTTGTCCATATAAATAAATAAAAATAAATATTTTGATGTCCACATAAAAAATATGTTTGATGTTCTAAATGCAATGTATTGGGTTAAGTAGATTAATGTTAATTTGTTAAAGAAATTTGGAAATTTAAATAAAACAAATATGAAAATTTAAATATTAGAATATAGTTTAAATATCTATACTAATGGTTCCCAATAAAATGTTTTTGAAAATTATCCTAGTAATTGTTCTTTAATGTTTGAATGTTTGGAGTGACATCTATTTTACTCATTTTTCAAAACAATTTTCTCGTGAGATAGTTTTTACCTCTTAGAATCTAGATTAAAAAAATATAATTGTAATATAAATATTTAAGAATAAGTCATGGTCAAACAACTTAAAATAACCATTATCAACCGTCACTCAATAATCATCATCATCTTTTTAGTTCAACATATGAGAATTTAAATATTCTAACTATTTATTGTCAAAATATATATAATTTTTTAATTAGTTGAACTATGTTTAGGTCGATATAAATTCAAACAATTGTACTTCCAATAAAATATACAATACACATATCTTACCTATTATATATATATATGAGGTATACCACGTGAATAAATTAATTATGCATTATTTGTGTAAATAATAATAGAAATGAAAAAAAAAATATATCAAATCAAAGTGTTGGAGGCCCATATATATTTCTTAGAATTTTATATTCTTTTTTAAGTGAGAAAAATCAAACGACCTAACACATGGTTTCTTTCTCTCTCTTTCTTTTAGTTTTTTTTTTTTTTTCTCTCTCTCTCTCTAGAAAATAAAATAAACGTAAAAGAAGGGGTGCAATAATGGAAGTGGGTTTAGTAGACATCTAGCAACATGCCTATATAATATACGAGTTTTTTTTAAAGTAAATATAAGAATTCTTATTTTTTTTTAAAAAAAAAAAAGTAAATATAAGAATTTTTTTATATACACACAGAAATGCGATTCGAGTATAATAGGGTTGTAGTCTCAAAGCAGGACACGTTGCACAATCTCATTGGATGGGGCTGCGCCAAAGCTAGATTACCGCAGAACACATGAAACACATGAGCGCATTTCCATTTTTGAATGACCGGTCAACTACTTTAATTTAACTACGGAATTAAAATAAAGCTATATATATATACATATTTTTTTTTACAACGAATTAAAATAAAGCTATTTGACACCTGTATTTGAAAGTTATTTTTCAATGTTTTTATTCTGTTTTTGTTTATTATTTCGATCAATTGACTATTTTTGCTAAAAAAAGAATTTTTTATCCCGCCTTTCCTTTTTATATAATTTTGAAAATGCTTCTTAAAACATGGTAAATATAAATAAAATAAAAGGTGAATAAATACTTAAAATTCAACCATTAATAATCTACGTCAATTTGAGTGTGTGTATATATATATTTAAAACATGACTTCATTAAACCACAACTGAATTAGGTACAACCAAATCTTTCATAATAATAGAGGATAGTCACGGAGGGAAACCTTGATCCCTCCAAAAAAAAAAAAAACCACCTCTTCTGACTGAATCGCAACGATTGCTCGCGTGAGAGAGTGAGTTGCCTTGTTGCATGCTCTAGACCATCTGGAAAACGTCACAACTCCTGCAATCTGAGTATAATTTAATAAATGAGATTTATGTTGTCAATCCATAGATTGATAGTTTGATTTTCAACCTTGCAAATGTTGAACTGATTTTTTATTAAAGATAAATAATAAAATTGTGGAGATCAAAAATATCTTTAATCATTTAAAAGTTATTAGGCATGGTAAATATAATTTTATATCTCATTCCATTCTTTTGAGAAAAAAGTAGCTTTCAATTACAACAACATATCTAATACTATAATGACATTATCTTTAAAGAGAGAAATGTATATAATATTAGATTTTGGAAAAGAGAGAGAGAACCAGATTCCCTTTTCCAATTGCAAGGAAAAAGAAAGATCAAATTTATTTATATTTGTTTATATATATTTGTTTATATAAAAGGAAATTGGTAAAATACAAGAAACAATTGTGTGGATGACTTATTTGGAGAGGCCAAAATGAAAAATGTCGTACATTTTCAATTCAAGGGTATATGTCTTGTTGCTTACGTCATCATCCTAGCAAAATTACTATTTTAATCTCTATATGAAAACGCACATTTAAGGCATTCAAGAACGAGATGTTGGAGCGAGAGTGAGATTTAAGAGCAAGATTGGGGAGAGAGCAAGAGATTGGAGAGAGAAATTAAAGAGAGAGTAAGAGATTGGAGGGAGAAATTGGAGAGAGAGCAAGAAGCGAGATTAGAGAGAGAAATTAAAGGAGTAAGAGATTGGAGGGAGAAATTGGAGAGAGAGAAAGAAGCGAGAACGAGCGAGAAGCGAGATTGGAGAGAGAAATTGGAGAGAGCGTGAGAGATTGAAGAGAGAGCGAGAGGTTGGACCGAGAACGTGAGTAGCGAGAGAGAGCAAGGTTAGAGTAGAGAGTAAAATTGTAATTTTACTAGAATGCTGATACAAACAAAATGACATATATCCTTGAATTGAAAAAAGGTAGAACATTTATCATTTCCGACTATTTTAGGGGATCATCTGTACGAAAATCCCAAAACACAAATGGTTGATAATTAAATATAAGGTATTTTCTCTTAAAAAAAAGAGTAACCAACATCTTCACAATATAAAGAGTATATATGGTATTAAATAATATGCTATTACTATTTGTTTACTCCAATTAGATAGAATGAGCGAATGACAATGAGGATATTAGTGTGATTTTGAAAATTTTCAAGCAAAACGGAAAACGACATGACGGCCACAGAAAAATGTGACTGGAAAAATTTGAAAAATTGGATGAGCGAATGTTTTTGGACGACGATCTCGAATGGATGAAATTGCTTCCACACCACGTTTCTACACCATTCCTGAAAGATCTTTTAATTGTCCATGCTTGACTTGTTAAACTATTGACTTTTTTGCCTCTTAGAAAACGAAAGACTCCCACTCTAATTTCAACTATATTTTTAATATAGTCAAAGTGAGCATACCTAGTAATAATTAACATGTACTTTCGAAAATGTCAAAGGTTCGAATTCTCTCACCTCAAATTGTTGTTGAACCTAAGGGTGTCCATTGGTCGGTCGGTGTCGGTTTTGGGGGAAAACCGACACCGATCGGTCGGTCGATTTTCAAGATTTTTGGGAACCGAAGTCTTCCGACGGATGTCATCAGCAGACCGACCGATCGGTCGATTCGGTCGGTTCTTTAATTTTTTTTTTAATTTTAATAATAATAATAATAAAATATGTTTTTTCCTTATATCCTTTTCTTTTATGACTTTATCGGTTCAGTCGACGGCGAGGGAGATGAACGAAATCTCGAACGACGAGGAAGATGAACAGAATCTCGAACTCTCGGTGAATGAGATGAACAGAGAGACGGCATGAGTCGTGAACTGAACTATCGAACTATCGAAGTCTCGACGAAGGTGATGAAGTCTCGAGCTCGGCAAAGGAGATGAACGAAGCTGCTGCTGATCGAAACTAAATGGTGCCTGCTGGGGAATCTTGAACTCTCGAAGTCGACGACGAAGGCGAGGTGAGACGGCGACGGGCGAACCTGCGGCAGCGAATGGGCGAACGTAGCTGCGGCTGTGGGTTTCGATTCGAACGAAAAGAGGAAAATTATGGGGCATAGGGTTTTTTTCTATTTATATGGTTGGGCTTCGCTGGGCTGAACTGAAGGTATAATATTTTTTTTTTTAATTTTACACATAATTGTCAATCGGTCGATTCTTGTGAAATAATCGAACCGATCGACCGACCGGTCGGTTTTCCAAAAAGTTGGAACCGACACCGATCGACCAAGTTGGCCTACCGACCGACCGTCGTCGGTTCGGTCGGTCGTGTTGGTTTTCGATCTGAAGATGAACAACCCTAGTTGAACCAGAGTCTTTAACATGTGACAGGACCCCAAAATTTAAGGGTTAAAAAAAAAAAAACTCTTTATGGCTAGTTAGCATATGTCTTGGGAACAAATAGAAGTTGACAAAAAATTTCTCTCTTCATTAACTCCTCACCTCTTCATTTTTTTCTCCTCTTCAACTAAGCAAAACTCTCAAATTCCTCCTTTAGCCCGACTAAATTAAACATCAAAACCTTTTAATTTTCTCCCTCATCATCTTAGAAATTCAATTTTAATCATTAATAGTGATTGAGAATGATATTTTGGAGAGAGTTGACTAGAGTTGATTGACGATTTTGCTTCAAAGAAAGTTCAGAGGATGACACTTTTTTAATAAAATATCACTGTTATATAATTGTTTGGTGACATTTTCTTAGTTTCATATATTTTGTTTTTTTTTAAGAAAAATCATATAATACAGTGAATTTTGATATTTTACAATTTTATCTTTGTTATAAAATATTTTACGACCTCATTTTAAAAAAGTATCACAAGGCCTCATCTCATTTGCGACCGGCTTGTGTTGAACTAAAAAAAAAGTAATTTGGACACGTTTTCAGATAAATGTACTTTTAGATACATCATGCATATTAATGTTTTCGTCATAATATATAACAATGTTTGATGTGTCCTTTTTGTTTTACCATTTTTAATAAGTGATAAATTGAGTATATTTGATTTATGTATTATTTAGAAGTTTGGTTAAATTAAAAGTTTGGTGTTTAATAAGTAGATGTTTGGAATTGAATTAGTGATTTTGGAAAAAGAGATTTAGGTACAATTGATTTTGTAAAATTGATTTTCATACCATCATATTGATGTTTGGTTCCAAACTTTTAAAAATGATTTTCATATTTTTAAAAATAATTTTAAATTTTTATGTTTGGTTTCAAAAGTGATTTTAGAATTACTCCATTAGCAAAAAGACATTTTATATTTGAGATATTATTTAACTAAATAATTATGATAAATATAAATTTTATTCATTTATTTTATTGTTAAATTTTTATATGCATGATTAATATGTTAGGCAAGAAAAATATGTATATATCAAAATAAAAATTCAAAAACCATATATTCCATTTAATCTAAACATAACTCGAGTGCAGTGATTAAGAGAAATACATATCTTTGATCAAAAGGAATCCAAAAAATAAAAGTGGAATATATAAATATGTATATATTGGAGTGGAATATATAAATAAAAGTAATATATTCCATATGGACTTGCAACACTCAGATTTAACGTGGAATATATAAATGTGTTTCAAAAAATTGAAGTTCGTAGTTTAAAAAAAAAGTTTAGAAAAATACGTATGTTGAAGTAAGCATAAGCAATGTTGTCAAACACCGCCCTTCAATCAATTTCTTTTGGAAGCTTGGATTGCGGAAGTTTTAGCAAATGTTTTTTTTTTTTTTTAATCAACAACTCAAATGAGGGAAAGTTTTTGAGGTGATTTCCGGTCAATCACCCAACTAAACTTACCTATCAACTAATTATTAAAAAATCAATTTTAAATGATTCTAGATTTTTCTAAAATCAATTTCAACATTTGCCGAACATCAATATTTGAAAAGAAAGTGATTTTGACAATAGCAAAAGTGATTTTGGCTTTAATCACTCCTAAACATACCCTACGTTTCTAACCTTTCAATTTTGCATTTTATAGGTCTCTGAACTTTAAAAATGTCTAATAAGTCCCTAAACTTTCAATTTTGTGTCTAATAGGTCTCTAACATATTGAGATTTAAAAAAAAATTAACCAATCTATTAGTTATAAAATTGAATTTTATGCCTGTTGGAACCCTAAACTTCCAATTTTTTATCTAGTAAACTTGTGAATTTTAAAAAATGTCGAATGGGTCAAAAACTTGTTAGACATGAAATTGAAAGTTGAGAGAATTATTAAACATAAAAGTGAAAGTTTAAAGACCCTATCATATACTTTTTAAAATTCAAGAACCTTTTAGACACAAAATTAAAGTTGGAGAACTTACTTTTGCATGTTTTTAAAGTTAAGAGACTAAATTTTAAACTAATACAATCCTAAAAGTATTATTCATTTGTAAAGTATGCTTGACCAAAGTCAACGTAGCAGATGTATAAATTTGATACGTTACCTTTATTCCAACACAACATTTAAAAAAAAAAAAAACATTTTAAGAGCGGTCTTTTAGTTTGTTTACTCAACTATCATACTATTTTAGTAAATTAGGAAATATTAAAATTTTTAATAAGTTTGAAAAAAAGAATTATATTATTAGTGGAAAAAGAAAAGGGTCCATAGGGACAAGAAGACAAAGATTGCCAACTTGCAGAAAGAAAGAAAGAGAGAAAGATTGAATTTTCTTTTCTTTTTTTAATTATGAATATTGAGGTTGAAAATGAAGGCCGCGTTTGATTTAATTATGAAATAGCAATGGAGATGGGAAAGAATAAAACAGTTTTTTTTTTTTTTTTTTTTGAAAATGGAAAGAAAACAGTGTTTATAATAAATGATTCAAAAGTTATGTTCATAAACCCATCCATTTTGATGCGATGCGATGCATTGGCCCATTTCAACAACTCCAATTTATTTCCTAATTCCCCCCTTTTCTTCTTATGCTCTTTAATTATTATTATTATTATTATTATTATCCAAATGTGTTATAAAATTAATTTTGACCCTCCCTTCATTATTCAACTAACATCTCAAAAAATATTACACGCCAACTAACTTGTTTTATATTCTTTCATATGGTTTAAAATGGATCCATGCAAGATACGTTTTTTCTTTAATGCATCGAATATAGAATACACTATTTTATTCACTTGACTTGTCACATAGTTCCTTGATCACTTTGTTAGACTCGTGATTATGTTGCTTATACGAGCAAGGATGATATTGTCATTCATCACTTGTTATTTAACTTTGCTTCTTCAACTATATAAGTATTCATTGGGCAACCAAGAGTTAGAAAATAAAATGCTATTTTCGCATATGTTTTATTACTTAGTATAAGTTTTATTTTTTATTTTTTATTATTATTTTTCTTATTTTTTTAATGTAACCATTTTTTTAAAAACTAAAGATGCATTAAGAGAAAGGGAGTTTGGTACACCAATATTTTCCTTCATAATTGAGGATAGCCAATAAGGGAAAACAAATTCCCCACAAAAATGAAACTCTTCTAGCGTGGAAGAGGGGAACTACTAAAAAAACTGTCGACAATGTCGAACAACAAAGAATCTGCCGACCAGGGATGATGCCTGCTTATCTAGCAGCCAAACTTCAACCTCAACCATCACGACTTTTGATTATGACAAGTTTGCACACTCATGGTTGAGCGCCCTCACGACTTCAGACATGATCGATTCGACGGTGAATAGGGAGAGGTTGGCGATTCTGAAAGTCAGATAAGTTCTGAATCCTTCCTTTAGCCCAACATTTCAAAAACTTTAATCGACCAAAATTTTAAAGACAAAAAATAAAAATAAAAAAAAAAAAATAAAAGACTTTTGATTTTTTTTTTCTCCAATTCAAGCATAGTTCAATAAATAAGATACATATTATCTTTTAGGTTGAAGACTCAATCCTTAACCCTAATACTTAGTTGTCGTGTTTTTGTTGTTGGTCTTACGACTTTTCTTTTCTCTTCCTCCAAATTGGACTATGGAGTCAAAAGTAATTTAGAATATATATTAAGTTAGTGGATAGGTATACTTTAAACGTCTCTATGAGATTTAAAAATTTCTTATTTTATTTATATCATGGTCCAAACGTGTGATGCAATGAAACCAATAATCTTGTAGTTCATTAATTATGAAAGTAGGGCCTTTGCTTTTTTCTTCTTCGGAGAACTACAATCAATGTACCATTTAAAAGAAAATAATTATATTTCTAAAAAAAAATTACAGATTTGTTATTTATTCTTAAATATTTAAAACAATGTACTTTTATATTCTTTTTGACATATTATTGATGCTATTTCCCAAATTACCCCTTTGACCCTTCTGAGGAAAGAGATTTTCGTGTTTAAAATTTTTTATTTTTGATTTGTTTAGATTCTTTTCACATGCCTACCTCCAAAAAAAGAAAAATAAAAAATAAAAAAAATTAAGAGCTTTTCCTTCTTGTTTTTGAATTCCAACATTTGTTTTTTGTTTTTAAGATTGGTAAGCGTCTATTGCATCTTTTTCTTTTGTAAATTCCTTCTATTTTACTTCCCATGTACCAATTTAAGAACAAATTATTAGCTGTTCTTAGTACAATGTAGCTCAATCTTTAAATCCCTAAATCATAAACCCGTTTTTGAAAGGGTGAATAATACTAAGGTTCCAATTCTATCAATTTAGTTTACTAATAATCCTATCAATCCTATCAATCCTATCAATTGGTTGGCAAATTGGTGATAGATGGGAACTTTTATCAATTTGTATTTAGACCAATAGATATCTCGAAATATGAGGAAATTGGAGGATTTTTTTTGACTCAGACTGTTACTGAATCATCTCACATGTTCATGTGTCAAAATTTTGTCCAATATCATTTTTTCTAGCATTACGTTTCAACATTCTATTGAAATGGAAAAGAAGAAGAAATAGAACACCATGGAATGCAAGAGAAAACCCTATGCTTCTATATATTTATTGGTCAAACGCAATAAGTCATATATAGAGGCTTGCAGAGAAAAACTCTTGCACGCGCGCACACATACACACACACAAAAAAAAAAAAAAAACTCTGAAAGAATACGCTTCTCTCACTCTCTCTCGAATCTTCTTCTCATGTTGCCGTAATACAATCACGCATAATAGAAAAGCAACAACCCTAAAACACTCGAGCTAGAAAGAATAAAATGGGCCTACAAAATAATGGGCCGACGATTACAATAAGAAAATAATACAAAGAGATTAGTGGGATATCTTAACATAACGATCAACCAGACATCTATTATGACAAAAATAATTACAAACCGACGTAAGCGGAAGAGTATGGGGGTGTCAACTTCATCAAGATTGGAAAATCAAGCTTTGTGCAAGAATCTAAAGGGTTTAAATATCTCTCCAAAGACCAAAATTTTCATGTGACGAGCTTGTCTTGGTGCCCTCTCCACAACACATAACCTTCGCATTGTAACATTAGAGGCAAACAAATCTACCTGAGGGAGCAAACAAGGCCCGTTTGGAAAAGGGCCCAGTAGAAAAGCCCAACCCATGGATGACCCAGTGAAAGCAAAAGCCCAATAAGAGGCCAGAAGCCCAATAGGACTCAGGTTAGCATATGTTGGTTTTTGTCAGGTTTCCAACTCAGAGACAGTAATCTCCCTTGAAATTTACAGGTCAAAGTTGTCAATCAGCTGTTGCACGTTACAGCTGGACTCCAAATTATTAAAATCTGCAAATCTTTTGTACAAGCCACAATAATTAATAATTAATAATTAATAATTAATAATAACAATATTATTATTATTATTATTATTTTCCCAAAGGTCTTCGAAAAACTAAACTATAAAGGCAGTTGGCAGTGGACACACTCCCTTTTCTTATTACATAATTGTCTGTGTCCCTATTAACTTCATTTCATAGCCTTAAGCCTTAAGATTAGCTGTGCTGTGAAGCAACAAACACGTGCAAACTTCCAAAAGCAAAATTCCAAATTTCTTTAAGTAGACTTGTTCTTTCCCTCAAAATTACTTACCTCAATTCAAACCACATTCATTTTAAGTTTACAATAATATTAAATTTTAAATATCTTTCTCCTCTATTAAAAAAAAAAATCAGAATTACTTGTGTTATAGGTAATTTTGGACCACTCCGATGTACAAGGAACTGACAAGGACAACCCGACACGAGCCCAGAAATAGGACCGGAAGATGGACCCCGGAGGCGAAACGGGCCAAGGTTGAAAGGATCGGGTCTTGGCCCGACCCATATGGTCTCCCTCGGCCCAAGGCCGAGTCCGTCCGCCTCCGTTCAATCCCTACTGCCTCTGGCCGCCCCGGTTCCACCTGGTTCAGCCTGAATCGCCTTCAAATGCTTAAAAACCCTAGGGCAGGAACATGTATTTAAATCCCTCTTCGTCACTGAAGAAGGGATCCCGAACTCTATTCTCTACTCTCTTCTCTTGCTCTTGCTCTCTTGCTTCCCATCGTTCTGCTTGCTGGCTTAAGCATCGGAGGCGGTGTGGCAAACACCACACCGGTGTGCAGGTTTCCTTGTATTGCAGGTCACGTCTTCTCCCCTCTCAAAAAAACTTACCGTTGGTGGCACGTGAAGGTCAGGTGAGTTTCTCTCGACCAAATTTGACCATTAACAACTTGAAAAAGGTTAATTTTAACTCTGGACTTTTAATTTTACAAAGTAAAATAAAAATGTTATCTATTAAAACATCAATTAATCATACAAAATACACACAACTATAAATTGATCCAAAGTCCACTCATATTAAGACAATGTTGGATTCATTTAAATGGATATTTAAAGAATATTTATTGGAGGAGAATCATTTGTATATGAAGAATAAGATGGGAATGAAGATTTTGTCTCATCTCATTGATAATCGTAATTTTTTTTTTTTTGAAAAATTGATAATCGTAATTAATTGATGCTTTAACTATTTCATTAAATATTCTATCATCTTCCAACTCATAAGAACCATAAGTATCCAATTGTGAAATAATTATTAATTTCTCTTCTTTTTATTTTATATGTCTTATTAACTGTCAGTCTAATCTTTCAAAAAAAAAAAAAATATGTCTTATTAACTGTAATTTTACATGTACGTGCGAGCATGCATGCACGTGGATGTCAGTCTAATCTGTCAGATCATTAATTATTAATTAACATTATTAAATTCATAATTAAATAATTAAACAAATCAGTTTTTGTTTTTGTGTGGAGTTTTTGTTTTTTGTTTTTTGCTTTTTTTTTTTTGGTGGCCAAACAGGGAATAAGGATCTTAGTATTGGCATGGCAGAGAAAATTATGAGCCCAGATGGCAGCACATTGGGAACTTTCTAGGCCCTTGTTTTATTTATTTTCAATTTTTTAGTTTTATTTTATTTTTAAATTTAGCATTAAAATAAACAAAATATTCATCTCACAATAAATAATTACTCAGTATTTTTTGCTTTAATTTCTCTCTCGTTTAAAAAAATATATCCTATAATCAATTAAATTTAAACAAATATTACTATATTACGACAGTATAATAAAAATAAGAGTTGAAAATTAAGACCATTTGATATATTTTTTGAATTTTGATTTTTTGGTTAACTAAACAAAGTGTTGAACTTTATTAATTTATCATAAAATTTCAAAGATTTATTAACACTAATAGTTTTCATGATTTAAAAACGGTTTTACAAAATATAAACAAAATATCTAGTAGACAAATTTTATTTAAAGATAACGATAAAAATAAAAGAGAAAAAGCAAACAGCTTCACTTTTTTTTTTTTTTTTTTTTTTTTTTTTTTTTTTTTGTTGGTTTGAAGGGAAACCATTTTACTTTAATACAAATCTGATTTAGAATTTCAAATATGGTTTGATAATTAATAACTAAATTTTGCTTTTAATTAACGTGGATATAATCATATAGAAGAATTTGACACGTGGCAACAGATGGAAAGAGATGACTTCCTTTAACGTTAACGGCATTCGAATTTGACGGTACGAGAATCAATATGGGCTTTATAGGATGGCCCATGAATTAAATAATGGGCCAAGTGAGCCCAATGGCTGAGCAATAATTGGAGTATGAGTCAGTTCCCACTTAGTGTGTTGTGGGCCCACGCAAGTACCCAAAAAGCCCATAAGGTAGCTAGGCCACCATCCCTTTCTTCAAAAGGTTGCCATTTTTTGCAAAAAAAAGTGAATTCTAATTTTTTCGGATATTTTTGGAATTTAAAACCTAAACAAATATCCACTCATTAAATACAGATACACTGTTTTGACGACCGTGATTGAATTTTTCTTTCCACAGTAAACAAGCGTCTATTTATTTATTTCTAAAGTGTCCATTTATTTTCTTTTTAATTTTATAATAAAATTTTAGTGTGAGGAGCGAATCAGAGATATTTGTGCAAATAAAGGCCTAAAGTTATATTTTAAAATTTTAAAATTATAGTCCATGCTTCCACGGAATGATAAAGCATTAAAGTATGCATGTATTAGGGAAAAAAAAAAAAGGCAATTTAGGAGAAGGTTCATTGCTCCGTCAATATCAAATTTATACTACTTTTATAAATATGACGTGACACGACAAAAGAAAAATGAATATTAATATCCATTAGATACTTTGAAAAAATTTAGTCTATTTACTCTAAATTTATTTTTCAAAATCCACGACTTACAAATATTGTTAGAACTAACTAATTATAAAAATCTAAATATTATAAATGTCATTTTTTAGTTTAATAATTACTAGGACAAAATTGTTTAAGAATAGTGTAATTGTTACTTTATTAGAAGGTTATGAGTTGTAATATACAATCAAGGATATGTATTTGTTTCCCTTTCAAGTTTCACCAGATAGCACCATTGATTTGCAAATCTATTATTGTTAATAAATTAATAAAAATATACATATATGTTGGATCCAATAATTCTTCATAATTAAAGTAGAAAAAGGATGGGTTTTGTTTTAAAATAAAATTAAAAAATAGGAAAAAAGTAAATTAGAGGTGAAGATGTAGAAAAGTCAAAATAAAGTCTACATCCCTGCATTTGATGTCCATCTGGAAATACAGTCACAAACGAAAACGCTACCTCCGCCTTTGCTTCCCCAATCATCACTCACTTCCAGACAAAATCTTCCTCCATAGTCCCTCCATAGCTTTTCTCTTTCACTGCCCACACAACGCAAAGAGCTTCCACTCCGACGGCAAACCACTCGCTGACCATATCTCAGCTGCAGACAGGTTTCCTTCTCCGGCTTTTGATTCTTCTTTGTTGATGGAGCCATCTCATGAAGTTTCAGAAACGCCGGAGCAGATTATACTACGCTGGGACTCCGCCGCGCCGGAGGAAGTTAAGGATAAGATGATTTTCGACTCTGACAGGGAAGAGATCGACCGATACTTGCAGGCCGTCGACGAAATCCAGAGGTCGTTGTCGTCGGCTTCCATATCGGACGATCACAACAAAGTCGATTCCACTATGCAGATCGCCATGGCCAGGCTTGAGGATGAGTTCCGTCACATTTTGTCCAGTCACACCACTCCGATCGAGGTCGACTCGCTTACTGATCCGAGTCCCTCTTCCCGGTCCATGTCGACTAGTGCGAGTGGTGTATTCGAGGATGACAACGACGAGGAAGCGGATTTACCGGAAGTTCAGCTTGATTTAAGTGGCAGTCCGAGTTTTGGGTCGAGTGGACGATCGAGCTATCGGGCGACGAGCAGTATTCGTGAAATTGATCTGATACCTTCGGATGCGATCATCGATCTGCGAAGTATTGCTGAGCGGATGATATCGGCGGGGTACCTGCGCGAGTGCATCCAAGTCTATGGCAGTGTGCGAAAGTCCACCTTCGACTCCAGCTTCCGACGGCTCGGAATTGAGAAGTTGAGCATTGGAGATATCCAGAGGCTGGATTGGAACGAGCTGGAGACGAAGATCAGAAGGTGGATTAGAGCAGCAAAGGTTTCTATTAGGACTTTGTTTTCCAGCGAGAAGAAGCTCTGCGAGCAAATCTTTTATGGCATAGGGACCGCCATAGACGATGCTTGTTTCATGGAGACTGTAAAAGGCCCTGTGACTCAGTTGTTCAATTTCGCCGAAGCGATCAGTATAAGCCGCAGATCGCCGGAGAAGCTGTTCAAGATTCTAGACCTACACGATGCCTTAACGGATTTGATACCCGACATTGATGTGATATTCGAATCAAAATCCGCGGAATATATTCGGATTCAGGCGGCGGAGATATTGTCGCGGCTGGCGGAGGCCGTCAGAGGGACTTTATCGGAGTTTGAAAACGCTGTGCTGCGGGAGCCGTCGCTGCATCCGGTGCCTGGCGGGACGCTTCATCCGTTGACAAGGTATGTTATGAACTATGTGAGTCTGATTTCCGATTACAAAGTGACCTTAGACGAGCTCATCGTGTCCAAACCATCGACGGGCTCGAGGTACTCCGCCGACCCCACAACTCCAGATATGGACTTCGCCGAGCTAGAGGGCAAAACGCCATTAGCGCTCCATCTGATATGGAGCATCGTGATTCTGCAGTTCAATTTGGAGGGTAAGTCCAGGCACTACAGAGACCCTTCTCTAGCTCATCTCTTCATCATGAACAACGTTCATTACATCGTTCAGAAGATAAAAGGATCCCCAGAATTGCGAGAAATGATCGGAGACGTTTATCTGAAAAGGCTGACTGGGAAGTATCGACAGGCGGCGACAAACTACGAGAGAACAACGTGGGTGAATGTGTTGTATTGCCTGCGAAATGAAGGGTTGAATGTGGGCGGGAGCTTCTCTTCCGGCCCCTCAAAGAGCGCTATTAGAGAGAGATTCAAGACTTTCAACGCTATGTTTGAGGAGGTACACAGGACACAATCGGCATGGTTGATACCAGATTCTCAGCTGAGGGAGGAGCTTCGCATATCCATAACTGAGAAGTTGATCCCAGCTTACAGGTCGTTTCTTGGCCTACATGGCCACCACATAGAGAGTGGAAGGCACCCAGAAAATTACATTAAGTACTCGGTCGAGGAACTGGAAAATGCCATCTTGGATTTCTTTGAGGGTTGCTCAGTGACCCATAACATGAGAAGGAGATCTCACTGATAGATAGCAATAGCATGCAACTCCATTTTCAAGTTACTAAAATTCTTTCAATTTTTGGTGGAGTTTTTGGGGTGATACGGTGGTTGCCTTCTTTGTCGTCATCCACTTGAAATTTCATCGTTCATCATTCTAATATTGGGAATGAGCTGGTTCTGCAACTGATCTACTTTAGCTTTCCAATGGAGCCATATCCTCAGCCTGAATTCTCCTGCCTTGTAAGCATGTTACTTGTTTTCTTACCACATTTTTTCTAAAATTTTTGTTCATATTGGAATTGTTCTTTGTGTGCTTTTCATTTCTTATTATTTGTTTTCCATGTCTAAATTATCTTGTTGTCTCCTTCTAAGTATTCAAGTCCTCTGCATCATGTTGTATTTTTGTTCTGCACCATGCTGTAGTTTTGTTCTAATGTGGAGACAGTCATGGATAATCTTTGACAGTTTAGCCTTTTTCCTCTTTTCCAAACAATTTTAGTTGTTTATCTCATATTGTTTTGTATTCAATTGACGAAGCTTTGAGAGTCTTTAAAAATAGCAAATGAAGAGAATGTCTGATTTGAACCCAAAACAACTCATCTTGAGATGTTGACAGTTCGAGTTAAGCTCCATATTTCGAATCTGAGCAGTTTGAGAATCTTTTAGCAAATAGTTTCGTGTTAGACACTGGTTGGCTATAATTTCAGACACCATTCAATATCCTCTGATGGGGTTACAGATACTTCGATGCTTGTAGATTATTAAGCCATTTCTAGCCAGCCATAGATTTTCAATGAATTGTTTCTGTTTCTTTCAATATTCATGAGGAATGTTATTGGCCATAGTGGCTAGAAAGAGTATTATAGGGGAACAAGTGGTTTGGTTAAACTCAATGGGGACGAAAGGGAAAAACTAAACACCAAATGAACTCCCCAATCAAAACAACTCTCCGAAAACTAACCCAAAATCAAAGGTCATTTAATCGACTTCCCGATCAGATTATCTCATAACCTTAAAACTGAGTGCAATCTATTTTCCAGTTGAACTGACTGAACCGAGATTGGTATTACTTGATTATGTTAATTCGACCTGGTTTTTTAGTTCTGATCTAGACACCTAACTTATTGAAGAGAGCTAAACATGGTATGTGCCAATAGCGAACAGTCCTAGTCTACTTAATTTATTTTTACACTCTGTTTTAATCAAAATCCATCATATTAATGGAAACATAGATCCATAATTATTTTTACATCTTATCGATATATGACTTTGGTCATATCTTTAGGGGCATTTGTTATGTGAACTTGAACTGCGGAAATGCACTGTGGATTGAGGAATACATGGTCTTTATTCTTACTTTTTAGTTCTATATTCTTCCACAATTTTGTTTCAACAGCCCAGAACTCTAAAATCTGTTGGTATAATGTGGACCTTCGAATTTAGGCAGGATTGATTCAGATTACACATTCTCAGGCTGTTCTAATAGATTCCTCCAATTCCCATCTCTGCTGTTGTTTGCATTAAAAAGGAAAAAGGGGAAAAGAATAATTTGTTAATAAACTGTAATAGATTAGAGATATTTACTTGTATATTGATGGTACGGTCATCTATGCTTGTCCTGCTTTTTTGGATTGGCCATAAAAAGTATTCTGGCACTTGTGCAAAGGGTTAGTTGGGCGCCTGCAACTTTGAGCCTTCGGATTTGGCTTCATTACCACATGAGACTGTCTGCCATTGTTTATTTTTACACTATGGCTCTGTTCGTTGATCTCTCATATCATTTATCAAGCGGGTTCTTCAGAGAGCAGGTTCTATCCTTTTCTATTTCTTTCTTTTGAAACAAAGTATTGTTCAATTCAAAATAATTATGAAATAAATCTTCAGAAAAGGGGGATGGATTATAGGCCTATCCCATGTACCAAACAGTTCATTCTTGGATTTGATAGGTTATGTTGTATTCATTTCTACTTTAATGATCCAGTGGCCACGTAGTCTTGCTTTATGAGTTCCAAAAGGCTCCTCATAAGCGACAGGTTATTGGCCATGAATTTGGACGGCATTGAGTTGGAAAGTCTCTTAAATTGTGGACGACTAACCATATACTTTTTACAAAAGCAAATAAAGCCTGCTAATTTTCTTTAGTTGTATACAGGGTGGAATCCCAAATCGTTATGGTTTTTTGAGTCTAACATGAACGAAGGACTTCCTCGTTCCTTTTGAGAAGGCTTAAATTTCTATTATCATCAAAACTTGTGCTCAAAACGTCAAGTATAGTTAGAACAGGGAAGTGATTTTCCATTCATTGACAATAGAATATAACTAGCAAACAGGGAACTAACAAATTGTTTTCAACTATCCAAACAAAAAACAGAAAATCACTAGTGGACTGAAGATACATTTCAAAAATCGTCAAGGAAGTCCTCCATCCATTTCTTGAAGCTTCTTTTAAGCCTTGATGAGTCCATTTCTGCTTTCTGAGCCTGCATGGACAATTGGACATGATTCTTTACAAGATTGGGCTCCCTCAAAGCCCCATTTAAAAGGGAAGTAGTTTAGTTTAGTTTACCTACAGTTAAAATCTCAGGCAGTGAGACGCTAGTCATATCAGGAGGAAGTTCTGGGAATCTGGAGTCCTGAATAATGATACAAGTGAAAGAAAAACTAAGATTCGAATGAAAAAGAGAAAGAAATGAGATTGTTGTTATATATTACCATCTCTCCAACTAGAATCGCATTCTCGGCTCGAGTCAAGACGAGTCCCTTGCGGTTATCGCAATAGAGATTGCCAACAATAATTCTTTCAAATGCATCCTGAAGAACAATGTTACCTGATAGAGTGATTGGTTAATACAAAGATTGTATCCTATAGATAGATAGATAGATAGATAGATAGCGATACCGTGGTGGTCGAAGGAACGCATGATGCCGATGAAATCACGTCCATCAAGAAGCGTCAGCAGTATTTTGCCTGAAGCAGAAAGAGATTAACAATGAGTATAATTGGAAGAAGAAG
This sequence comes from Luffa aegyptiaca, assembly GCA_017139565.1. Classification (NCBI taxonomy): domain Eukaryota; kingdom Viridiplantae; phylum Streptophyta; class Magnoliopsida; order Cucurbitales; family Cucurbitaceae; genus Luffa; species Luffa aegyptiaca. The sequence continues at coordinate 358,351 of CM029395.1, read as the reverse complement.
AGTTGGAAGAAGAGAAGAGGATGTTGATGTGTTGTACGGTCGAGATAAGCGCCGAGAGAAGTAGTGAGGAAGATGTGTTCGGGTCGTAACCAAGAGCCCCAAGACATTGAAACTGAAGAAAATTGGAAGCTTTCGTTTCGTTTGAGGCCTAATTCTAAGTTGATCTCTTTCGAATGGACGCCAACCCATGTGGATTTCTCTGCGTTTAAATAAAGTATGAGATCCAATGAAGTGATGACCAAGACTGCCAACTAACAATAACCAATAACCAATAATCTGTTTCGAGTAGGGTGTGAGTAGATTACCTTGGAAAACTTTCTACTACTACGCTACATACTCCTTCCATTTAGCATTTAACACGTCATTTAATGATCATTTAATAATATAATATTTTATTTCATGAGTCCCACACCATTCTTAAATACTTCTACTAGAAATTTTCCTCATTACCTCCTTACACACTACCATTAAAACGTGGACAATTAAGGGAGAGAAAAAAATTATTTCATTTTTTATCTTTCTCTCCCTTAGTTGTCAAGATTTAATGGAGCGTGCCACTGTTATGTTCTCCTCTATTCACTCTAGTTGACTTTATTATTCATGCTTGACAAATAGTATTATTAGATTTTAAAAAATATATATATTTCCTTTTAAATGCCATATGTTAAACTAATGAGAAAAGACAATTTTTTTTTTTGAGAAGACATTCCTTTTTACTCTTAAACTTGTCGGGTTGTATCAATTTTCACATTAAACTTTCAATTTTATCAAATTGGACCCTGAATTTAGACAGGTGTTGCAAATCTTACCTTTTATTCAATTTCTAGTAATTCACCCACTAATTTTAACAAAAAAAACAATGTAGGAACCTCTATAAACTCACTAATTTCAATAGTTCTAAGTTTTGCACAAAAACAAGTTTGATTGGTGCACAAATTAACTAATGAATAAGCTTGTTACACTTCACAAATTAAATTAATAACAGTTTTTACGGGGTGGAATATGAATTATAAAAAGATGATAATATAAGAGGAGGTTCAATAATTTTTCCAATCTTTGAGACAATTGTTAAAAGTGATGACATCATTGGTTTTATGGCTATTGGCCATTAAAAATTCTCTAAACTTACACATTGAATGAGTTTTGACCCTGAATTTACATTACAATTATCATGATTGTTCTCTCTTGATCTTCATTTCTCTTTTATCTCTCATTTCTTTCTCCTTTATGAACCTCTTCAATGAAGCCATTTGAGAAGAACTCTTAGGGTAGATCTTCTTGTGAAGCATCATCCTCAAAACCTGCATATCATGCAATGAAATGGTATCATATATAAACTTATGAAGCATAACTAAGCAAGCATAGCGTTCTATTAATTAAAACGTTATCTTAAAGATCAAAGGTTCGAATCTTTACTCTTACATGGCCGAAACAAAATTATTATTCATGTACCTTCTTCATCGTTGCGTCTTGTGGTGGGTCCATGAAGTTCGGCAACGGTGACGGCGGCATCGATGTAAAACCACTCCCACAGACAAAGATCTTCTTGACCAGAAACGACACGGATCTCTTCACAATGGATTTGCGATTACTTTTCTCATCATCACAACCCTTCCATTCCCCAATCTCTAAACCAATCTTCTTTTTCACAGCTTCTTCTGTTTCGTTATCAAAACCATCAATTTCCACTCCACCAAGTTGAGAGCTTTGCTGCAAAATCTCCCTCAACTCCTCTTCTAATCTAGGTACATCTTCAAGAGAACAGTCTTCGGTTTCGGTTTCATCCGCCGGAGACTTATCGACGACGCCGTCTTCGTCGTCGGTTTTCACTCTTAACTCATTGTTGCCAAAAGTTCCAATTGCTAGCAGGCCAAGAGGCAAGGAGGGGCTGGTTTCTTCAAATTGCTCAGCTGGTTTTTATGATCAATATCACATATATATATATATATATATATATATATATAATAATGGTGAGTTACAGTTAGTAGGTGAATGAAAGTAAATATTGAGCAGCTCAAAACAAGGGTTTTGAGTTGAGAGAATCATATAAAGTAGTGCAATTACTTGAAGGAAATGATTGTGATGCTTCGTTCTGAAATTTGAATTTATTATGCATCCAACTCAAGAACTGAAACCCAAAACAAAAATTAGGAAAAGGGTTATTCAGCAAAAAGGAAAAGAAAAATTAAAAAAAAAAAAAAAACATGCAAAATTGTTTAAAACAACCGACCTTCATTTTTGCAAAGGAGAGACCTTAGAAGGGTTGTTCCTTAAAACTTTAAAGCCAAATGGTGGAGAAGATATTGGGGGTTAATTATAAAGACAAAAGCTCAAACTCATAGAGCCAAGATATTGATTAATTTTGATATGTTACCAAATGATTAAGTTAAATTTTTTTTAAAAAAAAGGAGTTTTGTAAAATTTTGTATGGCAAAAAAATAGAATCCACATATTAATATTAAATAATTAGATAAAGATATTGTTTTTGTCAGTATTTGAAAGATGTGGTAAAGTTCTTGAAAAGCTAAAATAATTATAGAAACAATTGAGGGACATAAGAGAGACGAATGTGGAAGGCTTTCTACAACAACGAGATGATACAATTGTGTACATGCCTTCCACTCAAAGTTTGTGTCGGCCCTTTCTTATAATGCTACAGACCTCTTGTCTTTCCATTTTTGAATCTACTTGTTCAAATCTATACATGCATGTTTATAGAAAACAAACAAAATTACCAAAAACCACCCCTCTCTCAACTCTCGAGGGTCTTGTAATCACATCCTCGAATTTTCAATTTCATAAATCGACTTCTAAACTTTCGAAACTGTGGATCATTTCCACTTGTACTGGTATGATGTTTGGCCTCGGACATTCTAAAGCTTTAGTCAGAACTAAGTTGGAGCTAATAGCGAGGCGAGTGGGTAAAAAAAAAAATGTATCTCTTAAAGGGGTAGGTTTTGCCTTTTATGTAGAGGGAATATGCATGTTAGAGAGAGACCTTCTACTTGACCAATCACATCTTGACTAGGGGATCGTCGGATCCTTTGTTGGCTTTGTCTCTATGTGTGGGCTAGTCGACTTGGTAGAGCTTTTGTCAAATCAAGAGTGACATTGGAGTTGCCTAGCTAGCCCTCATCGTGGTGTGTCCTTCAACTATTGGACCATGTGACAAGCCGTAATTTGATCCATAATAATAAGTGTGTTGTTTCAATCGAGTATAAAATCGTTACAATCAAACCCAAATTCTTTACATTAATTTTGTGTTTTCTTAAATTGAGACAGTAGCTCAACAATATCAATATGAAAACCAAATTCTTTTCAAGCTGGTTAAAATTACACTATTTGGATTTTATAAAGTTAACCAAAAAAGAAAAAAAAAAAAAAAAACAAAACAAAAAAACAAAAGTTTGATTGGGATAATTCTTACCCTTTGATCAAGAGTGAGTGATTTTTACATTTTGCTATATTAAAGGCTTAATTGTTAAGTTTGGTTAGTTTTTTTAGGATATATATTCCAACAACCTCTATAATTCATGGATTGTATTTGTAATTTTTCTAAATAATTACATCTATTTTGGTACAATAACGTGTGCTTATCTTAGTACTTATTTATGATTTAGTTTTTGAATCATACCAATAAGATCTCTCATATGTAATAGCCAATCTAAATATAGTTCAATGGATTAAAACATATAATCTCGAGGGAGAGATTAGGGTTTCACCCGTATTGAACTAAAAAAAAAAAAAGATCTCATGAGAATTAGTTGTTAATTATTTATGAAAGATGGGAAAGTTAGGTTAGATATTGGATTTGTAGAGAAAGTTTTGGGGTGCTAAAAGTTGAAGTTAGAGCCTCTTAAGTTTGACTTTTATTTTGGAAAGAGAATGGGGAAAAGAAGACATTCACATGGCTAACTTGGATCTCTAGTTGTGGTGAGAAAATAAAATATATGTTGGGTTTGCACTTTGCTGAAGAATGTGATGTGAGCCACCTACAAACATCTTTTGGTTTTGGATGCTTTCTAATTCTGGAATGGGGTGTGCTACGCTAGGCCACTAGGCCTCATCCACATCAGTTACTAACTACAAGGTCTCGTTTCGTGTCCAAATCCTCTTTATCTTATCGGAACTGTCTCAAACTTACCTCCTATCATTCTTCGAGATATGCTCAACTCAAACTTCTTACACTTTCAATCACCATCAATCTTTAGTTTTTGCTTTTTAAATTAAAAAATATATAAAAATTTTGGAAATATGTTCACAATGTGTCTTTTCTTACATGAAAATTATTATGATTATTTAACCAATTTTAATAAAAATTAACTTAAACTTAAATTTATTCAAACTAAAATGGAACGAAAACAAAGTAAAGAACCAATTTTAGTAGTTTAATAATAATAAAAAAAAGGAGCAGTTGCCTAGATGGCAAATTGGACCAAATTAATAGCAAATATAACACAGTTGCAAACTAATTGCATATATAGCAAAATTAATTGTACAAAACCAAAAAGTTGTCGTCAGATTCTATCCGTGTCTATCACTGATAGACTCCGATTATTCATAGTCTATCAGTGTCTATCAGTAGACTGATAGATTCTGATTAATCAGAGTCTATCGTTGATAAACTATGATAATCGAAGTCTGTCAGATAGATTCTAATTAATTAGAGTTTATCAGTAATATACTCTGATAGATTTTGCTATATTTGCCATTATTTTTACATTGTGCTATATTTGCAATTATATAATTCTTATTTGCTATCCGCGGCAAATTCTCAAAAAAAAAAAATAATAATAATAAGGCCGTGGGCCTGAGGAGCCCGATGTAGAACATGTACTCATATTAGACCGTGGATCTGCTGAAGCCCAATATACTAATGTAGATTGTGGGCCTGGAGAAGCCCAATAGGAAACACGTACTTCGGTTGTGGGCTGTTATTGAATATGAAACGACGTCGTCGGACACCCATAGCTTTTCTTCCAAACAAGAAGAAAACAGACTGCTGTGCTTCTAATGCGAAGCTAATACAAGTATTCTTGGCGAGAAAGCTTTCTTTACATCGCTCCTCCTTTTTTATCAGTCTTCTCTTCCTTCAGACATTTCACTCTTAACACTGCAAAGGAAGAATCGGAAGAGGTCTTGCTCTAAGTCATGAGTCGTGGAAGTGGAGGCGGATACGATCGTCACATCACAATTTTCTCACCCGAAGGCCGTCTATTTCAAGTTGGTATGTACATCAATTCTCTCACAATACCTTCATCGTATCTTAATTCTTGCAGTCGCAGTGGTTTTTTGGCTTTGTTAATCGATATTTGGAGTGATTGTGGAAAGGATTATTTCGCGTTGCTCTTCCAAATGAGCTCGACTCTCTTTCTGGTTGTTCACGAATCTGACGGAAGAAGTACAGGATGGATCGAATTTGATCCCGGAAAGTTAATTGCAACTGTAGTATGTGGGATGGAGTTAAATTTGAAATGTCCAGACTCTTTGAATTTAATAGTAGCCATTAGTTCGTGTTGTTCTTAGTTCCAGCGAGAAATACGAATTTGAATCTCATTTTGTTTAAGAGACTCAAACTCTACAACTACAGAATAGTCCATGCTCTTAAAATTGTATCTGAACTCCAATATAGATTTCTATTTCATTGTTTTTGCACGGATTATCTAGGTTTGGGCGATTTGGATGTTGTCAATTCCCACTAAACTAAACGCTTAAGCCATTGACTCAGGATAAATTCAATCAAGTATTTTATTTTCAATACTCACTCATTTTAGGCTCATAAATGAGTTCATTTCATGAATTTTAACCCTTGGAAACCTGGAATTTTTTACCATGATTCCATGTTAAACACTCTTTTTTTTTTTTTTTTTCGTAAAAGCTTATGCCATTGAGTTTGGGTAAATTTCATCATTCTATATATTCTCAATAGTTGCCAATCTAGTCTCTCTAGTGGACTTTCAGTCAGTAAGGTTAACCTATCACTATCAGTTTGGGAATCATAGTGTTCATATAACTCTAGGTGATTTAGTTTTTTATTTTTTTGAATGGAAAACAGAATATGCATTTAAGGCTGTCAAGGCTGCTGGAATTACTTCTATTGGTGTTCGGGGTAAAGATTCAGTTTGTGTCGTGACCCAAAAGAAGGTTCCGGTGAGTATAATTGGTTTGACTCTGAGAGGACTTTGCATCTCTATTGATGATATGATTTATGGACGATGCTGAATGTGTAAATTTGGAAATTCAATGCAGGATAAGCTTCTGGATCAATCAAGTGTCTCACATCTTTTCCCTATAACAAAATACCTAGGGTTGTTAGCAACAGGAATGACAGGTATTTCTCATACCTTTTTCAGATTACTCGCAGATATATTATGGAAAGGGACTTATTTGTTCATCATACCATCGATGCAACTGAAATTAGTTATGGTATGCAGCATATCCTATATAGGATTGCATGTAACGATAAATCATAATGTGGCATGGTATTGTGATGTATTGATGTGATCTCTATACACATGTTGAAGTAGCAATACCCTTGCCTAGATATTGCTTAGTTATTATGTGAGAAATTTAATGGAATCAGCTGTTCTTCCATCCAAAAGAAAAAATTAAACAAAATGATATGGTTGATTTAGGCCTACATATATGACTTTAAGCTATTTGATGCACATTGCATATTCACACTCAGCTATTAATTTGATATTCGGTCAATTTATTAATTGAGCATAGATTTTAGCACTTATCTCATTGGTGGCTTTTCCAATGGTTCTTTGGGATGAGTGGTCACTGATATGATTTTTACACGGTTTTCAGCTGATGCCAGAACCTTGGTTCAGCAAGCAAGGAATGAAGCAGCTGAGTTTCGTTTTAGATATGGATATGAGATGCCGGTGGATGTATTAGCGAAATGGTACCATGTTTATTTCATACTCTACTAAGCATTTATTGTTTTAGTTATATACAACACAAGCAAACAATCTGTTCAGTCATATAAATTCTGGATTGTAGAGCAAAGAATAGCTCCACCTGTTGCCTACTGACCTCAGTTTATCATTTCACCACAATCCATAGTGTTGATCTAGATATTGTGAATTTATGACTTGAAATCTAATTTATTCATATTTCTGTTTATGTTGTGAAAATATAATCTTCTATATCTGCAAAATATAGCAGCTTTTTGTTGCATCCCTTTTTTATCATATCTTTTGTTTTCAGATATCTTCCACCTGTATATGGATCATTATGTAGTAACTACAACTATGAGTGATTCAATTACCGTGGAAATTAAAGCTTTGGCATCAGTTTAACATTCTCGTGCTGGATTGTTGGTTGGCAGGATAGCTGATAAATCGCAAATCTATACTCAGCATGCTTATATGAGGCCACTTGGAGTAGGTATGCTTATCTCTGGTTTTGGTGTTGCATTATATTTTTAGATTTCAACCTTTGAATTTATGGACTATAAAAGTGATCTAACCATAATCTTTTGCCCTTTTTCATTCGTCTGTATACAGTTGCTATGGTTTTAGGCATTGATGATGAGTTTGGACCCCGGCTCTATAAATGTGATCCAGCTGGTCATTTTTTTGGTCACAAGGTTTGTGCATTTTATCTGTTTACTTTTATGGTCAATATTTTAGGAGGGCATAGCATATTGAAATATTTACATTTTTCTGTACCAGATGGCAACTGGGAATAGTTGATTATCTATCATTTTGAGATTAAGTTTCTTCTACTCAACTACCTCCAGTTCTATGTGAGCTTGAAAACATATTTTAAGCATCAAACTAATGTCGATGTATTATTGCACTCTCTTGCTCCATTTCAAGTGCAATTGGTGCCGAAGCTTGTTATTCCTGTAGATTGCTGCGTGCATTAGACATTAGTTAAGGCAGAACACTTTGTCATTTATATATAATACTATAATAGCATCAGACACCATGCACCTTCGCTGATCTCTCAAAGATATTCATGTATAGAGTGCATTTTTCCTAAGTTGGTCTTTAAATGTTTTTTTTTTTTTAAAAAAATCTCATCGAAACTTTCTGTGGTTTTTTTTTTTTTTTTTTTTAATTTAGTATTTCATTACTATGCTTGAGGCATTTTGTTCCCTGTATTTAGGCTACAAGTGCTGGATTAAAAGAGCAAGAATCAATCAATTTCTTAGAAAAGAAAATGAAGAACGATCCCGAATTCACCTACGAAGAGACAGTACAGGTCAATATGCTTTCTTTCAAAGTTTACATGATACACAACAAAGCCTACAAATTGTAATGACTCAGGCTCCTTGCAAACGCATGGATGCTTATGTAGTTACTTTTATGTGTGCCTCCTCTAATATGATATTTCCGTTTGCAGACTGCAATTTCAGCCCTCCAATCTGTTCTGCAGGAGGACTTCAAGGCTAATGAGATTGAGGTTCTGATACTCTCACTTGTCTACTTTAATTATACTAGAGTTATAATGTGATGGCAGTTCTATACCATGGAGTAAAATTTCTATCGTCATGTTAGTGAAGGGTTTGATATTGTATTGGGAGAAGTCTTCTTTTTCTTTACTGTTGAGGAAATGCCAAAAAGATGCTGGAAATGTGATAAAAAAAAGTTACAAATGTTGACCGTATGAATACAAACAAAAATAATAATGATTTATAACTCACTCAGTCGTCGAATCTTTAGTGGTCTAAAACTAATGTATAAGCAATTTTGACAAGCTTTTATGTGTTTTTGTGATTTATTTGTTGATATCTACATTAACTCCTAGATCTAAACCATAGTTTAGAGTCATTTGAACCGTTGCACTCATTACTCCTATTAGCTCCAGTTGTTAATTGACTTTGTGAGACCAGGACATAGATTGTTTAATCGGCATTCCAACAATTTCTTAGTAGTTGTACTCGTAACTCAGCTGTTCTACAATCAATAGACTAATTGTTGTTCAATATTTTGACGTGAACAGGTTGGAGTGGTGAGGCAAGAAAATCCTGTGTTTAGAGTGTTGACAACCGAGGAGATCGACGAGCATTTGACTGCAATAAGCGAACGTGACTGAATGGAGCCGAAACCTTGAGGAGGAATGTTATCGTTATATGTACTTGAAGGCTCTTTGTATCAGTAGATTATTGTTTGTTTAGAGCATCAAAAGGCACGGCCCGGCCTCAATATCTGGAAGATATGCAGGCTTGTTCCGCCTCCTTCTCCTTTAATTTGCTTCCCATTGTAGCTGTAGACGTTTCTTCTGAAGACGTTCAGCTGTTTGGATTTTTTTTTAAAAAAAATCTATGCTGTGTTGCTCATCCAATATTTTATAATCTCCCCTAGAATTTTACTTATCATATATATGCTTGTCAATATTGAAAATACGTATTTCTTCTGCTACCAATATGTTTTTGAGTTTCATAGATAAAATTGTTGAAATATTAGTGTGCATTCTGTGAGACTATTTGGAAACTTTGGGAATCAGATGTCATTTCTTTTGGGTAGGTTTCCAAAAGGATTGATCAAAATAGAGTATTTGTTTTTTTTACTCATATATAAGTTTGGATTAATCATTTCTTGAAAAGGCAATTTTAGACAAATTCTTCTATTTATGAAAATATTTTTTTTGAGAACACAATTTTAGACAAATTCTTCCATTCATAAATATAATAACATATGAATGGAAATAATTTTGTTGTATTTACAACTTATTAGGAAATCATATTTACAATAAACTAAAAAGAAATCCATATTTACAATCATAAAGTTGTGATAGTCGTGTAAATAAGAAACCATTTGTATGTAAATAATTTTGTAGTAGTTATCGATATTGATTAAGAAGTTAGAGGTTAAATCCCTAACATATTCGAATGGAACTAAAAAAAATTTATAGTGATTCCTACACTCCTACAAAATAGAATTCGTGCGAATAAATATTATTTTGAAGCATTGAATTAATTGTATTTACAGAAACGTTCTCTAACGTCGGTTTCGTTCATTATCGAATTGCCGCGTGTTATTTTGGAGGAAGAAGAAAAAAGAACTGCCGCGTGTAATGTAATTGAGAAAATATAGTAACGAAACTAAGAAAGTACCAATTTTGCTTCGTCGCGAATCAATTAAACTGCTGAGGAGAAGCAGCGATCGGAACCCCAAAACCTCATTTCTTCAGAGCATAAAGCCTGAATTCGTCGGTCAGGCCTATTGTTTTCTTTGAAGCCAACAGAGACGCAAGCTATTACGCCTCGGCTCGAGAATTTTGCCTCGTTACTCGACTCAGGATAGTTACCAACTCCGGTGCACAATCGTAGTTTTTCGGGTATGATTTCCTAGTCTTTTGTTCCTTTAATTTTCTTCTTTTTCGGTGTTTGATTCGAGAATTTGCGATTCTCTTTGTGTTTTCTCTGTTTCACTCTGGACAGTTGTGTAATTGAACTCTGCTGAAATATGCCTTCTATGCTAGACTTTCAGATGTCTTCTTCTCAGTTTCTGTTTTATTTTGGAAGTTCATATCCAATATAGTTTGGATATAGGCACGATGTTGGTTGTTTAAGCCCAAACTTTTGTGTTGCATCGAAAGTATGGGAATAGAATTGAAGAGAGCGTGTTCTTGGCTCTCCATTTCTTTTCGACCGTGGGAAACCCAAACTTTTTCAAGCTCAAATTTGTGGAATTCAGGGGCTTTTAACTCTGTAAACATATTATTTTACCTTGATTTTTACCACTCTGATGCTTTAGGGATTACTACTTCATGGCAACTGCAACTATGGCCACGGCTGCTGGTGCAGCTGCACTTCTATATTACACATTGAACCGTAAGCTGCACTCGAGTAGGGATCAAGATGAGGGCGATGTAAATGGTAATGATGCTCCCAGTCATGCTCTTCTGGGAGGTGGTCGAGTATCTCATAGACTGATTCAAGCGCCTGCTACATGGCTTGAAACAATTTCAACATTATCAGAGACCCTTAGATTTACGTACTCGGAGACTCTTGGAAAGTGGCCCATTGGGGATTTGGCTTTTGGAATTAATTTTCTCTTAAAGAGACAGGTATGGAGCTTTTTGATGTTGTAGGTTTTTAATTTATTAATGTAGCCTATTATGTGTTTTAAGCTAGTTGATTTTTGCTTTCACCATGTCTCCCTTCAAAACTGAAGGTACTGATATTCAATCTTTTCCTTAAAGGTGTTACTGCTTTAAAGTGGAAGAGCAAGAGTTTTATTTTCACTTCATTTGATCTCTCATTCTCTTAACATACACAAAATCATATATGATGATTATATATGCTCTAGTTGAATCTTATTGTTGTACCTTTCATTTATCCACTCAGAGGTAAAGAAAGGTCTAAATTCTTCTATTAGTGGTCTATAAATAGAAAGATTTTATTATATTATCTAATTGTGGTATTTATGTCTTTCCGGAAGAAGAAAAAAGGTGAGTTGATTATATTATCGTGGTATGCCAAGGGTCTTCGAGTTTTTGGTTTTGAGGGAAAAGAGAGGATGGTTTATTGATTTTTCCTCACAAGGGATTATTTTATGGTGGTTGGCAAGGCATGCTTTATTGTCAGGTTTGGAGAAAAATGACTTGGGAAAAAATGGAGTTTCAACTTCTCCAAACTAGGAGTTTATTTTTCAAAATTTTCACGTTTCTATGGTGGTTAGGTTATGGTGGATTACTTGAGAAAATTCAGGTTTTTATCTTGTATTTATTAAAAGGCTTATCCAGTATTGTTAGTCTGGCTTTATTGGTGATTCATAGAATATGGATTAAGGAGGAAGGCAGAAGCGGTCAAATCCACATGAAATTCTCGATTGGGATTTAGTTTGTAGAATTGGGAGGTTAGGGAAGTTTTTTTTAGGGTAGATATTCTAGGGTGGAAGTAGTTCTAAAGGGGATGCTGTAGTAATTTTCTTGAAAGAATTTTTATTTTTATGGGGCATACTTTGTTGTAAAACTTTAAAGGAAGTTCTTCTTCTTCTTCTTCTTCTTCTTTTTTTTTTAAAGAAATTATTATTGTTTGTCTTTTTTGTAACTTTTAAGACATCAATAGGAAGTTCTTGTTTTCTTTTTTCCTTTTTTTAAAAAATCTCAATTAAAGAAGATAATGTTTAATCTGAACATTTAGATCAATTGTAAATGCTGCTACTTATCGGTTTGGCCTTTGATGGGAAGAGCTTAATGTGCAGGGAAACTTACATGTAGGCAGTGTATTTGGCAATGAAGACAGTATTCAGCTTAAGGGAGCTGAAATGCTTACTGAGCTCAAGTACCTCTTGCACTTGCTGACTTTGTGTTGGCACTTCTCCAAAAAACCATTTCCGCTGTTTCTAGAAGAAACTGGTTTTTCTGAGGAAAATGTTCTCCTTCAGGAACCAAAAGCAGGAGTAAGTCTTGATGAACTTCAGATAAATCACTCTGTATTGAATTAGATATTGTACATTATACTCTCTCTCACTCCTTTGTGTTCAATTTAACATTGACATTTATCACATTTATCCATGACTACAGATTTTGAAGCCTGCTTTTACCATTATAGTTGATCACAATACAAAATGTATTCTCCTGTTGATTCGTGGAACACACAGTATCAAAGACACTCTTACAGCTGCCACTGGAGCTGTGGTGCCATTCCATCATAGTGTTGTGCATGAGGGAGGAGTTAGCAATTTGGTTTTAGGATATGCGCATTGTGGAATGGTTGCAGCTGCTCGTTGGATTGCAAAACTGTCTACTCCTTGTCTTTTAAAAGCACTTGGTCAATATTCTGGTTATAATATTAAGGTTTGACAATTCTTCTTGGTTAACCTCGATGCTCTATAGCCAATAAAAGTATAAAGGAAAAATAGCTTGATGGAATAATCTTGTGTTGGTTAATAGGTTGTGGGGCACTCTTTGGGTGGAGGAACAGCTGCACTTCTAACTTATATTTTAAGAGAGCAGAAGGAATTATCTATTACTTCTTGTGTTACATTTGCCCCAGGTCTGTATTATTTTTGCATGGTTTCTCTGTGGCATTTATGATTTGCCCATTACTTGGACATGATGTTCTAACTTTCCTTTTCTTTAATGAACCGATCACATTACTGAATATCTTTTAACCTCTGCAGCTGCTTGTATGACATGGGAACTGGCAGAATCAGGCAATGAATTTATCACTTCTGTTATTAATGGAGCTGATTTAGTGCCCACCTTCTCAGCTGCTTCAGTAGATGACTTGCGTGCTGAGGTATGTTTCAAGTTCATGTAATTATTACGCAATTTATTTGCTTCAAGTGTATTTACAAGGTTACTACTTACTACTCCATAAATTGCGTGTCTTTTTCTCTGAAATATTTAAAATTATATTTTATCTTTTGGGGAAAGAACTTTTGAGTTGTTATAATTTAGGAGTGAATGTTTATGGATTAACTGCGCTTCTTCTGTTTGGACACTTTCTGCCTGCTGGAGTTGGTTTACTGGGTTTTCTTATGGATATTATGAAAAAGGTTGGCTATTAAGACTTATAAAGTTTGATCATATCTGTGTACAACCAGCATGTTACTGGTTCTGCCCTTAAAGGGGGCATCCCTAGGTTATATGTACTAAAACCATAGGTCACCTGTAGGTAATTTACTTGTGTCTTGGTATGTATGTGTTTGTACGTGTATTTGTGTAGGTGTGTGTGTGTGTGTTAGATACCCACAAAGATGTATGAAATTTAGTTAACTTAAGCACTTCCCTACAATCTTTTGCTGAAGAGTGAAGCCGTTGAAACTTCTGTTGTAGGTGACTGCTTCTGCTTGGGTAAATGATCTGAGAAATCAAATTGAGCGCACTCGAATTCTTAGCACTGTTTACCGTTCTGCTTCGGCATTGGGATCCCGTCTCCCATCCATAGCCAGTGCAAGAGCAAAAGTTGCTGGTGCAGGGGCCATTCTGAGACCGGTCTCTAGTGGGACACAGGTAACATGCATCGGCGTGTGATCCCTACATATAAGTAATTTTGACAGAAATTTTGTAGTGGATGTGATTTGGTTCTTTGACTTCTTAATAGTTTACTGAAACGTAATGCAGCTTGAAACCATTTGGAATTCATGGGTAGGCATACAACCTCGTGTTCTTAGTTTAGACTTCAAATAAACAAATCATATGATGCCAATAAGAGGCTGTTTGCTTTTCAGTAATCTTGGATTCCCATGAAATGGATATCCTGATTCTTAGGTTTATTTGATTGTAACGTAGGATACCTGAATAGGCATCTTAGGGAGTTCTTACTATTTATTTTTTATGAACAGACACAATTATCTAGACATACAGATCCTCAAACAATTAGATATCAGACATCTAATGGTGCACCTTAATATTCTTGGAAGGTGTTATGTCGGGTTAATTCCTGTGACTTTGTGTATAACAGTTTAATTCATACCTGACTGTGTTTTGTATTTCTGCAGGTTGTGATGAAGAGAGCTCAGAGCATGGCTCAGGCAGCATGGACCCGACCTTCACTCCATTTATCATCTTGGTCATGCATAGGTCCAAGACGTAGAGCCATGGCTTCTCATTCAGTGGCTGAAGAAAATGGAAGTTCTCCAAAATCATCCCCAAGAAAAACGGAATCTTGTGAGCCACTTAGATCATCCCCTCAAGATATTGTTGAAGCCAACGAACTTCCTGAATCTTCAACTACAGCGATTCAATGGACTGATGAAATTGAATGTTCCTATTCTGAGGAGATAAATCCTGAGGGTATGATAGATGAGCTTGATGATGGTCAGGCCCTCATGGGCCAAATTCAACATGAACAAATGACGGAAGTTGAGTTATGGCAACAACTTGAACATGAACTATATGATAGGAGTGAACCTGATGTCGCCAAGGAAATTAGGGAAGAAGAAGCTGCTGCTATGGCAGAAGTAGGACAGTCTGATAGCTCTGCTTCTGAAATGAAGGAAGCACACAGATTTTTTCCTGCGGGGAGGATCATGCACATCGTCGATATTCAATTGGATGCTCCTGATTGTGAAAGTGACAGCAGCTCCACATCCAGCATCTCAGACAATAGCCCACTAGCAGAGTCTAAGATTGGTATTTTCCTTACTTCAAGATCACTGTATAGCAAACTCAGATTGTCCCAGACAATGATAAGTGACCACTACATGCCAGCTTATAGAAGACAGATAGAAAAGTTAATTAAAGAATTTGAAAAAGAAGATTGTTATAATCCTGGAATGGAGAGGTAGCTTTGTAGAGAAATCTGATTGTAGAGACACTACACATTTTCTTCAGAACTTTTGTACAGAAAAGGATTTGTGTCCAAGCCCAATTGATTTAGAAACACATTTCTTAAAACAAGTCTTCCATTGTGCTATGGTTGAATGAGGCAATTTACTTGTTGGCAGAGCTCGACAAGTTGCTGTCGGAATGTTATTGTTCTTGATGCATAGGCCATTCAGTTTCTCAAGTTGCTGATTCTTTTATTAGCTTCTCGTTGAACTAAGTTTATTTGCTGCTTGTTGGACAACTTTTAGCCTGGCTTTTCTCAGAATAAGCTTGCCTTCAGACTGGCTTTTGTAATTAGGGTTTGATATGAATATAGATACTCAAGTGAATAACAGTTGCTATTTTGAGGTCTCTTTTAAGGTAGTTTTTTCCAATATTTATTATCAAAACACAAAACATATTCTATTGTTGAGTGGGGTTTTTTTTTTTTTTTTTTTCCTCTATTGACCGTGAATTTTACAAATAATTTCTTGGAAAAAATACACTTTTGGTCCCACTTTGGTCCCTGAGTTTTCAAACTCAACAAAAATACCCCTGAGGTTTGAGATAAGGAGCACTTTGGTCCCTGCCGTCAATTTTTCTGTTAACTCCTAACGGTTGCTGACGTGACACTATTATTTTAATAAAAAAAAATATTTTTTAAATTTTTTTAAAATAAAAATATTAAAATAATAAAATATTAATATATATTTTTTTATTTTTTTATTCTTTCCCCCTTTCTCTTTCTTCTTCTTCTTTTTCTCCATCTTCTCCATCTCCTTCATCTTCCTCCTTCTTCTTCTTCCTAACTCCGGCGACCGGCGGCCACCTCTTGCCGTCGCCGCCGCCGGTCGCCGGAACTGTTTTTTTTTTTCTTTCTTTCTCTTTTTCTCTCTTACCCCATTTTTTTCTTTTCTTTCTTTTTTTTTTTAAAAAAAAAATAAACATGGAGGAGGGAGGAGGGTCCCTCCTCCTCCGTTTTCTGGACGGAGAGGGAGGAGGGGCCTCCCTCCTCCATTCTTTTCTTTTTTTTTTTTTTTTTTAAACAGTGGAAGTGAAGAAGAAAAACAGTGGAAAGAAGGGAGGAAGAAGAAAAAGAAAAGAAGAGGAAGAAAGGAAAAGAGAGAGAGAGAAAAAAAAAAAAAAAAAAAAAAGTCGCCAGCGGCGAGCGGTGGCCGCCGGCCGCCGGAGAGAGGAAGAAGAAGGAGGAGGAAGATGATGAAGAGGAAGAAGAGGGAGAAGAAGAAGAGAGAGGGAGAAATAATAAAAGTAATATTATTTTATTATTTTTAATATTTTTATTTAAAAAAAATTTAAAAAATAATTTTTTTTATTAAAATATTAGTGCCACGTCAGCAACCCTTAAAATTTAACAGAAAAGTTGACGGCAGGGACCAAAGTGCTCCTTATCTCAAACCTCAGGGATATTTTTGTTGAGTTTGAAAACTCAGGGACCAAAGTGTCACTTAACCCAAACCTCAGGGACCAAAAATGTATTTTTCCCTAATTTCTTTATGCTTTATGTGTAGATTAATATGGTATTTTTATTATTATTTTTTTTAATAAAGATTAATATGGTATGTTAATAAGGGAGATATTTAGATTCTAAATAAGGTTTCTAGCTTATAAGGGATGATGGGAGATATAAAATATAGACGCAATATTCTTCAATGTACTATTTTTTTTCTGCTCATTGCTCAATTACGATGAAATGTTGCCCAAGCGACCTAGTTCAGCAGTAATTGACATGTACCCTTAATCAAGAGGTAAGAGGTTTGAATCCTTCCATCCTCAAATGTTGATTTACTAAAAAAAATCAAGATAAAATGTTATAAACTAACAATATTTAAAATCAACAGTTTTCTTAAAGTAAAATTAATTTGGCCGAATTTTAAAAAGTGTCAAATAGGTCTTCAAGCTTTTTAATTTTGTGTCAAATAGCACCTCGAACTTTTAAAAGTATTTGGTAGATCTTTAAACTTTCACTTTTGTGTCCGATAGATCATTTAACTTCCAATTTGTTGTCTAATAAGTCCTTGATCTATTGACATTTTTTAAAATGCACATGCCTACTAGATACAAAATTGGAAGTTTAGAGTTCCAATAGACATAAAATTCAATCTTATGTCTCATAGGTTGGTTAATTTTTAAAAATCCCGAGTATGTCGGCACCTATTAGATATAAATTGAAAGTTCAAGGACCTATTAGACATTTTTAAGTTTAAAGACCTATTCAACACAAAATTAAACGTTATAGACTTATTCTGACACTTAAGTTCAGGGACTAAACAGAAACAACTCCAAAAATTGAAGAAATAAAATTTTGTAATTTAACCTAAAATTTAATATATGAGTTAAATGGAAGCGTTGCAAGAAATTATTAATAGTAATCATGCTTTGAAATATTTAATTCCATTCGCTGTCATAAATCTAGAATTCGAGTTAGTAGAGAAGCTTCCAAAACCCACAGCTATCTTACACGTTTTTTATTTGTATAAATTCCATTTCTATAATTTCACTCTCTAATTTACCTTTTTCTTTCTATTTTTCAGTTTAACAATAGATTCAATCCTCTCACTTTTCGGTTATAATATAATACTTTAATTAGTTAAGATATGCTAGCTTAGTTCCAATTTACATAATTTTAGTTTCTAAATTTTCTATAAAAAAAAATAAATGAGGTGTAAAAAATTAAAATAACATGTTAATAAAATTGATATTCTAAAAATTTTATGAGAATTAAGACGTGTCAGAATTCTAATATGTCGCCGAAATTAACCGGGAAAAAAAAGGAAAATTGGGGCCAGATTAACTGCTAATTGTTCCTTAATCCTTACTGGCAAATTCAGCAATCAACGGCTACGATTCTCTGACAGCAAATAAGCGGCGTATGAGGAATTACACTGCAGTTCACCCCTTTAAAGGTTCAATCATTGGATCTTCTCTATCAGATTTTTCTAACTATTCCATCTGCAGAGGCAGTGAAGGCATTTTCTGGAGGACAAACAAAATCCAACAACACAAACTCAAGTTTTTCCTCTTTCAAATGGTTTTCATGTCAGATATTAGATTTGCAGACGAAGAATCTGGGAAAGAAGGAGAGTGGGGAAGGGAAGGATAAAACGCCAAGGATTTAAAAGTTTAAACCAAGGTTGGTAATCAATCTTCTCTTCTTTTTCCAAATGGGTTTGCTTTATTTTCCCAGATTTATCACTCTTTTGTTTGATTTCATCCTAAAATTTCTGAAATTCCATGAATCAACTCGGAATTGGTTCTAGTTTTTGTTTCGGATTCTGAGTTGGGCAATCTCTGTTTTCGAGATTTTAAAGCAGAGCATAACAGAGCAATTTCTGAAGCGGTTTTTTTTTTTGGTGTGAAGGTGTTCGGAAATGTCTGCAACGATCATCACAGAACCAATTGCGGCGATGTCGGCGTCAATCACGGAAAATCCGGCGACGGCGGCGGGGCTGGTTGGGCAAATGGAAGTTGAATTCGCGAAATGCGAGTGTTGTGGACTGACGGAGGAGTGTACAGAGGCTTACATCGAGGGAATCCGCCGCCGATTCGACGGAAAATGGATTTGCGGTCTGTGTTCGGAGGCGGTTCAAGACGAGATTCTCAAGTCCGACGAACTCATCACCATCGAGGAAGCCATGGCCAAGCACATGAGCTTCCGCAAGAAATTCGCCGCCGCGGCCGGACCGCCGCCGGACCCGACGCTCCATCTCATAAGGGCAATGAGGCAGATCCTCCGGCGCAGTTTAGAGTCCCCAAGAGCGTTGAGGTCCACGCCGACCAGCCCAACCACCGGCGCCGACAGAAACCGCCGCCGGGTTCTTACTCGATCCGACAGCTGTTTCACGTCTCTCTCCGGTTGACGATGAACAATGAATTTTTCCAGAGAATGAAACAACTAATTAGGAATAATTTTTTTTTAAAAAAAAAACGAACAAATGTAAAAAGAAAAAGAGAAATAATGGTTGATCTTTGATGCTGAATGTCAAATATAAGGCCTTAAATTCGATCTCTCAATCTGTAATTTTGCAGAATTACAGTTTTTGTTTCTGATTGCTTTGCGTTTTATTTTCCGAGAAAATTGAATCCGATAATTGGTTGTAATGTAAAAAGAAAATGAAAAGGGAAATTCGTTTTTTTCTTTTTGTTTTTTGGAAATGAAAAGGGAAATTCGTTGAAATGGGTGACCTAAGAGAATCAATTTTCTTTTTTTTTTTTTTTTTTTTTTTTTTTGAAATAAAAGAGAATCAATTATTGAGTTTGAAAATTAGGTTAAACGAATTTAATAAAATTAAAGGTGTGCAGGATTCTTGGTTGTACAGTTGGTGAGTGTTTAATGGACCTTCATGAATAGATGGAACTTTTTTTTTTTTTTTTTTTTTTTTGAGTTATGAGGTTGATTTTTCACCACTTATTTTCGTTGTAATTATTAGGTTTAGAAAATTTTGGTTCCATAATTTTAATTGGAGGGGTAAATACCCTCATAGTTTTTATGATAAGATTTGAACACTCATATAGAGATCGTGATAAGACATCAATTACCATTTAAAGGTGAATGGTTCAATTTCTCATCCTACAATTGTTGAACTAAAAAATATTCATTTAAGAGATGAGATGCTTATTACTAAAATAAGCATCATTTAACTATCATGTTATCATTTTGTTAAGTCAACTAATAATAACTCCACACAAAAACCATTTAGAAACTAATTTCAAACTTTAAGGACCAATTAGAAATTAATTTCAAATCTTAGATACAAATCATTTCAAGACCAAGAATGTATTTTGTTCTAATTTGATTATTCCTCTTTTTTAAAAATTCTAGTTTAGTTTTTCTATTTTTTGTTTTTAAATTTAAACTCAATATTAAATTTTCCTTTCACTTTCTTCTTTTAGTACGGGGTGGAAGTTTGAATCTCCAATTTCAAAGAAATGAACATATATTTTAACTACTAAACTAGGTTCATGTTAGCATGTATTAAAGTTTAATTTTTGTCTTGGTTATTAATTTTTGTACTACATTTAACAAAAATCCTATCTTAGGTAAAAATTCTATGCAATCTTTACTCATTTATAGACTTTTTTACTAGAGTTGATAGATATCTTTTGACCCAATTCTATTAAATGCAACATACAAATTTAGATAAATTTTATGCAAATATTTAAGAATCAATATATTGATCTTTTCTATAAAAAATATGGAGCTATAGAATTCAAAAATAGGTATATAAATAGTTTTGAGTGTGTTTAGTTAGTAATCTAAAAACAAAATTTTGAAAATTAGGATTCAATGAAAAAACAAAGTTGTATTTCATGTTTTCAATATTTCATTGTTTGGATCACATAATTACAAAATAGTTTTCAAAAACAAGTTTGCAAATGGACATTGTATACCAAACAGGTCCTAAAGAATCAAATTAAGTTATAAGCTAATAATTCATTGTATCATTTGTCAATTATTTCACTATAAATTATATAGTAGATAAATTGCTATAATCAAGTATATTTGCTATTAAAATAAAATATTAAAAAATTATTTTAAAGAAAAAAAAAAACCTAGTGATTCAACTTGATGTGTTGCATTCCATCAAAGGTCATTCTCTAATCAAGTCAGCAATTAATGACAAAATATTTTAAATGCCTATAGTCAAGCAAGTCCATTCACTAGGGAAAAAAATCAATGAGTGATTCAACATGATGTGTGATATCCCATCAAGGTTAACATATAATCAAGTCATGGTTAATGTCAAGATAATTTAATAGAGACAGTGACAAAATTTTTCTTTTTTCTCTCTTTTTTCCCTTCTAATATGATACCAATCAAATAAGGATATAAATATGAATATATAAGTAGAAGTACAGACTTTTAGATAGAATATAACTCAACCGCTAGATAGTATAATAATACACAACCATGGAAAGAAATATATTACTTGTAAAATAATAGAAATTTTGATAAGTGACGCATCTAGCTCTAGAATCTCAAACTTACAATTTTTCCTCTATTTAATATCTCACATCGATAAAATTAAAGATAAAAGGAAGCTCAACCAATCAAATATATTCATATTGCATAAACATGTACCTTTTAACGAGAGAAATTATGTAGGTAGAGAGTCCGTTACTACAATATCAATTTGATGATAGCTATATTAATTAAAGTATTATATATCTTCGACAAAAATATCATGAATCTTTTCAAACTATGAAAAATAGTAAATACTTTTAACTTCATCCCATCCGCTATTGATGCCTTGCTGTTAGGACAAATATTCACTGTGGTAACTTTGATGGTTTATCCCAAGCCCAATACGTCACCGTTTCATAGCCTTCTTCTTCTGTTATTTCCATTTTGTCTTGTATATACGTGGCCTCTGTATATTGGTAGAGAATCTTTATTTGTTAGGCTCATCTTCTATTTATTCATTGTCCTGTGATGGCGTAATTCATTGAGCAAGAGAATAATATTGAGAAAGTTCTCTTCTGCATCATCTTTCGTTCTCTGTGTTTCCGTAACTTGGTATCAGAGCTTATTTTGGCAAACGCCATGGGAGACGAAGGATCGTCGTCGTCCTCGTCTGTCGCAGTCTCAGCCTCTATTTCATCTGCCGCTGCTGTGATTAGCTCGTCCTTTGGTCACCCGTTGAGCACTGTTCTAACAGTGGAGCTTGACGAAAAGAACTATCTATTATGGAGGGGAATGGTCTTGGCTATTCTCCGAGGTCAAAAAGTGGACGGATATGTCCTGGGAACAAAAGCTCAGCCACCTGAGACGATTGAAGTAGCAGTCGAATCTGGTAAGAAACTTGAGCCGAATCCCCTTTATGATGAGTGGGTCACTGTCGACCAGGCTCTGTGCGGTTGGCTTTTTGGGTCAATGTCACCTGCAATTGCAGCTGATGTGGTAAGCTTCACTACTTCAAGAGAAGTTTGGAAGGCGTTGGAGAAGGTATACGGCTCAACTAGCAAGGCTAGGGTTAATCAGCTTAGAGGAATCCTCCAAAATACGAAGAAAGGCTCAACAAAGATGATTGAATATTTAGCAACAATGAAACAAGCATCAGAAAACCTCCAGCTGGCCGGTAATCCCATTTCTCTCAGTGATTTGATTTCCTATGTGTTAGCTGGATTAGATTCGAAGTATGTCCCAATTGTTTGTTCAATTGAAGACAAGGACATTTCTACTTGGCAAGAATTTGCATCAATCCTGATTCAGTTTGAAGGAACGTTAGCTCGCTATTCTGTCCCTACCAACACTAAAGAACTTACAGACCTCGCGGCTCACCTTGTGTACAACCAGTTTAACCAATCGTCTGGGCAGAGGTCGTTTAATTTTAATCGAGGGAATTCTTCATCTGGAGGGCAACAGCAACAACAGCAATTCTCGAACAATCGAGGCTCTAACAGAGGCCGTGGGCGTGGTCGTAATGGATTTCAGAGAACGAACAACAAGCCAACATGTCAGTTATGTGGCAAATATGGCCACTCTGCTCCCTACTGTTATATGAGGTTTGAGGAACAATTCAACAATCCTCATGCCACCTCCAACAATACCTCACAGGTTCAGAATGCTGCAGCAGCTGGATCCTCTGCCTATATAGCCACACCAGAAATACTAAATGACCCTAAATGGCTTGCTGACAGTGGGGCAACAAATCACGTCACTGCTGATGCTGGTAATATCGGTATGAAGAGTAATTACAATGGTAAAGAAACGTTGGTTGTAGGAAATGGCACTCGATTAAATATTGCTCATGTTGGTAGCAGTCTAGTACCCTGTGGTTCTGGTCATAAGCCTCTTAAATTAAATGATATGTTACATGTACCTCTTATAAAGAGAAACTTGGTTAGCATAGCTCGTTTGACTGCTGACAATGATGTTGTTGTTGAATTTAACTCTTCTTCTTGCCTTGTGAAGGACAAAGCTTCAAGGAGGGTGATGCTGCACGGAACTCTTAAGAATGGTCTCTACCAACTCGAGCTGCCTTCAATTCCAAATTTTGCCACTAATGTTCAGCCTAAGCCTGCTTCTGTTAGTTCTTTGTCTGCTTTTACCTCAAATAAGTCTGTTGGTGGTACTAAATGTCCTGATGTATCACAATTAGTGTCGAATTCTGCTGCTATGTTTCATGTTGTTGGTCCTAGGTCCCCTGTTTTGACCAAGTCTTTATTACATCGTAGGCTAGGTCATGCTTCTGAGAGGGTTGTTAACAATGTTATTCATGCCTGTAATCTTCCCATTCAGCATAATGAGAAACTTTCCTTTTGTGATGCTTGTCATTTAGGCAAATCTCATCATTTACCTTTTCCCACGTCTACTTTTCGTGCAAAACAACCTCTTGAACTTATATACTGTGATGTTTGGGGCCCTTCTCCGGTTGTATCTTCTCTTGGTTATCGATACTATGTGAGTTTTGTTGACAACTTTACTCGTTTGACATACATTTATCCTCTGAAAAACAAGAGTGAGGCTTTTGACTCCTTTAAGCAGTTCAAATCAGTTGTTGAAAATCGCTTTGAAAGAACCATTAAGCACGTTGAATTAGATGTTCACTTTGTTCGTGAGAAGGTGCTTTCCAAGGCTATAGACGTTCGGTACGTTCCGTCCTCGGATCAACTAGCAGATGCTCTTACTAAACCGCTGTCAGAGGCCTCTTTTACTACTCTTCGGTCCAAACTCGGCGTGACTCTTTCACCCTCTCGTTTGAGGGGGGATGTTAGGACAAATATTCACTGTGGTAACTTTGATGGTTTATCCCAAGCCCAATACGTCACCGTTTCATAGCCTTCTTCTTCTGTTATTTCCATTTTGTCTTGTATATACGTGGCCTCTGTATATTGGTAGAGAATCTTTATTTGTTAGGCTCATCTTCTATTTATTCATTGTCTTGTGATGGCGTAATTCATTGAGCAAGAGAATAATATTGAGAAAGTTCTCTTCTGCATCATCTTTCGTTCTCTGTGTTTCCGTAACTCTTGCATAGATGAAAATGAGAGCTTATGCCGGGAGGGAATGGTTAATATGCTATCACATAGAGGAATAGTGGTGGCTTAGCTTGTGGTGAGTGCAAGAGGAATATGCAAGTTGGCCCAAGAATTGTATTCCATTTTTATGCTCAAATCCGACCTTTTCTTTCAATGGAAATTATGTGTTTGGGTTTTAATATTTTTTAATATGCAAATGGCCAAATTATTGAAATTAGATTTCACAACTTTGATATATTATCTAAATAGATACTAGGGTGATTTATTTTTTATTTTTTTTATTTTTATTTTTATGACTTGCACTACTTTAGTTTTCGTTTTATGTGCCCCGGCCCGGTGATCTAGAACTTGCTCTAATGAAGGTAGGGAGTGATTGTCGATATAAGAATGATGTTTTTGCGACAACGAATAAAGAGTAGTTCCAAAAATGCTTTCAAGTAAAGGGATATTTAAATAAACTAACACCACATCAAAATTAGAGAACTTAAGACTATGCACATATGAGACAATATAATGAAGAAAAGTTTAAAAGAATTGAAAAGTATCACACATACCAACAAGAGATACTTTTTGTTTTTTAGTTATCCATTCACTATGAACTCCATTATTAAGATTTTCAATTTAATGTGTACCTGACATGTTTAAGTTGTGGGAAGATTTCAAGGTGTTTTTGGTGTCGAATTATAGATTCCAAAATAATTTTAAAAAACAAGAGACGAAAAATAAAAACGCTATAAAAATCTTAATTAAAATGCTTAAATTTTGGACCAAAAAGTGAAGAGGCATATGGGAGGGATTGGATTAAATTGAAGTGAGAAGAATCATATTTTTAGGGTTCATAATTATTGATTAGTCATTTTATTCAAATTCACCTATTGGGTAAGACGGATGACAGTGATTGAGCGGAAAATTCCAACAAAAAACCAAGACATCTCAAAGTCATACTTTGGAATATAAAACGCTAAATATATATGTTTATGACTTTTTTTTTTTTTTAAATAAAAAAAATATTGGTCTATCTTTTAAAACTTTTAATTTATCTGTCTTTATGGTCTATAAATACATTAAAGTGTATCGACAAAATGATGATTAAGCATTAAAAAATATATTTTATCGATCAAGTTGAAAACGTTGTGCTGCTTTTTATTTTAGTTTCTAAGTCCTTTCACCATTTCTCCTTCTCGTGCTCTTTCTTTCAACTTTTTGGAACTCGTTTCTTGTTAGCTTGCAGAAAATCTTTTCTAGAGGATTATTTTTGGTTTGAGAATTAGTGGTTATTTTGTTTAATTGTCTTACGTAATCTTTATTTTTATTATTATTATTTTTTTTTTTTGAGAAAGGTCTTATGTAATCTTTAATAATACTTTGGAATGAGTTAAATGATAAGGGTATTAAAATTATTCCCAACTTATTTTTATTTGGGATTACTAAATGCATCAATTCGTTCGTCTTGTTGAAATGAATATAGCTCAACAATAATTAACATGTACCTTCCTTCAAAAGATTAGAGATTTATATTGTTAATTTTATTTATAAAAAAAATTGTTAGAAATACTTTATATATATCTTAATTAATTAAATAAAGTATAACATACTTGACCATAAAATTGATTTATTAAAGGAATATAAAACAAAAATATGTTGTGAATTACAATCTCTTCCAATCTTCCAACTATGCTAAAACAAACAAATTAACCAAACAATGAGATTTGAGGCCCTGAAATAAGATTCGTTCACAACTAATTATGAGAAGAAAGAGTCTTCTGAAAACAAGTAAAACTAAATATATTCTTTCGAAGAAAAAAACTATATATATATATATATATATAAATTATAAAAGAAGAAAGAGGGAAAGTTGTGTACATTTCAAGTCGGCCTTATCCCATAATATATTCCCATGAATTTTATAAAGGAAATTGAATGGAATTGGGAAATATATATGTTGCATCACATCAACATGTGAGTCATACAAAGCTCCATCAACCTCAATAATGCAACCTTTTTTTTATATTGTATTATTATTACTTAATCATTCAATCTCTAATTCATCCTTTTTAAAAAAATAATTTTAATTAATTCATTATTATCTAATCTCTCGAGTTATATATAGTTTGAATTATTTTTCGTTTTCTGTCTTTTTTTTTTAAAAAAAAAAAAATTATCATCTCTAGAAGGATTTTTTAAAAGAAAAAACATACATATGACAATGAAGTTTTTGTTTTTTTTTTTTTTAACACTTGAAAAATAGAACTTGGTTTCAATAAACCAACCAAATTAATTGGAGTAGAGTTGAAACAAATATGAGTAGAATTATTCGAAATTCAAAATCAAACTAGAGTAATATATAATATATATATTTTGAACTCTCGACTTGCACTTGCAATTTAAAAAGGACAAAACTTTTTTATCTCTCTTAGTTGTCAAGATTTTAATGGTGGTATGTAGGGATCGAAGATCACTACATGCAACCAAGTTTTTTCCTTTTTATATACTTCCACTGCGGTCCACGGTCCACTTTGACAGGTAACACAAATCAAGATAAATTTTAAAAATAGTTGAAAATTTTAAATAAGAATATTTCAATTATAGGTAGGAATAAGTTAAAATAGGGTTCTATGCATAAACAATATAAAAATCAAATCAACCTTTTCAACTCTATTTTATGGACTTACATTACATCAAAGCTGGCTCTTAATAAAAAAAACAAAAATATATAATTAAATGTGAAGGTCATATGATCTAATAATGTATATATTATCTTAATAGACTATACAAACAGAAACTGCAGTGCACATGTTCTAAGCATAAGTTTTTAGTTCATTAGCCTCTCTATTTATCTGTTCTACTTCCTTGTTGCCTCATACATTATCTCTCTGATCTCTCAGTTTCTCTCTTTCTCAAATGGCTCAAAGCTATGACCAAGAGGAAGGGCAGGGCGCGGCAGGGTTGCGGTGGGCAACACGTCGGGGGATCCAGTTTCGGAGGCGACGAATGCCGGTGGCACGGCTCGGGGGGAAGAGATCGGGGCGGCTCGTGGCGTGGGGGAGAATGGTGAGGAAGATAAGGCTGAGATGGGTGAGATTGAAATGCATTGCCATGGTGAAGAAGATGAAAAAGTGCTACACAAGCTTGATGAAGGATGTAATGGAAGCAGGAGCACATGCTGACTCATATCAACATAGGCTTCTCTTGGAGTCTTCTTTCGCCTTTCCAATTCTGGGCGTCTCTTTCTCTAAACATTCAACTCATCCTACAACTCCATGAATCTCTCTGCATCAAAATTTTCAAATTCATTTAAAGATCACATGTTTGAGAGTTATTTTGGACATGTGTTTCATGGTGATTTTAGTTATTTCAATTACTCCCACACATATCCTTAATCGACGAAGTTCAAATTTCTTTAGTAGTCTAATTAATTAGTTTAATTCTCTCTCATGTCGGATGTGGTGACAGGAAATGTAAAGTTATTTTGGTTAAAATACAATTTTGACCTCTTAATCATGCGGCTATTTTAGTCAAGGTACTTTTACCGATCCAAGTTTAATCCTTGTAGTTTTCATAAATTCTAAAATTACTCTTTATTGTTAGTTTTTTTTTTTTTTTTTTTTTTTTTTTTTTTTTTTTTGAGATATTATATTAGTTTGAAGTTAATTTTTTTAAATCAAAATTGGTTAAATAATAATAATAATTTTCATGCAAGAAAAGATATAATGTGAATATGTTTTCTAAATTTATGAAGACTACTAATGGTAGGAACTATTTTAAAGATTTATTGGGAGTATGAGACTAAATTTGGACAAAGTACATGGACTAAGATAGAATAAGTAAAATATATAGGGACCAAAATGGTATTTCAGTTTCAATTAATTTAATGTGAATAGGTCGAAAACATTCTTGTACTTTGTGCAAAAAAGAAACATTCTTGTATTTTTTTGTACAACATGTAAAAAGCTGGAGGATTGAACATCTGACCTTCTTGGTCAGGACACACAGTTTAATTAACTGCAACAAAACATCTACCATATCTTTGGACACATGATTCTTAACTGATCCCTTTCTTCTATCATTATGTTCATCCAATACATGCTCAAGAATTCTGTCAAACTTCTTGCTTAGTGCCTTCATCCTCTCTTCACATAGCCTTGCAGATCTAACAAATCTATCATGGCAACGAATCCCCAATGTTGAGCACACCACTCAAAAACAACAACTCGTCCAACATTTTTTTGAACTCATATGGACTAACAATGACATTTTTTGACTCGTTTGTGTACTTCTTTCCCAACATCGTTCGACTTATCACATTTAGACTCACAGTGGACACAAGTATTCTTTGAGTTGAATTACTTCGCCAGAAGACTTGTATATGTCTTTAAGCAAAGTATTCATTTCTTCCTTTTAATATTCATAAGAAGAATCAAGTCTTTTAGCACTGAAAAGCTCCATCAAACATATCTTTCAAGTCTGACACCAATAAGGACCATATTGAGACCACGTAATATTGGAATAGTTATAAGTGGTGTAAATTGTTATTAGAAAAAAAAATATCTCATTAATTTCTTCGTACTTTGCAACTGAAAATCTTATGAACCACAAAACGTGATTGGAGTGAGATGGAAACTTCTCCATCATTCAAAGGGAAATTTAGAGTGGGCCATGTCACTTTCAGTGTGAACACGGGAAAATTTCTAGTACTATCAATTTTTCATACTATCTCCATTTCATTATTTGTCACTAAAGAAACATTTAAGAATAGTGTAGGTCCCATGAAATAAAATATTATATACTAATCAATCATTAAATGACATGTTAAATGTTGAATGGAGGGAGTATGTACTAGTGTATTACTTAGAAATTTTTCCGTGGGTGGTTGTGCTTACGATTGCATTATTCCTCGGAAAATGAAACACGGCTTGTGTGGAATGTGGAGTTAGTATGGTATGGTTTGGTACAACTATTGGGCCTAATATAGGAAGTCTTATTGGGCCCAAGAGAGGGTCTTATTGGGCCGGTACTTAATTTGATTACTTTGGGCCTTAAGTATCCAAGAGTGATAGCCTAGGCCCATATGCACCCAATCCTTATATAGCCGTAATTTCTTCTCTTTTCTTCTCTGCCCAGTCGGAGGAAACCCTAATCTCGATTCGCTTGAACCTGCACATAATCAGAGGCAGCCCTGAGACCAGTTAGTAGTTCTCTCTACTTCGACATTATCTGATCTTTATTTAATTTCTGTTCACTTTCGTTACGTTTACTATATCATTCTTTTTCGTGGATTTTGAATACTGAGGTATGGGTTTCTGATGATATAATTCTTTGCATTTGGAATTAGAACTGTAGTTTTGTATCATCCTCCTAGCCATTGTGGTTTTATTTATTTATTTTTTGTTTAGCCATTGTGGTTTTATTTTTTTTGTTATGTTTAGAAGGATTGTCCCTGTTATTTGTTAATGTTTGAACTTCTATGGATGTAATTGTGGATGTATGAACTGAGCCTGACCGAAGAGACAGAAGAAAAGATGGATTTCCTCGCTTTTTCTTTTTTCAGAAAAAAAAATCTGTGGGTATAACGACATTTTCTGTTCTTATCATCAAAAAAAAAAAAAAGACATTTTCTATTCTTTATATCATTTTGAGTGGCGTCGGTCTAGTTAAATTAATTAATTGTTGTTCTTTGTATCAGTTGAAATGATGGCAATGACAATATCTTCCATCTGTTTTTTCTTTCTGATAGCTTGTTTATTTTCACATTTTAAAAATGATTTGTTGTTCAAGTTTGTATTAGTTATCGATTATATGCACATCAACGCATTCATTAGGTGTGTGCAGTTTTTCTTTTTCCTTGTTGTTGAGATTGGCTATTGAAAACCAGTTTATGCAACCAATCTATAAGTTCAGTGATGACATCAGTATTTTATTGAACATAAGCGAGAAAGTGATGTGCAAATATTGCTTTTCATTGGAAGTTGATTAGTTTGTTCAATATACACTTTCCTAGTTATGGGTGAAGAAGCCAAGGCATTGATTCCAGAGTCAGTTTTGAAGAAGAGGAAGAGGAATGAAGAATGGGCATTGTCAAAGCACCAAGAACTTGAAGCGGCCAAAAAGAAGAATGCTGAGAACCGTAAGTTGATCTACAACAGAGCTAAGCTATATTCAAAGGAGTATGAAGAGCAGGTATACACATATATTTCTTATAATCTTTTTTACCTATTTTATTATGCTAGAATCCCTTAAGTTGGATGCTTGCTTTTCAGAGCATTTACATTTTCTTTTTTTTTTTTGAGTTTGAATAGGAAAAAGAGCTGATTAGACTGAAGCGTGAGGCAAAATTAAAAGGAGGATTTTATGTTGATCCCGAGGCTAAATTATTGTTTATCACTCGCATTCGTGGGTATGTCCCTTTTTTCAGTGAACTGGTTTACTGCAATACATGATATTATGTTCTGATGTCTCAAAATTTGGTGAAATATCAGTATCAATGCCATTGACCCGAAGACAAGAAAGATATTGCAGCTGTTGCGTTTGAGGCAGGTACAATATCAAAGCTTAACATGGTTGAGTTAGTTCCCTGTAGTTGTTAGGCCTAGTGTTTATGTATATTGCTTATTATTATAACTGTGGATATATTTGGACATGTATAAAAATTTCATATAGTTACCGATTAATACAGGGGAGACATTAGCTGGTAGTTATTGTTGGTAATGGTATGATAATTGCTTCTTTTTTTATTACAGATTTTCAACGGTGTCTTCCTCAAAGTAAATAAAGCAACATTGAATATGCTGCACAGGGTTGAGCCTTATGTGACCTATGGGTATTTTTCTTCCTAGAGGTTTTTTTTCTTTAAAACGTTCTTCCTCCATAGTAGACAGTTTGAAATATTAATGTGACTTTTTCAGCTACCCCAATTTGAAGAGCGTTAAAGAACTTATTTATAAGAGGGGTTATGGGAAGCTAAACAAACGGAGAGTAGCATTGACTGATAACTCAATTGTGGAGCAGGTCTTTCTCTCTCTCTCTCTCTCTCTCTCTCTCTCTCTCTCTCTCTCTCTCTCTCTCTCTCCCTTTTCTCACTCTCAGCTAAGTTTCCATAGTAAGTTTTCTTACATTATCTTATTAAATGAAGGCTCTGGGTAAATACGGAATTATCTGCATGGAAGATCTCATCCATGAGATCATGACCGTTGGTCCTCACTTTAAGGAGGCGAATAACTTCCTATGGCCATTTAAGTTGAAGGCACCTCTGGGCGGATTGCAAAAGAAGAGGAATCACTATGTTGAAGGAGGAGATGCAGGTAATCGTGAGAATTATATCAATGAGCTTATCAGGAGAATGAACTAGATGAGGGTGAGGAACAATTTTGTTGTCATTGATTTTTGTTTTGTCCAATCACTGGAAGTAGAAACTAATTTGTTCACAAAGTTAGTAAAATCTTCTACATTTAAGCAGCGTATACTTTGTTTATGTCGGATACTTTCTTTTAATTCCTTTGAGGATTTTCATTTGTCAATTTATAACGTTTCAAAATTGTCTGCGGGTATTCTACACTTTGAGAGCCTTACATCATAGGGATCGTAGTTTTATTTGTTCATTTGTTAGATTGAAATATTAGGATTAAAAAGCTTTCACGGCTAGAATTGACCGACCCCATCTAATCCCCGCATGGTTTTAGTATTTTTCAACTGCATTATTGAAATCCTTCGTAAATCTTAAGCGAGAATTGTGGAAGATGATATTCTTCTGCCTATTATATCTTTCAATCGGGGAGGCTAGAAGTATTTATATGATTCTTTTTTCTCAGTTATTTTATTTGACCTGAAATTTAAAATCAGTTGATTATAGTTCCCAAGTCCTAACTTTATATGCAATTTGGAGTTCTAAAAAAATTGATAAAGATGAATAATATGAACTGCATCTTTGCTCCCCAGAATTTGAAAGTGAAGCATTATTATAGTTTCTAGCACAGTAGAGTAGGACTGGTACGGTACCGACTTGCGAGGTTGTGCAAGCCTACTAGATGTGGAAAAACACTAGTTAGAACCGTTCTGTCGTGGGCAATAACATTAACGTACACTGCAAATAATAGCAGTGCAGAAAATGTATACAGGATAATTGTAAAACACGACAAACTACAAGGCATGTCAATATTCGTTTGCCTATAAAGTAGCTTTAATATCTATTTCAATAACTGGTACTACTATGCAACCCCCCATCGCTTCAAGATTTGCAGATTGGCTTACATGGGAAAAAATGGTATAAAGTTAGTGGATCATTCTCAGAGGTTGGGCCTCTGGAGTCTGGACTACAGAAATGCATATGATGTAACTATTTCATTTAGTTATGATATCATCTCAGATGAACTTTTGATTGCTTGGGTTCTATCATTGGTAGAAAATGAAGCCCTCTAAACTTATAAGGCCTTACACAACCGTCTTGTTTGTCTATACTTTTACACTGATCAGTCTACATGACTCAAGTAGTAGCCATTTCAAGTCAATATTTACATTGCAGAAAAACAATAAGTGTGGGAGAGAATCAAGTCATGAATTGACTTGTGAGTAAAGAGCCAGGCCAATCGCTCAAGCCTATTTAAGAAATAGGATGGTTGGCAAAAACACTATTTACTCGTAGAAGACTTATTCCTCACCATTGAATTTCATACATAAGCTCAGTCGAAATGAACCAAACTTGTTGAATTCATGGAAATGAGAATTCTATATTGAGTCGGAGAGATGCATGGAGAAAAAAGTGAATGATTAAGTGTCAACAGCTAAGACTGAGCAAAGAATAATAATAGTTAAATTTAGTGAAGGTTGGGATCAGACATCATCCTTGTCAAGACCATCACCTACCTACGACAATAACTCTTTTGTTTTTTGCTCTTTTCTTTTTGAAAAGGAAAATAACTCTTTTGTTACCTTGCCATGAAAATGCTAATATAATATGAGAATTTCAGTTTTATATATTCTTTCTAATTTCAAACATAGTTCAATCGTTAAGGTGCTTTGGGGGAAAATTCTCAATCTTCTCCTACATTTGTTTAAACAAAAAATCCAACAGGATAAATGATTTGTTATAATAAAATAGAAGTTTGGCATTATTTTGATTTAGTCAACTCTCTAGGCAAGTCACCTGTTTTTCCAATGATTTTATATTTGCATTTGAACTCTCAGTTACCGGCAATAGAAATTAAGACCAAATTATCATTCAAATCCACACATATTATCATAATCATCTTTCCACAAGAGGAGTTCATTGAAAAGCTATCTTCCCATTCCAATTGGGCTTCCAGTGGATGCAGTGTTATTGTAGTAAGAAAACTAAGGTGCAGGTTCAATAGAAGACTGAAATCTTCATAAATAGGAGATTTTCCCATCTAAATGGAAGTTGTACGATATTTCTATTTCTGTATACAGTGGGAGCAACAAAATATTTAGTCAGAGAAAGAATACATCTAACAGTAAGAGGAAATTTTCTTTTCCTCTCAATCAACCTCTACGCACTACAAGAAAGGCACAGCCAAAACGAAGTTGCAGAAGTGGTTTGGAAAAAAAATGTCAAATAGGTTGGAGATACTATTTTGAAACTGCTGGAACTCGAAAGAAATGTCATAAGACGAGTTTCAATTTTGTTCTCCACATTTCACCAATTACCTTCTTTGGTGAGGGATCGTCGGGTCCTTTATCTCGTTGTCCAGACGTGAAGTACAGCCATCCATCCCAATATCCAACCAGTGTTGTTTTCACACGGAAGGGAAGCTTCCCTATCACTGACCATTGCTGCAACAGAAATTTCAAGTTTCAACAAAAACATAACTCATGTAAATGCTCAACTAAATCATCAACCTATGGCCGAACTATAATTCTAGTCCTTCTGCTTCACCATTCTCAATGTTTTTGTCTTTACACTTTTATTTGTTTCTTTTAGCTTTTAACTTACCAATTTAGTTCCTAATATGAATTATTCAATTAAATTGAAATGAAAATCCACTGCAACCCCATGTAAAAGCCAACAACATAGTGTCACTCAATCTTATCTGGATATGGAATCATAGAACATAATAACACAAGGCCAGTGCAAAGAAGGAAGGACTTGTCCCCCTCTTTCAGATTAAAATGATAAAATTATATTAAAAAGTTAAGATTTAAACTTTCACTCTAATTTGCCTCTTAAGTTTTCAAAATTGAGGATTAAATATATAAAAAGTTCGAGTACACATAGTCTCATGTTAGTTTTCTGTCACTTTAAGAGTCAGGTTGAGGATGAGAAAGAAGAACAGCGTGTGCCTACTGCCTACTTAGATTTATAAAGTACATAAGGAGTAAATAAAATGAATGATACCTGCAAATCCAAGTTAAATTGGAATACTTCTCCATTGAGAACCATCTTCTTGGTTTGAGGATGCTTATCTGTCGTGCCACCAACAATGACAATTGAATTGTTAACTACCACCCAAGCAAATTCAATATGGGAATCCGGTTTTGGCATTGATGGCAGCACTTTCCATTTCATATCATCATCCAGCATATAAACATCACTGTAAACCACCTAACTCAACCAAGAAGATTAAATCAGCCATAACGAGACCAAAGTTAATAACATTCTCGCATTCTAGTTCAAGGCCCTTTTTCCAATCATGAAGAGTTTTACAACTACTCAACGAAATTGAGAAGTCTCAAAATCCTTTGTAGAGATCAAAATACATGAGCACTCATACACAGAAAGCGATAAAATAAAATTTTTGATAAACTCAAATTTGTTAAGTTTGACAAAGGGGAAAAAGGTTTGCAACGTAGAAAAGTTAACAGTTGAAATAGATCACACTTTTCAAATATATGAGTAAATGAATAACAGAGTTATATAAAGAGATGTTCACAAAACTAAGGGACAAAGATGTAGAATATGAGCTTACCTCATTCCTGCGAGAGCATTTGAAAATAGGGGATCCTGGTTTTGCCATAAAATCACCTTCTTGACCTCCAATAACATAAAGTCGATCATCAACAACAATACATGCCCTGCAACAAACCAAAAATAATGAATAAAATGCAAGAGAATTCCATGCATAAAAGAAATACCAAAACAGGTCACTCAAGGAACAAGTCATTAAGGCTTATCTTTATCATCAAACTGGAAATGTATATTGAAAATGCATTTAGAAATCGTGACAAAAGACAGTACACAGACCTGTGAGGTCCTCCTCGAGGAATAGGTATCTCACTCCTCCACTCCTTTTCTAAGGCTTTCCCATCCTTCACGGCAAGACTCCAATGCTCTAAACCAGGCGTGTGCCTGTTTTCCTTGCTTCCACCCATCACATGGAGTCTACCTCTCCAAAGTTGAGTTGCTGGTGCGTACCTGCAAGTATCTCATCATATTAAAACTATTTAATGATATGTGACTTCTAATAGAAAATCATAATGTGCATCTTAAAAAAGCAAAATACCTAGGGACTGGTAATGGGGGCATATCCTGCCACTGCCTCGTCTCAGTATCAAGCACAAATGTATGAGCAGTAGGCCCCCGGCACTGTGGACCATATTGCCCTGTGACTACATAAATGTACCTTCCATCAGTTGCCATTCCTAAATGCGAATGTGCCATTTCCTTTGGCATGTCAAATCTTCCTCCCCATGTATTATCAGTAAAATTATAAACATCAACATGAGAATGTACCTATTATCCACCAGCAGAAAGGAGATATAAAAATAAGAGCTTAATAACAGAGACCAACATTGCAAATTTTCCTTCCTGACTAGTAGTTGGTGAAGATACCAATTAAAAAATGTACCTCTACGTCATTAGAAAAAATTAGGAATAAAAATCAGAGAGCCTAAAATCTGATCAAGTATGCTGAATTTACAGGGTATCCTATTCTGCCATCAGAAAAATATGGCTAAAGTTTGCTAGAAACTAAAAAGTTGGTTCTTTTAGACAATAATTACACCGCCTATACAAAAGCTTTTCAAGGCACACAAAACATTGCAGCAGGTTGCAAGATATTTGGAGAAATCCACATCATTTTTGAGCAATTTTGCAGGTTGTAATGACAATCAGGAGAGTTGACAAAGGTTCCACTGCACCCGCCCATAAAATATTTCTCTGTCAAAATCCTCTTGATATTGTGCAACAACAGGAAGAAGAAAAATAAATGAAAAAACAAACGGCTTTTCTAAAACCAGAGGAAATTTTTTTAACTAAATCACAATTTCATAATTGTAATGAATGGAACTTAATGAGCAGATTATCCACAAAGAAATGACTAGAATCTAGTTGCAAAAATTTTTGTTCCCTGTACATGAACCCATTAGAAATGAAAACATGGAAAGATTCTCACCAAATCAATGGTGCCATATCCAGCAAATACGTATAAAAGATTCTTGATCTGTATTGCAGCACCATCCAAGCGAGGCACAGGAGCAGTTGCCATCTTCTTCCACGTTAACTCTGGAGCTGGCAGATCAGCAAAGGTTGCTGACAGGGCTCTCCCAGGATTAGTGTCTTCACCACCTTTAGCAGCCTCTCCCTGCAATAACCATAGAAGCTAGCCATTAATTGTGAAAAAGAAAATTCAGATTATACAGAACTTTTGTGTGCGTTTCTTGTTCTCAAAATAGGAAAGTGAATTGAAAGAGTACCCAAAACGTTGCAGACTTGTTCCACCATTTTTTTATGAGAGTAAGCCTTCATTTCATTGAAAAGATGAAATTACAAAAGAGGGCAAGGGAGGCCCGGGGGATTGCAAAAAGCAATCCCATTTAGCAACCAAAGATTTAAGGCTATAATCACAAAAGTATGGGGCAAATATACATCATGAGAGAGCAAGATAGACAAGGTGTTCAAAAAAAAGTTCAAAATCCTTAGCCTTGTCCTCGAAAATGTGATGATTGCATTCGAGTCAAATGGACCATAGGAATGCATTATTGGCCAAAGTGAGCATAGCTCAATAGTAATTGGCATGTACTCTTGACCAAGAGGTTCGAATCCCCCACCCCCAAATGTAATTGAATTCCAAAAAAAAAAGGAATGCCTTATTGATGAAGATTCACATCACCTCCTTTTCTTTAGTGAAAGGATGGCCCAAAAAAAATCAATTATAGTAGAGTAATAGTATCATTCGGGAGGACAATATGCACATTGAAAGCTGAGAGAATTTTCTTCCAATAATAACAAGCATAAGGGCAAGTAGTGAATAGGTGCATCATGGTCTCCCCATTACAGCGACAAAGGACACACCAATTTGGAGAAGGAAGGATCCGAGGAGCCTTTTTGAGCAAGTTATCGACTGTATTAATGCATTCCTGACTTAACTACCATAGAAAAAATCTAACCTTGTGAGAGTAATTGCCAGTGAGCCTGAGAGTAAGAGATTTAGCCGAGAATTATCCATTTCCTTCTAGTGTCCATCTCCAATGGTCATCAGAATTGGGCCTCGAGGGAGGAAAGAGATTGGTGGAGAGAGTGACCCACTCGACAATCCCTTCCTCTACGAGGTTTGCGCCAAAGACCCAAATTCCAAGAGAGTTCCCCTGGTTCCATAAATCAGCAATAGAGCAACGAAGAGACAGAGCATGGAGTCTAGGAAAAGAGCATTTAAGAGGAGAGGAACCAATCCATCTGTCATTCCAAAAAGATATGGATTTCTCATTGCCTATGATGCTAATCTAATCCCATTCTCAAAAATCAGGTCTTTCTGTTTTAAAATATAGGTCCAGGGTCCCCTGTATGTTTTGAGCTTGAAATGATCCAAATGGTTGTTGAGATAGGTAACACCATATTTTGCTATAATAAAACTTCGCCAAAGGGCTGTTTTTTTTTCCGAGCAGAATCTCCATATCCACTTAGCAAGGAGGCTGCAGCTCTTGATTTTTAAATCAACAATGCCCAATCCACCTTCAATCATTGGTTGCTTCACTTTATTCCAACTAATGGGATGGAACAGACTTATTCCACCATCATGGTAGTAATACTCGCTCTCTAAAATTCTCATATAATCCAAGGAATAAACATTCTAATTCTATTTCTACCCAGAATTTGTTCATTGAACAATGAAGACAATGTAATTAAAACTAAAGTGTGGGTATAAAATGGTCTCCAATGAAAAAGTGAACCCACCAGAGTGGATAGGAGTTCACTCAAATAAACAAAAGAGCGTAACATCAAATTCAAGCAGGGAATTGTTAACATTGACGAAAGAGAATCCAAATCGGGAAAGAAGGGGCAATGCCACGGCTAGTGCTAATCCTTCACACATGATAGCTTTTAAAGTCTATACACAAATCAACATCCAAAACCTTTGAACGTTAAGTAAATTGCACAAATCAATGTGCAATAATGAAAGCTTTTCAAGAGAAGACAGAAATCTTGGAAAAGAGAAGCTGACCTTCTTGAGATTTCCATTGTCTGGCTTTCTGGGCACCGTTATGCTGTTATCGGAGTGGTATGGAGGAGCCCAATTGGATGCAATAGATAAGGAATAAGAAAAGCGCGATGAGGAAGCCCACATAAAGTCGGCCATGAGAGCAAATCCAAGAAGCGCCAAGCATATCAGCACCAACTTCACTGATGCGTGCTTCGATGACGGCCTGGCCATCTCTCATGCGCGGCGGTGGTGATCGAAACCCAATTGTGCAGAGGGCAAATGTGATGGCTTGATTACAAGATCTGTGAAACGGAGCGAGGATTTGTATCTGTAATTGTAAGGGGCAGCCTCGGCCTCTTCTGAAGATCTTGAACACATGACCATTAAAGCCGCGGCATTTTCAACTTTTCGTCTGTAATCACATTTACAGTTTTAATCTGTTTGCTGCCACTTCAGAAGGGTGATGTTTTGTTGCCTACTTTCGTTGATTTATTTTTCTTTTATTATTATTTTTTAGTTCACTAACATCCATTTGTGTTGGATTTTATTTTCCTTTTCTTTCCCTAATTTACACATGTAAGGAAAATATTAACTAATTTAATTCAAACAGATTTCTTTTCTTTTCTTATTTCATTTTCTTCCCTTTTGTTTTTTTTTTTTTTTAATAATTTTAGACATGGACTGACTATATTTGGATTTGAAGACACATGTGTTTAAAAAGTTTCATTTATACCATTAAACTTTAAAATTATTTCAAAATAACAGTCAACTTTTTCATACAAATGAAAGATGAAAATCATATGACAATAATTTGTAGAAATATAGATACACATAGATCAAGATGGTAGGTTTCAATTATGTCCTTAAACTTTGGGATGAGTTTCAATTACGCTCCATCATTTTCAAAGTTTCATTTTGACTTTTAACGTTTGAAATTATCTCAAAACAACAATTTCATTAGCAAAGTAAAAAATTAAGATGAGAATGTGACGTGGTGGTAAGCTGTAAAATACTTTTTTCATCCTCTCACGATCAAAAGATTTTGAGGGAAACAAAATTTTTTAGAAGATAACCCACAAAGGATGAACAAAATTTAGGATCTCATCTCACGATCAATTAATAAAAATTAGGGTAGGCATGAACGAAGAAGAGGAAGAAAAAAATAAAGAAACCCAAGACAATTGAACCTAGAACCATTATTGCTCAATATATATATATTTTTTATCTTCATTAGTTGATCATTTTCTTTATTGTTTTTCTAGCTCCCACAAGCTCACGCTTCTCATCAACCTCAATCTTCCACATATTTTTCTTCTCTCTCTTGACGTCATTTCCCTTTAGCCTTCTCTTCCAACCTCACTTTCCCGGTATTTGATTTTTATAATGGGCTGTTAGTTTTTACCCATGCATGAATTTCTAATAATGTGTGGCTTAATGTGTGTCTTCCCTCCCATTTTGACTAAAACTCTAACTCTTGCATCTACTTTCTCCATTGACAACATTTTGAATATGACAAAATCCATTTGATTTTTTTACAACCCATCAACACATCATATTTTATCTTCATTTTTAGAAAAAAAAAAAAAAAAAAAAAAAAAAACTAATGAAATGTTTGTTTTCAAATAACTTTAAAGTTCAAGAGTTAAAAAGAAAATTTTTGAATAATATAAACAAAATTGAACCGTACCCCCAAATTTTAGAGATCACATGTACCCACGTGTACTACTATGTTTACAACTCATCGTTCTATCATGTTTTCTTCTATAATTTGACCTAAAACTAGGCAGAAAATTTATTTGGAAAGAATTTTAAGGTTTAAGGGTAAAAATTAAAAGTCATCGAACATGGTTTCGAAATAAAATGAAACTAAGTGTCGAATTTATCCAATTCATAGGTGATTGGGGGGCAGATATTCAATTTAATACCTACTTTGCCTTGAACGAAAAAAATCTGATCATATCAAATGAATATCTGTTCACTGTCTGAAATGAAATAAATTTTTAAAAATTTTTAAAGTTATAGCTTTCAAGTGGTCTTACAAATCATATAAAGAGGTCAATGTGAGTGGTGAAAACTTCTCCTTCAATACAGAGAACCAGAACACGTTGGTCATTGTAATTGTAATTGCTCTGGATACTAAGATGAGTTTTCAGTATATTCATACTCAAACTCAGTTGAGCAGGATATTCAACGACGGTCATGGTGTTTCTTCTGGAGTAATGAAACCTTGGTCTTGCTAGTTGCTGGTATTAGTAACATGATGTTCCAAGCGAGAAATTACAACAGAAAACAAGTAACACTTTCATTCTATTTAACATTAAGTCGTCAATCTTCTTAAAACTAGTTGAATTCTCCACAAGCACCAAGCCCATTCCCTATTACAAGAAGCTTTCTCATGCCTTTCCCTCCACCAAAAACATGGAAAAGAAACCCTCGAAAACTATACACCGAAACTAAAAACAACACCAGCCCATCCATTTCCATCGAAATCTCTGTCAATTCATCAGTCCTAACCTACCTACCTACCACCATCACCACCACCACCAACAAAGCAAAATATTAAATGAGGAAAGAAGATTCTTATGTGAGCAAAGGCGCAGTGAGTTAAACGAGTTCGTGATGCTAAACAGGTATGACATCGTTCTTCGACGTGTCTTCACATTGCAAAACAATTCCTTCAATACTAGCTGGAAAAATACACTTGCTCCATTCACACCCACTTGCGATTGGATCAGGCGGAGGGACAATCATCAGCACATTTTCGTTTCTCTGAACAACTCCCATTACACTAACAGTGCTTCCTTCCTTGATATACCTGCACATATAATAAATAGTAAGACCTGGCACATAACTGTTCTTCTATGATACAATGTACTAATTCAAAGGCACTCATAAGTTCTCTATGTACCAATATGAACAATGCATTTAGTGTAGCCTGCATATTGGGAATGGCCATACGTTGGAAAATCTAATTCAAACTAGTACGTTATTGGTTAAACAGTTCCCCGTCTCACTAAGCTAAAATCACAAGATTAACAATATCCATCAGAATATCAGTAAGTTTAACCATCGACTCTACTGGGGCCTAAAAGACAAATTACTAATGAAATAAAGTGTTGATTCTGGTACTATCATTAGTCCTAAAGACCGTTTAATTCCAAATTAACAAAAAGAACTCTGCAAGTGAGAGTTTAAAAAAATTATATGCAATTGGCAATTATTTGAAGGAGAATAAGATAGAAGCATCAATGACTAATGATTCCTGGTATCAATAGTAGAAGCAAGCATCAGAGGTTGTAACCGTAAAACAATTAACCATATCATGGCAATGACTCTTAAAATTAACAACAACAATTTAATAGCCTAATTTGCAAAACGATCTGAGACCCAAGACACCCCTTTAGAGGCTAAAAAGAACATAAATATTTGACACTCGCCATAGTTCTGGCTTCATCTTTTTGCCAAGTTCCGTCAAGTAATGAATGGAAAAAAAAAACTGTCGACAAAAATATCTATTACTTTTTTTTTTTTATCAGTAGCGAAGTATAGTCTGTAGGCATGAATTATTTCAAAGAGTCAACAAGATAAATACATTACCCTTCTCTTAAATGCATAACTCGACCATCACTTGAAAGATTTCTTTCTCCTAACCACCTGATGAAGTCTGGAGATAATTCTTCATTTACTGGATTAACATCAATAACAATTGGATCATCAACATAAGGAGTCACCCTGGCTCCATAACCAGTCTTAACCAATGCTCTTAATCCAGATTGAAAATCAGAGATGTAGAAGTCAACCACGTGTCTCTGTGAATAACAGGAAAAGATCCAGCTGTAAATGGCCTCAATAACAAAATTGAACGTTTAAATCAAGCAACAAAGTAGCTGAGGACATTTACAGACAACTTCAAACTGCCGATAATTGGAATACCTATGTGGAAATGGCAGGTACTCAATTAACTTTAAAAACAGAAAATTTGGTAAGTATGTTAATTTTGTATGCTATTGATTCACTATGAAAACTCCAATTGAATTTGTTTTTTTTTTTTTTATATTATACTCCAATTAAATTTGTTAATTGTACCTTTTAATGGAAAAGAACTTCAATAATCATAAGTTTGTAAGTATAATTATATGATAAAATGAACCATAATATGCCATAATTCTCAACCCCCTCCCTTTCAACCCCAAACACAAAAAACAAAAAGAGAGAGTGAGAGTAGAGGAAGAGAATAAATTAACTTCAAGGATAAAAATATTAATCAACTAAACAATTGAGTCTTCAGTCACTCACTTCTAGTGATCTCAGCCCCCAAGTAAAACGGCGATGTGTAGGATTGGCAGCTTTGGAACTCCACCCACGGTACTCATATAAACTCGTTGATGTATATACACATCTTGGCACTTTTTGGAAGGAAGACTCAAGAGGCATGTTACCGCAGGTAACCACCTTTAAAACACAACCAAAACAAATTAAAAATTAAAAATAAAGTGATATAGTGATAACAAGTTGAAGAAAGTGATTTTTTTCCCCCATTTGAGAAACTGCAACATTTCATTTCTTATGATAAAAAAAAAATAGTCAATGGGCATAGATAAGTAATCAGTCTCCAACATATTAGACAATGGGCATAGATAAAACATCTCTAACAATTGAATGCATCAGAACTATCAGAAGATGTCAATAGCCAAACAGGTCTCCTTCCCTAATGTACACAGCCAACAGAAAAGGAATTATCCTCAAACCCTTCTATTTCCCATGGATTATCAAATATAATTAGAAAATATGAGTTATCAAAATGATATCATATGCTGATTAAGTAATGTAAACGACTATAATTTCTGGACATGGGTGGAGAAGTACACAAAGTTGACACAATCGATATGATCATAAAAGACTAAAGCCAAATATAGTGGGTAAACTGAAGATTTCAAATGGAAAAAACGGGTATTTGAAATGAAACTTAATGGTAACAAAAACCAGGCCAAGAAAAAAATTATTAGCTTCTTGATCTCGTGATTCTCGTCAATTCTATCTACATCCATTGGCTTCAGGAAAACAAGTACATTTTACTAAATACCGAGAAACATACTTACCCCAGAGACCTTCACAAATTGTCCATTCTTTGCAGTTCTAAGTTCGGAATCTGGATAGCGGGCAATGAAACCCATAATTGCTCTTCTTCCCCAGTAAGTATTCCAAATGAAAAGTGTACAAACGGCACCAAAAAGAACCACAACCACAATGAGAAGGATCGCATTATGGACAGCTCCAAGAATAAAGCCCCCAGCAATAAAGCCCATCACAAATAGAAGAATTAATGACCATAATACTATCTTTGGGAAGTTCTTTGCAAAAGAATAATCATC
Source organism: Luffa aegyptiaca (assembly GCA_017139565.1). Classification (NCBI taxonomy): domain Eukaryota; kingdom Viridiplantae; phylum Streptophyta; class Magnoliopsida; order Cucurbitales; family Cucurbitaceae; genus Luffa; species Luffa aegyptiaca. The sequence continues at coordinate 314,394 of CM029395.1, read as the reverse complement.
ATCATGAGTAAGAGTAGTTACAGCATGACTATGAGCTGCAGAACCCTGTAATTTCATGGATCCCATTGATTCTAAAGGACCAGAAACCTTCCGTGGAGCTCCAGAAGAATTTAGAGGGCCCGAAGAAATGGGTCCTGATGTGATAAGGCCTGTTGCAGGCAGTACAGGAGGAAGAGGCCCAGAGTTTTGACGACCAGTAGGTGTTACTCCACCAGACTGTGGACCAGACAACTTCTTTACAGGTTCCCCATGCTTGCTCAGAGGTCCAGAATTTGATTTCTTTAATGAACCAGACATGCCTTGAGAAGGTAAAGAACCTGAAGTGGTGTACATGGTGCGAGTTGTCGAATTAGGCATGATAGGTCCAGAATGAGATGCAACACCTCCAAAAGATCCAGACCTCAAGGAGCCACCAGTTATAGGTCCTGACTTCTTGGACTTGGAGCCATCCACAGGAATATCAAACATCTTCCCTAGCTCTCCTGATTTCTTAATATCTCCACCAGTATAGGGCATGGCTACAGAGCTCATTATTGGAGTTCTCTCCTTAGGCTGCTCAGGCCTCCCTGATACATAGAGGCCATTGCTAAGCTGATGAGATGGTATTCTGGAGCTCATCTTGCCTCTTCAAAATAATCCACAGGAATTAACACAACAGAAATATCAGCAGCTGACGTATTATTCAAGTCTCTCCTGGGGACCAAAATGTTCAGATCAATTTTAATCAAAACATTAAACACGAGCCAGACACAAAAGGAGCCAGAGACAAAACATGTGCCTGGTAATAAAAACAAATGTCTCGAAAGCTGGATAATAAGCCAGAGTCAGAGATGAAGTTTATCATGAACATGAGAACATAAAGCATGGATAGCCAACGGACTACATTAATGAATTTGTCCAGAAAATGTATTTGGGGTTTCCAATGGAATTAGAATTGACTAACCCTAAATAAATAGATGGTTAGGACAGAGCAAGAGGTCTAGCCGCATAACAATTCAACATAGTTAACGTTAAACTAAATTAAAACACTTTTTTTTTTTATCTGGTAAGTAGAGAAATGCAAGGCAGGATCAGCAGATTATTGTTAAATGAGAAAGAAACAATTATGACTACCAGTAAACTCGGGGAAACAGCAACATACATTAATTAAAATGTGAAAAGGGAGTTGAACTCCATTTTAAAGAAACGATTAAGTTGTTGGAACATATCCATGCTAAAGTCCATCTTGAAAAGTGAATATTGAATGACTTTGTCACGAAAAGAAGAGATGGAGAAGGGATAAAAAAAACACACTGATATTATCCCCACTTAACCTATTTTCATGGAAACTTTGTTGGTATAGTATCAACAAGCAGATAATTAAGCATCATTAGCTTCTAATCCACCTAAATAGTCATCCACTAAACTAGGAATTCAATCATTAAAAGAACTGGAATTCCAGACAAAGACAGCAACCCCGGATCAACTGATCGGCAGAAGTGATGATGTTTAAAATGTTTGAAGTTGAGGAGTTAGGAAGTGCAGAAAACTAGACGATATGAAACGGGCATAAATGAAAAGAAATCCTAGGAACGTTCACTACATGAATATCCCCCCACCCCCCCAAAAAAAGGAACATGGGACAAAGGAAACTAAATAGTTCAACCGTACAAACTATATACTTGAGTTTTACCCTTCACATGAAGGGAGAAAAACGCCAGAAGAAAAGAACCGCCGGTTATGGGGAAATAAAGGATTAAATATGTCATGATTGCGTACTGAAATTGAACAAGGCGCTAGGATCTGTAAGAACACTATGACATTTAAAGTATTGAGACTTAGAAGGTAGAAGATTATAATAAATTGAATAGGTAATTTTAAAAAAGAGGCCAGCAGCTGACCAGAAAACCATAAGAAGAGCCAACGAAGACACATCAACGTCCCCATTCAAAGAAACATCAGTGAAATGGAGAAGATCTACGAGCGAGGAGAGATTCGCGAGGAGCAGTTAGAAAGTTGCAAAGTAGTAGAGTAGAAATGAAGTGAAAAGAGGAGAATGAAGATAGGGAAATGGGGGAAACACCATTTTCAGCACTTACCAGTAGGAAAAGCAGTGACAGCAGCTGTAAGAGCAGAAATCCAGAGATTAGGAGACATAATGTGTCGAAAACAGAAACTTCCAAAACCAATCCAAATCTCAGTCCCAATTCTTCTCTCTAAGAATGTGTCTCAAAGACAGTTCCCTCTCTCGCTCGCTCGCTCGCTATCTGACTTCCGTCGCTCTCCCTCTCCCTCTCCCTCTCCCTGCGGAAAACCGCATCGACTGGTGGGTTTTGTCAGTCCCCTTCCAAACAAATTAAAAAAAAAAAAAAAATCTAAACAGAATTGGAAATAATTAATTTTGTAATTATTGATAATCATCGCTATTCAGTACAGTCCTTTTTTCTAAAATTCGATGAAATAAAGTAATTATATTTTCATATTTATAATTGAGGACCAATGAAATTTTCAAATACGATTCAAGGGCCCGTATTTTATACAAATATCACTCTTTCCCCAGCGTAATTTCTTTTTCATTGTTCCATTTTATCTCAGCTTTTCATTTTTTTTTTTTTTTCTGAGTTCAACAACATTTGGAGTGAAGGGATTCGAACCTTTGGCCTCTTGGTCGATGGTACATGTCAATTATCGCTGATGTTCGCTTTGGCACTCAACTTTTCAAGTTATCCCTTCAATTTTCCAACCTTTTTTCCCTGAGTTCCTTCAACTTTTTGTTCTCGGTGCTTGGAACATTAAGACTTCGTTCACTTAGAAATTTGATAAAATGCGACATTGTTTTGTTTTACTTTTAACACCAATTTCAATGACAAAAATTCAGTAGAAATAACTTGAAATATTTGGGTTTTTTCAATATTTCTCCTTTTTTATCCCTATGTAGTTCTACCATACTAAAAACAAAATAAATAAACTAAACAATAAGAGAAAGTAACATGGTCTATAGAAAAGATTTTGATATATTGTTAAGAAAAAAAGGGTCTACATTATCATGCCAAATTAACCCATGTTGTATTAAAAAAAATAGCCCATATTAACATGGTTTTTTTTAAGTTTTTAAATAAGCCTCAAAACCTAAACTTTCATTAATAAAAGGTATAAGGAAAAGAAATGGAGAGGAAATTCCCAAGACATGAATGACGATCCCTCTTTCAACCAAACCAAATCATCCATTAGTTAACCCAATAGAGGTCACCAGACCGCTTTAGCTTCTACTGCCGCACAGTTGATTCATGCACCGCACAGATTCAACACAACTCTGCTCTAGACTTGTTCATTTCTCAATATTCTCCCAATCATTCTTCATATCCTGCTTATACAGTAACAGTTTCTAACTTTGTATATACACTATAAAAAGCAGCATTTTCCAGTGAGAATAACTGAGAAATCAGCTGCTGATTAATATGGAAATAGAAGGGCAAAAGCCATGTTATCTGACACCAAAAATACTTGCATTTCTTCATATAATACTACCAGTCAGCTCAAGATTTAAAGTTTTTCTTCTTCATAACAAAACAAACCCAACAATGTAATTTCAAGCTCTAGAAAGATATAAAGGGAATATGAATACAAACTATACATCAAGCCAAGAGAAGAGAAGTGGGGAGCAGAAAAAATGCCTTATGTCTTCTTTGGTTGTTCAGTCGAAGCACCATGACCATCAAAATATCGTTCAAAAAACCGTAATACCTCAACAAGTTTCTTATGCACATATAACTACACAGGAATGACATCAATTTTTGATGAGTCCTCGCATCTGAGGACGATACCGTCAAGACTAGCTGGAAAAATGAATTTGGCCCACTGGCATCCGGTGGTTAATGGTTCTGGTGGAGGGACGATCATAAGCACGTTGTCATTTCTCTGAACAACTCCCATCACACTAACAGTGCTACCCTCCTTTATGTACCTGCACATGATTATAACAATAACAGACTAGTCTAAATGATCACTACATTTAACAATAATACTTGAAACTATCAAACTGGAACTGAAGTTTCCTATTCAAAGATCGAATTATTAGTGAATGCCAGGTACAGGAAATGTGAAACTAGTCAGCAATAATCACTTATCGTTATTTTCACATCGATAATAATTTTAGCAACATACATCTGCTTAGCTTCTAATAAATAAATGTTCCAGTCATTGATAATTCTATCTCAAGTTTAGAGAACACCATTTGCCAGTTTTTCTGTTTCGAACAAAAATCCCCACTCCTAACAATCTTCTAAAGGTGAACTTAGGTTTAATAACACTTTTTCTCCCCAGGCAAGCCTCAAGTTCATAATGCATTTATTTTAAATGAGTGGAATAAGAAGCTGAAGTACTGGGTTGACGGGAGCAGAGACAATATATCAATGATTCAGAGAGGAAAGAGCCAAAGAAGGGTGTTGAATTTCATTGCCAGCTGACGTTGGGACAAACCTTTTAGCAAGGGATGATGTAATAATTAGTTCAAGCAAAATTGAGACAGCCAGTTGATGCTAATGAACTATGTCTCAGTTGGAACAGAAACTTGAGAGTAAGGAACAGCAAGGGGCAACCTTATTTTATAGAAGGAAACAAAAAAACTATTGAAATAAGGTAGTAAGAAAGAAAGCAAGGTATAACCATGAATTTACTGAACTTGGAGGCTATTCAGTAATTTTCCTCTTTGAAAATCAAACATCATGCAAAAACCAAATGAATTGAATAAAATTCATACAATAAATGTTGAATTGTAAGAGAAGAACAAAAGTTGCTTACCCTTCTTTTAATCGCATTACACGATCATCACTTGAAAGATTCCTCCTTCCCAGCCATCGGACAAACTCTGGAGACAAGTCTTTGTTTGATGGATTAACATCAACAACAAAAGAGTCATCAACATATGGGGTCACCCTAGCACCATAACCCGTCTTAACCAACGCTCTCAATCCAGACTGGAAATCAGAGATGTAAAAATCGACCACGTGTCTCTATGGAAGAAAAAACATGAACATGAAATAAATTTATCGATATTGATCTTGAATTTCAATTATAGAACAGATTTACAAAATTAGGATATTATCATTCATACAATATTATGGCACTTCTAAAATTAGCATGGGTATTGTCCCGGGTGTTAATGTCACCTTGCAGGAGATCTCCTAAAGAAAGGTTTCACCTTTTAAGGTTTTCTTTTTTCTTTTTCCAAACGGCTTTGCAGAGGGATGGCTCTAAGAAAGAGTTCAGATTAGAAAGGTCATAAAACAGGGATTTACTAGTCCAGTCTTTGTCACACTCCCAAACCCAATGATCTTCTCTAGTGTTAAGAAGGACAAAAGCTAAAATATACATAGTGGAAATCCATTCTTGAGTTTCTAGATCATTAAGGTTGTTGCCAAGTTTTCGATCTCAAAAGGAAGAAGAGCATGCCACACCTTCTGTAAATTAGTAAGTTCTTGCTGTTAGAGATGGCATGAAGAAGAGGGAATAGAGAGAGGAAAGCTGAATACCTTTCAAATATCCTCTCAAATCTGGAATTTTACCCTTTATCGACAGAGATAGAGACAGAGACCATTGGCAAGGGAAATTTTCAGTTTGAAGATAACTTTAGCATTCCTGAGGAAATTCTTGCAACTCCATATTCATTTTCTATAGTTTGATGTCAAGGAGAATCCTTTCAATGGGATATCTCCAAACCCATTAGGTTAGAAGACAGATGTTCTACTTCATAAGATTACCAATTCCAGGACGACCTCCATCCAGAATGAGCTACATTGTTTCGTAATTAACCAGATGAATAATACCTTCTTACTCAAAACCTTCCCAAAAGAAATTGTTCTAAGTCTTTCCGAGATGGAAATGCAGTTTCAGAAGGCGAAACTGTGATTATCAACCATGTCATTGCCAATCATTTAAGTGCCAAGAAAAAATATCCAAAATAACATCTGAAATGAAGAGAAAAATACGTTTCTTACACTAAGATTTATTAAATGTTTTAGAACATGTCCTCATATCAAGGCAAGTTAGCACAGCCGTGCTCCAGCAAAGCAAGATCCAAACATGGCAGGAATTCTTAACTTTCTATTGCCATACTTCGTGGAAATTTTATGAAGGCTCCTTGCTCTAATCATCCATACCTACCTCCTCAGTTACAAGTCCAAAACATACTTGCTATATCTGCTGTACTTTTATTTGTCTTAATCAAAATTGGATTCCCATTAAAAGAAAAGGGTAAAGAGTACCTGTAGTTGTCCTTTATTTAATTGGAGTCTCTTTTGTTCTGACTTTTTATGGCTCTCTTTTGTATGGCCCTTACTTTTGTAACTTAATTCGGCTTAATGAAAGTTGATTTTCCATCAAACAATCTAGTTAAAGAAAACCATGTGTTACAACTTGCAGTTTTACTCTAGGTGGATTTCCTAATTCCAATACATTGGTTCTGCTTAATTTTTACACCTTCAATTGGAATATTTGAAAACCGCATTCATCAGCCATGGATTGAGGCTTCAAAGTCAAAATCATACTAAAAGCCATCACAACCAATGAGTGTATGATTGTAACCACTGTTAGTACTGTGGAACGCATTGCAAGTAGTATCAAGTATCCTCAATATTTTATAGAATCAAAGAGATCGTCAAACAAAAAAAATAGAAAACACCACAAATTTTTACTTGGTGACAACAAAAGACTGGCATTCTATGAAATCAAGGAATGAAGAGAAAAGTCAACAACCAAATGTATTTCATGCCTAATGGGCACATTACCTCTGATGATCTCAGTCCCCATGTGAATCGGCGATGTCCAGGATTTGCTGGTTTTGAACCCCACCCTCGATACTCATATAGACTTGTAGATGTATAGACGCATCTAGGAACCTTACGGAAGGATGACTCGAGAGGCACATTGCCACATGTAACAACCTGCAGAGTTTGAGGAGTACTGTGACATCAATAATATATTCCTTTTTACAAAGTGCAACGAAATAATAATTAAATAAAAATAACCTTGGAAGTTGAGGTAATATTTATAATAAATTGTCACCCAAAATCCACATTTCAACAGGAAGTACGCCTACTTTATAGTACACTAAAACCATATTTATTACTAGTTAAATGAAACAAAACCCAGATAAATAGTTAAATGCATTTCATTCCATTCAATGTCTCATAAAATATCTGTTACCATCGAGAGTACTGATTAGCCATTATCACCACTATCAAAGTGTACTTTGTTAGGCTACATACCCCAGAAACTTTGACATATTGGCCATTTTTTGCCGTTCTGAGTTCAGCATCAGGATACTGAGAAATGAAACCAATGAGAGCTCTCTTTCCGTAACAGGTGTTCCAAGTAAATATTGCAGCAACTACTCCAAAGAGTAGAACTATAACAATGAGAAGAACAGGATTGTGGACTGCAGCAAGAATAAAACTCCCAGCAATGAGCCCCATCACAAATATGAGAATCACAGACCACAATATTAATTTTGGGAAGCTCTTTCCAAAAGAATATTCATCATCTGGGCTAAGGGTAGTCACAGCCGGATTTTGTGCTATTGAAGGGCCATTTATTTTCATCGAACCCATTGATTCCAAAGGACCAGACGTTTTTTTAGGTGCCCCGGATGAGTTTAATGGACCAGAAGAAATGGGGCCGGATGTGATGAGTCCAGTAGCAGGAAGAACTGGAGGAATAGGTCCAGAATTTTGGCGTGTCACTCCACCAGATTGAGGGCCAGATACTTTCTTTACAGGCTCTCCATGTTTGTTTAGTGGCCCAGAAGTGGACTTCTTGAATGAGGTTGAGCTAGTCATCATGCCAGAAGAAATAGGACCAGAGGTAGTATAACCCGCCCGGGGGGCTGCATTTGGCATGATGGGTCCTGAATGAGTCGCAGCGCCTCCAAAGGATCCAGTCCTTGTAGGAGCAACATTGAGAGGCCCAGACTTCCTAGATTTAGATCCCTCCATAGGAATATCAAACATCTTTCCCAGTTCTCCAGACTTCTTAATATCGCCACCGGTGTAGGGCATTGCCACTGAACTCATCGTTGGAGCCTTTTCTTTGTGCTGCTCTGGCCTCCCCGAGACAAAGAGGCCATTGCTAAGTTGATGAGATGGGAATCTGGAACCCATCAAATCAGTTCAAAGAATCTCAAGTGGACCAAAGCTAACTGTGGAGGCAACTATTGAAAGGTCAAACTAGAAGTCCGGTGTCCTACAAGAATAAAACGGTAGCATAAGAAAGAGAGAGTAGACCAGGGCAACAATTTCAATTAAGAAAAAATGAAATCTTACCAGACTAATAATGCATCGAGTGTTTACCCACCCATAAGGATGCATATGTTTTCAGAAAAGAAAAAATATTTGTACAAAGTCCAATATTTACAATAGAATAAAAATTACATAATCATTGGTGGAACTCTCTGAAATTCTACTTCAGCATTGAAAGCAACAGAAAGAATGAGTTCTCTAAACTTTTTTCTTCTACCAACGAAAAACAACAAAATCTTTTCAATAAGCTAGTCTGTGGCAATAAACTGCTCCATACATGGAAAAAAAATAGTATGTACATCAAGAATTGGAGAAACAAGATAAAAGAAATGCTTAAAACAAGACAGGACAGTTAGTGATCAAAACTAAAACTTAAGTAATGGAAAAGACTGTGAATTGCTAGGAGATCCCGTTTCAACTTTGTTTGTACTGTGAATTTAAGTACTTGAAAATGCCCGAGAACAAAAGAAAACTCAGCTTCAAATACATTCTCCTAGATCGAGTTAGGCAAAATTTCATCCCTCACGAGGTTATCCACACTGAACGCAGATTTCTAAAACTAAATCTTTTGCTAATCGAATATCCTCCATAATGACAACCCTCGAACGACTTCAAATCTAGAAGTGTAAGGAGATAGCAGATCCATAGCTCAAATAGAAAATTCAGAAAAAAAGAATGAAATAAAGGCCGACCACATTCTTCAAATTGATGAAATCCAGAGTTGAAATCAAAGAATCAAAGTAAAACCGGGGTATCCGCCTGTACAGGAATGTGAAAGTGGCCAATTCCATAGCGGAGGGCAATTAAACAAAGAATCCAAAAGTCACCCATTTCTGATTAAACCCATCTACAGTCTGAACTCAACTCAAAACGATCAAATTCGAAAACCCAGATCACAGCATCATTACCTAGTGGTACGAAAATGGGGAAAATGGGAAAGATCTAAAAAGACAAGCAGAAATAGGAATGTGGATAAGGGATGGATGATTGATTAAGAGTAGAAAGTACCTGTAAGGCGATGGAGAATGAGACAGAAAAGTCAGTGACTGAATCAAAGGTATCGGTAGAAGTAATGGCGCTACTGATTCAGCTGGGAAGGCGAGACTGAGATCCCATTTCCATAGCAGAGGGTCATCTCTCTCTCTCTCTCTCTCTGTGCGTGAGTTTGAGTCTTGAGTGTGTATAAAAAGAATTTCTCTCTCTTCAAAGAGCCGCAACAACTGGTAGGTTGTCTGGCCCGGCAAAAACCACCAAACGGAGTATAAAGGTCAAGCAAAAGAACAATCCCATTTAACTATTCAGCTCGGAGGAGACATCCCACCTCTCTCTTTCCCTCTCTCTGTTCTCAATTTTTCAGCTTATTTTATTCGATCAATTTGTTAATTTGGCAATGGTGTAATCTTAACCCCAAGAGTCGTTCCAAAGAAAACTATTTCCTTTTCCTTTTTTCTACCTTTTTTTCTTGGTGAAGAGGTTGAAAAATTACCAAACTCACAGAAATCAATAATTATAGCAACAAATTTAACCTAATTCATCCTATGGTATTTTGTAAACATAACCAAAAAGAAAAGAGAAAAATTGAATCTTTATTCTAAAATAAAGAGAGAGAGAGAGAGAGAGGGACAAGGAGAATCGAGGGGCAAGGAGTCTACATCATCACATGTTGACAAACAGCAATGAACTTTACACGGTATCTATAGCTGTAAGGAATGGATGTGTATAATATATAACAGCCAGGTAAGATTAAACTTAAAAGAAAGCCGTAGATTTAATTTATTTATCATTTCATTAAAGTGCGAACCAAGTAATATAAAAAGCCATTATTAAACCCAAAGGCTTCACCGTCAAAGGTTGCTTCCTCTTCAGTCTTCACTGTCACTTTGGATATTATTGCTCAATCTTCCAACCCACTCATCCTAGACCAGATCCCCCACATCCACTCCTCTACAAATCCTCCTTTCTAAAAAAAAAAACAATAGCCTCCTTTTTTTTTTCCACTGTATATTTCATTTTTTACCCCACATCTTCAATTTTCTTGCTTTTTGTGAATTTCTTTTGCACGGTTAGAATATTGTAGTTATAACCACCATTTGGTAATTGGTATGATCCTAGATCTTAATCTAGACTATGTCTGCACAAGTATTTTTTATATGTAAGTTCTATATGTGGACGTACAAGAATGGAACGTAAAAATTACGACTTATAAGTATAAATGATCGAAATTATTTGGTTTATTTTACTTTTTTATTCTATGTAACTTTGTTCTTGAAATAGGGGTACATCTTCTCTTATAAGTCAAACTTCATAGTACATGTACAATGCTAAAGAATCCACGTTGAGATGGATACTAACTTGATAGATGATCACAAATTGCTTGAGATGAGATGGACACTTGCTAACTTGATAAATGATCTAACTTTCCTTGACGAACCTTGTTTATTTAGTTAATAGATTTAGTTAGTTTTTTTTTTTTTTTTTTTTTTTTTTTTTCCGTGGACCAACGGTTAACAAATAAGCTATAAAATGTGGTATTTATAAACGATATGATGTCCAAAATTTGATGTCTAATATTCATATCAAATGTATATATTCATTAACCAATTGATATATTGACTTAAATCTCAACTGAAGATGAGTATCTTACGAGTTGAATGAAAAAATAATAGACATTGTTGATGGCAAAATTTGGCCAAACAACTCACCTGACCTTCGTGACACCAACAACGAATTTGTTGAACAGCGGGGAAGACGTGACCTGCAAGACAAGCAAACGTTGCCCATCGGTGTGGTGTAAACCACACACACTCTGATGCTTAAGTTAACTCTGGACAGAAAACAGCAGAATGTAATTGAGAAACTCTGTTGTGCCTGTGTGTGGATATTCTGGATTTCGATCCCCTTTACTGGACGCCTCCCCTCGAATTTATAGTTTCTCCCCTTTTAGGGTTTCAACTCGGTTCCTCATAATCCATTTAGGTGGTCCTCGAGACAAGTCTCGAGGGCAGGCCTCCTGGTCGGCCTCGGCATTAGGTCGAGGCCGACCATCTCCTCGGCCTCGCTCTTGAGCCGAGGCCAAGGAGATAAAATGGGGCCGGGAGAGCCCCGACCCTTCCTCTGTTCGTCCTGGCCACTTTTCGCCAACTTGGGCCCGATGATTCCGAGCCTCCTGAACCAAAAGGTCAATGACTATTTTTTACCCATAACAGACATAATTACCTGTCTATTATTACCTAGAACTTTATATATTACTTTTATCCATGGTTAGATTCTATTCCAAACATTTTCAATTTATATATTTGAGTGTTTGTTTATTTGTAAACAACCGTGTGAAATGTCGTTGTTTAAAAAAAAAAATATCATGACAACCCTTTTTGTTTATTTGTTTTCAATTAATAATAGATTTGGTATGAATAGGTATTTTAAACAAAGGTTATGAGTTGATATTAAGTTTTAAAATATAATTAGTTTTTAGGTTAAATTATAAGCTTTCTTATAAGTTTGTGTTTAATAAGTTTCTAGACTTTAAAATGTTTAAACAAGTCTTTGAATTACCAATTTTGGGTACCTAATTTTTTTTTTTTTTTTTGAGTATATCAACATTTGGGGGTGGGGGGATTCGAACCTCTGACCTCATGGTCAAGGGTATATGCCAATTACCGCTGAGCTATGCTCGCTTTGGCAATTTTGGGTACCTAATTTAGATGTATATAATAAGTTCTTACAATTTTCAATTTTGTGTTTCATGAGTCTATAAATTTTCAATTTTATGTCTAATAGATTATTTACCTATTCAATATTTTTAAAAAAAATTACGAACACATTTGACAAAAAAATTGCAAGTTTTATGCACTGATAGACACAAAATTCAATTTAATGTCTAATAGATTCAATAAATTTTTTTAAAAGTGTTTAATATGTTGTGAACCTATTAGACACAAAATTGAAACTTCACGTAGGTTTACAGGTACTTTTTAAAGTTTAAAGATCTATTAAACACAATCATGAAAATTTGATCACTAAACTTGTAGTTTAACCTAATTTTTCTCAAATAAGGATAGTTAACCATATGGGTATGCTTAGTAGTCAATGAGGATGAATATAGAGAAAGAATTTAAAAGGAATAATAAGTTTCATGCAAGTTTAGAACCTATTAAAAATATATATACACACACAGATACACACATACATATAAAAGTTCTTAACTTAAAAAATATAAAAATATTCATAAACATTCAAATATGTGTTTAAAATGTTTGTGAAATGTGTAACATCTTTTAAAATCGTATCTCTTATCTAATAAAACTCTAAACTTTCAATTATGTACCAATAGACATATAATTTAAAAAAACAAATGTTGAATAGATGGAGGAGATTAATTTTTTTTTTTTTTGAAAATTTAATAGGTAGCTAAAATTGTAATTTAACTTTGTAATTATTAAAGTTGTGTACTTTCAAATATGTAACAATTTAATTGTTAATTTTTATTATTTAACAATTAAAACGTTATAACTTATAAACATGTTGGATTACTTATTAGTTTATTAATCAATTTTTATAAAAAAAATTATTAAATTTTAATGATAATTTTTTAACAATAGAGATTAAATCATTATAATTATTTTTTTTGACGATTAAATCATTATAAATTTTAAGGTATATAAACTAAATCGTGAAAGTTGAATGAATAAATTGTAATTGCATGAAAGTTTGAGGATAAAAGTGATTTTTAACCAATTTTCTTTTACCAGGAAATGAATTTAGATTTCGTGGAAATTTTGCGTCCGTGCATTTAAGTTTTTATGCACAAACAAAACACCCCACATTATCTTTCCCCCACTTTCCTGCCTCCGCTACCAGAATTTGCCTGATAAACAATCAGCCAACCATGGCGTCTTCGCTAATCGCTTCTCAAGCTCTCCCCCTTCGAGCCCCCGTCCTCCCGCCCAAACTCCATTGTTCTATTGCCCTCTCTTCCCAATCATTTAACCACCGACTACCTTATCCTCTCCACAAACCGCTCCTCCTCCGTCACTGTACTATCAAATCTCCAAATCTTGGCCCTAGGGTTTTAGCTTCCTCATCGTCTTCCTGTTGTCCACCTACACTTTCCCATCAATCAGAAGAAATTCCGATTGGATCGCTCCTTACCGGCCCAACCCGGATACTTGCAACTGTTCTCTCTATATCCCTAACATTTTCGACCTTAATTGTCAAACTGCTCCAGAATGTTTGGCCTAGTTTGATTGCCCAATGTCTCCTAAATCCTTGTCCTGGGCTCGGTCCGTTTCAGTCGGCCGGCTCGCTGTTCTTCGCTGCGCTACGGGACCGCCCCAGCGGATATCTCAATACGCCTTTGACGGTGGTGGCTGCAGGGTTGGCCAAGTGGCTCGATATTTACAGTGGGGTTTTGATGGTTAGGGTCTTGCTGAGTTGGTTCCCCAACATCCCTTGGGACCGGCAGCCACTCTCTGCAATTCGTGATCTCTGTGATCCGTACTTGAACCTGTTCCGGAATATAATTCCTCCAATATTCGACACCCTGGATGTTAGCCCGCTTTTGGCTTTTGCGGTTCTGGGCACGTTAGGGTCAATTCTGAACAATAGCAGGGGCATGTATTGAAGGAGACTACAAGTGGGTTTGGTTGGCTGGTTCAGTAGTGGCGGATTTTACGACGAGTAAGGTATAATTCAATTAATGGAAAGTTGGATTTGAGTTTAGGTTTTTGGATACTTTGGATTGTAATACCGTAATTCGGTTTTTTCTTTTTTTGTTTCTTCAGGGGCTTTGAATTTGCGAGACATGATTGTAAATTTTAGTTCAAATATTTAAATTTTGATAGCTTCCAATGAAGCATTTGTTGGATGAGGTGATCGTTTCGCTTTATGTCATTTCCAGTTTCATACCTATAAAAGGCTGATATATTTGAAGTTGTTTGCTCTCCATTATTGTCATCTGCTGTGGTACTTTTTCGGCAGTCCTGCTCCTGCCTAACCTTTTGTTTACAGCTTGTTGAATGATTTAGAGTTGGCTCGATTACTTTCTTTGTCATGTCGATGTTATGTCAATCATATATGAGCTAAGAATACAGGATAGTAATGAAGTTAATGAATGACGCTCATCTACACCCTTGTATTAGATGCTATAACACTCAAATTGAATTGTATCTCAAGTTGAAGGTAACGGCATAACTAAACCTAACAGAATTGCTGAGTAAATATATTTTGGTCTATTTCCTATGAATAAGCTTGTTTTCATGAGTGGAATCTTGTGGATGCCACTTGGGGCAGATATAGTACTTCCCATCCCTGGTTCTTTAATACTGGGCGTGGTCAACAGGTCACAGAAGTCATAATGCGCTGACCTGCTGAAGCTCATGCACAGTGAATTGAGCAGTCAGAGTTGATAGATTTTAATTTGGTTCGAAGCTTTTTCAAAAAAAAAAAAAAAGATTCGAAGCATATGACATTGATGTCTTCCTGTTTTTCTCTCGGGTAATGGGTTGACTGGTATCTCCAGGAAAGACATAGACATAGGATTTTACTTTTTTTTTTTTTTTTTTTTTGATAATATGTTGGGTAATGGATTCGAACTTCTTACCTCTCGGTTGAAAATACATGTTTTATGTCAGTTAAGTTATGTTCATGTTGGTGGATTTGAGGTGGTTTAATTTTGAGTGATATTGTTTAATTTTATGGTTTCCTTGGATGGGCTAGTAGGTATAGTTGTGCAGATAGATTTTGCTTTCATTTTTAGATGGCGAGGAGGTCAAAAGTTCAGTCGCAAATCTTGTATGTGAGGATGCCAGTACAACTCTTCCACCTTTGAACGCATCTGGCAATTGATTATTGTGTGTACAGGTGGATTCTGGCTGTACCCATATTGGCATGGAGAACTGTTGGGATCAATTAATCAATGCCGAGAGATTTCTTAATAAGCTGGTGATGAGTTGGTTAGATACTTCGTTTGTGTGTATTACATGTATTTGTATCATTTTACTCTTCCAGTTGGAGATTCACTCGTAGCTATTTCAGCTTGTGGAAATGAAGTTGGATTTGATAAACTATTATAAGAAATATCTTTACCTCTGGACTGGACAGGTGGAAGTTTTCTGAAATAGACAGAATTCAAAATGAAACCTACCGTCTCTGGTTTTGCTTCCACGTGAATCTTCAGGTGTGGATGGATGGGGAAATAACCCAAAATAATATGGTTGGAGAAGGGGCAGGCATCTTGAAGTTGAGTTTGATTGATATGGAAAAGTCCCTTTTTTCCGTGATTAGACTTGTAGTGTAGTAGTGTATTAGGTGAGGTGATGCATATTTTCATTGCAACTGAAAGTTGAATCAGCGAGTTCGTGATTTTGCTTGTACTGCTGTGTCTGGTGTGTATCAAAGCTAGATGTGACAGACCACCACACAGACCTGCGAATGCGATACCAGTACCACACTTTCTAATTCCCAAGTAAAATTGAATTGAATTGTTTTCTAATTTGAGCCATCTTCGAGGTAATTGAGTTATTAGAAGACAAAATGAAAAAGCAAATAGATGACAGAGGATGAGATGGATATGTATGGAAATTGGAAAGTATTAAAAAAACCCAAAGCATGGAAACGTGTAGAGAAAATAGAAGATGCAGTGCCCAGTGTCCAGCTTCGTAAAAAGAATAGAATTGAGAAAGCTCCAGGCGCCAAGCTGGCCAGCTGTAGCTGTATACAATATATATTAGTGTAGTCAAGACAGTAGTGGTAAGGGTAAGGCAGTAATTAGTGAAGACGATAGATGGAGAAGGGTTGGGGTTTTGTTTTGGTGTTATGGATGGCGTTGGTTGTAGGCGTTGGCGCCAAGGTTGCAGAGGAGGAAACAGTTACATCGGCAGCTCCAAACTCCTACTGGGAGGAGCTTCGAAAGCTGCTCAATACAGTCTCCGCCTATCTCTTCCCTCCCAAAATAGAGTCAGTCTTGTTGACTAATTAATTAATTAATTTGATTTCTTTTGTTTGGTTTTTACATTTTTACATTTACTAATTACTAATTGAGGAGTGGCGTTGGGTTTTAGTTTCCGACCAGGTAAACCCGTGGAAGATGGAGTGAATGGGAACATGAAGGAAGCCCTTACCAAGAGCTTCGAGACGACCAAACAAATCGTGGAGGATTCCGCCAAGGCTGCCGCCGAAACTCTTCAACAACAGCCTGAGCCTCCACAACAACCACATACAGAACTCTAGAATCTCAACTTTTCCGGTAAGTAATTTCGGACATGGAAATGGGCCTGGGCCTCAACTCTCTAATTTACGCATTTGGACTGCCCAATATTTCTTTTGTTCCCTTTTACTCCCTATAATAATTAAATAATTAAATTAAATACTTTCGAAATTAATTTAAAATAAGAAACTATATTTAGTAATTATTCCCTTTCCATAATGGACTGGACTCGGGTCGAAAGTCCAAACGTCCCTTGCGGGACACGATTTTAATTTAGTTATTACTTTCCCATTAAATCCTTCCATCCATCCATGTACAAGTACAATGCACCATCATCTGACACGTAATACCCTAGACCCAGACCCACTGCCTTTCTATGGTCTCTATATATATATTTATGTATAATTGTTTCTTCTTCAAATAAAATTAAAATTAATCTCTCCTCCTCTCTTCCCTTCCTCATCCTCTGCTGCAAAAGCGAAACCGACTCTCTAGCCTTATGTCTCTCTCTCTCTCCAGATCCCAAGCCCTAACCCTAACCCTAAATCTCCTCCTTCCTCGTTGCTCCTCTCCCTTATTTCCCCTTCAATCTCTCTTCCTCCGTAATTTCTCCTCCTCTTCCGACAACGATCTCACCGACCACTCTGAATCTTCTTCTCCTTCCTCCGATCCCCTTCTTCGCAACCTTGAGGACGCTATTCAACGAATCCTCGTTCGCCGATCGGCCCCTGATTGGCTCCCCTTCGTTCCGGGCGCTTCTTATTGGGTTCCCCTGCCTTCTTCCCATTTACCTCCCATTGCCAACCTTGTTCACACCTTCGCTAATCCTCTCTCTCGCGAACAATCCTTGTCTACCACTACCGGCCGTGGCTGGCCCTCTTCTCGTTATTTCATTCAAGGTATTGCTCTTCTTTCTTCTCTCTTTCCTTGCATTTTCATTTTCTAATGTATTCAATTTAAGACAAAAATCACTTGCTTTCTCGCACTTGAATCAATCATAGGTGCCCATCTTCCTTCTCTTGAGCCGGAGGTTGAGACCCCGTCGGCCGAATGTGATGCTTCCCAACATTTTGACCACGAGGAAGGATGATAACTTTCTACATTCCCAAATAAATTTCCATCTGATCTGGGTTCGTTCCTATTATTTCTCAAATTAAAATAGCTTCTGCTGTTAAAATAAAGTCAGAACTATATCTCTCTTTACATTGCGTATATAGAGATTTTTTTAATCAAAGAATTAACTCGATATTTCCTTTGATGGGGTTCGTTTGTAAAAATTAGAACCCTTCAGATTGTCAAATACTCTACTGCCAAGTGAGAAACACATTTGTGATCTCGAAAAGTGATGGCACATTGTATACCCATATGGATTCCGAATTAGAGAACGGGGAGAGAGGGCTGTCGATATATTGTAGTTGACGTTGCTGTGTAGCGAGTGAATCGTTAGATCATATCCTCCTCACTAGAAAGGTGGGAGATTGGCTTTTCGAAGCCCTTGTTTGAACGGCAAGGCTAGAATTCTTTGGAGTGGTGCGGCAAGAGCTCTCTTTTGGCGCTTTTTTTTTTGGAAGGAGAGAAACAAATGATTTATATCTTTGAAGACAAAGTTTTCGACTTTTGACTCTTTTTGTGTGTTAGTGTGTAGCCTCTTGGTGTTCAGAATCTTGTGTAATTGTAGGCTTTCTTATGATTATTACATATTGGAAAGCCATTCCTTTGTAGTTTTGTTGGGTTCTTCTGCCCTGCCCTAGGCTGGTACCTTTCCTCTTTTGATCATATAACTTTTTTTCTCAAAAAAAATTGTAGCTTATATATTTAGATCGAAAAAACTATTCATATTTGTCCTGCTGAGGGTGTAAGATGTTTAAGGAAAAAAATTTAACGATTAAGTTGGGTGTCTATTGTAAATTTGTAATGGCCTAATGGGCTTTCTTTTAGTTTTCTGGAAGGATTTCATACTGAGGTATGCATCCTTTTGCTGGTGCAAAGCTTGTACCAGTCATGATTATGATCAATGTAAATAGCCATAGAATCTTTGACTCATCCCTTGATTTTGATTGATAGCGAGTTTAGACAGATCTTAAACTTCCATAAGATCATTTGAGAACTAAATAACATATTCTCTACAATTATTTGCAGCTTGTCCTGCCCTCTAAACCTCATGTATAGAAGAAGACGACCAATATTAGACCAGCAAGATGGCCGAGCAAAGGGAGAAGTTTGTACAGATGTGAGCTGGTTGGCGAGTGTTCTCTATCGAATGGGAACCTCTTCACCCGTCATTACCAGACTGCACCTAATATCTATAGCCGCAGTGTACTCTTGAATTCGACCAAATATGTATATTATTCTGACCGTTGCTTTTAAATGCTTTTCCTTTTGGGTAAATTGTTTTTTCCACCTTATCAAGGATGTTTTGTATGTTTTTCTTCTTGCATATTGTATTTTAAATCTAAATATTATACGAAACATGATTCTCTCCAACTCCACGCCTCAATATGATAATATGGTTAGAAAAGCTGTAGGTTTATAGTTTCAGATTAGGACATCAAACCTACGTATGGTGGGCGGGGTAGCTTGTAGATTTGGGATTTGGAAATTGAAAATGCTGGTTAACCTATTTTAGACTAGGTTTATTAATTCTATGAACTAGCAGGCAAGTTTGTTTTGGATGCTACAAGAATTTAGGATCTTCATCTCTTGGCAACACGAATTAAAGCCCTCGAAGTATGTGAGCCAGACCAGGTCTCCTGCAGTAAAGCAAACATCATTATTCTAATCAGAACCAAGCATCGTTTAGAGAAAAACTTCGTTCTTCAGATGGGGGGACATCTTAGGATGGAAGAAACTTTTGAAGTTATCATAAGATCCTTCCAAAGAAGATTTGCACCGGACAAATTTGGTTGAAATGCATCTACTTTGTATGTGTATGCAAGCAAAGGTGAGGTCTTTAAGAATTCTGTTGATCCTATTTCAAATGAACAGATTGTAGTGAAAAAAGAAGTCCGAATGGTTATGGATGATAAGAAAAAAAAAAGTTTTTATTTTGTACCGTTATAATATTTTCCTTATTTCTTTGATAACTTCTACATATTAATGCAAAATAAACTGAGAATGCGTCTTATAAAAAAAAATAATAATAATAACTGAAAATGCTACTTTTTCAGTACTGGGATGAAAAAGCAACTTAATCTAACAAAATGCAATACTCACCAACATCATAAATTATTTAAGTTAGGCCTTGTTGTTTAAACTTCAAAGAGAAAAAGATGAGAAAACATTGTAAAGAGAAGCGGTAGGAAAGACTTAAATGTTTGTACTTCAGTTTACAATTATAGATCTGATTGCAAAGTTGAATTCGATAGAAGTACTAGTTCAAAGAACAAACGTTGCGATTCATGGTTTAGAAGCAATTATATTGTTTTTTCAAACTAATACTATCTTTTATTAAAGACCTTGCAACTAATACAACATTACTATTTACACATGAAATCCCAAATAGTGACATCGTATGTTAACAACAGATCCTAGAGGTCGGGAGAGTAATAAAGGCATGTTCTCCCAATCCTGGTTTGGTTTTAGTACTCAAGAGAATACATTCCACCAAGGGATGAGTTTCGATTTAATTGGGATAATGAAAACTTGGGCAATTAGCAAATAAGATATGACTTTTATTCTAAACAAGTAACAGAATCCAAAATTTAGCTGCATGTACAAAAGACTTGATTAATCTTCTCTATGAAATATAGATAGTATACACTAAATATATAATGGACCGCATTACATGCGAGGGCTAAACGCCCAAATACGAAGTCTATGATATAACCCCTTCTTTCTTCACTCAAGAAATTGCAGATTTCCAAAGCACAGCGTGTGTTTAAGAGAATGATATGTGACTTGAGTGGGTGGTTATTGCTAGTTTTGCTGTCTCTGCTGGCCAAAATTAGGGTGAGTCTGTTGCATGTTCTGAACTGGTACCATTCCAGATTGTAGAGACTGCGCATTTGTTGGCATGTTACCGAATGCACCTTGTGGAGCATGCTGCTGCTGTGGCTGCATAGGCATCATACCACCTGTATTACCTCCTCCCATATTGAACACTGAGGAATAAAACACCAGCTGCTTGTTAGAGAGCAAGTTGGTACAATTATTATACAAGGACCAATGCATCTGCCTTAACGAACACAGCAGTTCTGCTTTTTTCAATGGACGTGCATGAATAAATCAGTAAGCCAAGGCACTACATACTCTGATCACTCAGAATTTGAGAAGCATGGCTTCGCTGCGGATTGCTCCCAGGTAACCCATACTGAAACAAATTAAATGCAAGTGAAGAATAAAAAAGATATTCGAATAAAAATAGAAATCAAACTACAAAGCAGATACAGTGCGATAAAGAATACACTTCTGTACAAAGCAATTAATAGATGGAAGGGTGTGAGAACTTTGGAAAAAAGATTGTTTATATATTTGTTTCTCGTACAATTTATTGTTAGGCATATCAAAAGCATATAAAATAATCCTAAAATCTCAGCCTAAAAAGAACAAAACACAAGAATTCTTTTTAAATATTTGGACATTTGACAAAGTGGTGTGCATACACTGCAATATCTGAGATCACCTAGATCCGCTATGAAGAAATTCAGGTTACCAGAAAGAATGATCATGAAGTTCTCTGTCACACACAATAGTATTTGCAAAAAGGAGGAAGACCTCATTGAATTCACAATATTATCAAACCAACTGCGAACATTTCCAGTAACTGTCATCTCTATGCAGCTTAGCATATATACTTTTTTTATGGAAGACTGAGAAAAAGAGATGACCATACAAAAAAAAAGTCTAACAACAAGAGGATAAATTTTCATTCGACAAAGAGGAAGAAACAACGCATGTGTATTATCTAATTTATACCCAAAAACAACAGACTACGTCTACATTTGCAGCCCCCTCCCCCAGCCTCCTCTCTTCCCCTCAACAGCACTTGAAGCAAAACATAATTAAAATTTAACAAGCAAATCAGAACATACCTGCATACGTGGCATGAGTGGTTGTGATGACATTGTAGCTGAAATATTTGGAATCTGGCAAAAAAATAATGAAAAAGAAAAATAAAGAATTCAATAACCATTGAAAGAAGATAAAGGTAAAATCTATTATGTCGGGTGTCAACTATCAATTTATGTTCTTGTAGATAATATGTCTCAGTTGCACTTTCGTGGCAAATTTTAGACCTATAGGCCTCATCCCAAGCCTACAATTTTGACCAGGGTTATTTCTCTTAGTCATGGATTGAGCAAAGTGCCACCCCAAAGAATCACTAAATCTCCAAGAGTTTTTTCCAGAGGAAGTCAAGTTCTAGATTTGGATTTAACTGCTAGTGAAATCATTGTCGAATACAAGTGTCAAAAAAATGAGAGTGATTTAAAAAGACAACTAAAGAAAGTTTTGAGGAATTCATTATTTTGGCATGATATGTGGGTGGGCAATGCATCTTTGGAGGAAGCTTTTTCAGACCTCTTCCTTATTTCTCTAAAAAAGGAGGCTACCGTGGGTGATTGCTGGAATAGGGAGCAAAATGGCTGGGATCTTGGCTCCAGAAAGGATATATCGGATTTAGAGTTCGATACTTGGCGTGGGTTCATTGTAGTGATCAACCCCATTAGGTTGGGGGATGGTGTTGACATAGCATATTGGTCTCTCGAGAAGTTTTCTACTTGGTCAGCCTTTTTAAAGTTAATTGAAACTACTCCTAAGCTTAAGACCCCAACGATCAACCTGATTTGGAAGTTTAACATCTCAAAGAAGATCAGACTCTTCCTTTGGACTCTGGCCCACAATAGTTTGAATACCCTCGGACTGTTTGTTGTGCTTAAAAGGAGATGAAAACTGGAGCATCTTTTGCTAAGATGCCACTTTGCTGTGAGAGGATGGAAGCAAATTCCAAAGGCTTTTGTGCTCTTTTTTTTTTTGGGTAATAAAACCAGTTTTGGGACATCCAAAAAAACCAGACCACAAAAAGACCCCCTTTAAAGGAAGGGGTGCCAATCAAGAATAGTAGTGCCTATAGAATAATTACAAAAATACTTAGAAACCAAGGCCCATAGAGAAACATAGAATCTAGTGCGGGCCCAAACGTCGGAAGGACCCCTCTCAAGACCACGAAACACCCTATTATTTCTCTCACCCCAAAGACCCCACACACACCCCAGCTAGCCATAAAAACCCCCCTTATTGCGAAACGGCAGATGGAGGAGGAGCTCCTGGATCATCTCCCTATAGTCTTTGAAGCGTTTATCTTGTAACCCGAATGCGTTGTGGAACAAACCCCACACTAAACAAGCAATCTCACAATTCCACAAAATATGGTCCAAATCTTCCTCTGCCTTCCGACATAAAATGCAACAAAATGGACCTACCAACGAAGTCATCTTTCTCGAGAGCTTATCAATCGTATTAATTCTTCCATAGATGATTAGCCAAATAAAGAACCTATGTGTAAAATTCTTCCCTTTTTAGAGCCCCTAGCTCGGTGTGTACAATTCTCGAGAAGTTAATGAGGGACTTTTTGTGGGAAGGGGTGGATGAGGGCAGGAGTACGCATCTGGTGCGTTGGGATCTTGTGGGGCAATCCTTAAGGTAGGGGGGGCTAGAGGTAGGTAATTTGAGGATTCGTAACAAGGCTTTATTGGCAAAATGGCTTTGGAGGTTCTACTCTGAATCCAACACCCTTTGGCATAAGATTATTGTTAGCAAACACGGACCCCATCCTTCTGAATGGGTGACGGGGGGGATTAAAGGCACTTCCAGAAACCATTGGAAAGAAATTTTGCATGAGCTCCCTTCTCTGACCTCTTTTATTCGTTATTCGGTGGGGAATGGGGAGGATACTTAATTTTGGGAAAACACGTGGGTGGGGGATAGACCCTTTTGTGTTACCTTTCCTCGGCTCTATCATCTTTCTTCTATGAAAAATCATTTCGTGGCTGAGGTTCTAAATCCTTCAGGGAGCTCGTTATCTTATTGTTTTGGCTTTGCGCGCCCGTTGTCAGATCGTGAAACAACGGACCTCGTGACTCTCCTTTCTTTGATTGGGGAATTCACCTTTAGTGTCACTAGGAAAGACATTCGGTTCTGGATTCCCAACCCCTCCCTTGGCTTCTCTTGTCGATCCTTTTTTCATTGTTTGTTGGACCCCGCTTCTTCTGAGTCTTCCATTTTTTCCTTATTATGGAAGGTGAAAGTTCCAAAGAAGGTGCAGTTTTTTATTTGGCAGGTGATCCATGGAAGAGTTAATACTCTTGATCGGTTGTCGAGAAAGATTCCCTCTTTGATTGGGCCTTTTTGTTGCATTCTCTGTCGGATGGCGGAGGAAGACCTCGACCATATGTTGTGGAGTTGCGCTTTTGCTAGGGCGGTGTGGGATGAGTTCTTCGCCTCGTTTGGGTTGCAGTTTGCCAGACCCAGAGGCCTTAGAGAGACGATCGAGGAGTTCCTCCCCCATCCTCCCTTTAGAGAGCAGGGGAAGTTTTTGTGGCAAGCTGGGATTTGTGCCATTATTTGAGGGCTTTGGGGTGAGAGAAACAATAGAACTTTTAGAGGGTTGGAGAGGGATTCTCATGAGGTTTGGTCCCTTGTTAAATATAATGTTTCTCTTTGGGCGTCGGTGACGCGCTTATTTTGTAATTATTCCCTAGGTCTTATCATTTTGGATTGGAGCCCCTTTATCTAATGGGTTCTCTTTCCTTCTTGGGCTGGGTTTTTTTTTTTTTTTTTTTTTGTATGTCCTTGTATTCTTTCATTTTTTCACAATGAAAGCTTGGTTCTTTATCAAAAAATAAAAAATAAAGAACCTAATCTTCCTCAGAATTTTCACTCTCCACAGAATAGAAAAAACCGACTCACTAGGGGAAGAAGGGCTGAGTAACCAACGAAAAAGGGACCGACAAGAGAAACCCTCAGCAGGACTAAGATTCCAACAATGAACATCCCTCCTTCCCACCCTAAACTGACAATCCTCGATCAATGACAAGAGATTAGTAACCTCTGTCGTTTCCCTATTGGTCAAATACCGACAGAAACCCAACGAAAAGGACATTAAGCTCCCACTATGATTAAGAACATTGGCAATCGATTGATTTTTCATCGAGGACAAGCGATAGAGATTAGGAAATTTAGAGCAAAGGGAACTATCCCCCACCCACTTGTCCTCCCAAAATAAGTATTATTGTCATCCCTTACCTGAAATTGAACCAGACCCAAAAAAGAAGGGAGCACATAAGCAATCTCTCTCCATGGATTCCTAGATATACCCTTGACCCCTCCTGACAGCCATTCATGGGGGTGAATGTCATATTTACTCACAATGATACAATGCCATAAGGATGTAGACTTGAGGAGGAACCGCCACAACCATTTAGCTAACAAGGCTCTATTACAAATCCTTAAGTTACCTAGCTCTAGCCCGCCACAACTCACAAGTTTCCCCACCACCTCCCAACTAACAAGATGCACTCTTTTCCCCTCATCAACACCCTCCCATAAAAAATTCCTCGTGAGTCTCTACAGAGTCCTACACACACCACATGGAGCCCTAAACAACAAGAAAAAGTAAACAGGAATCATGCTCAAGACGGGTTGAATAAGGGTCATTCTACCACCTTTAGAGAAGAAACTCCTCTCCTAGGAGGCTAATCTTCTCCTCACCTTCTCCACCACAAGAGTCCAGAACAAAATGTTTTTTGGATTGTGACCTAAAGGGAGACCCAAGTAAGAGGAAGGAAAAGCACCTACATCACACCCCACAAATTCACCCATCTTCTAGTCTTCTTGCAATCACAATTTAAGCCTAGGATTTGACATTTACCTTTATTTATCCTCAACCTCGAAAGCTCCTAAAAGAAGGCTATGATATGATTCAAGATTCGAAATGAATCCTTCCCTGAGAAAAAGAAAATGGTATCATCAGCAAACTAGAGATGGGATAAAGAAACGCAATCGCTACCCACCTCAAAACCCTCGAGGATTCCCCCCTCCACTCCTCTCAACACCATCCTACTAAAAGGATCCACAACTAGAAGGAAAAGGAATGACAACAAAGGATCGCCCTGTCTGAGACCTCTGGTGGCTACTATACGACCCTTGAGACTACCATTAATGAGAATGGAGTATTCCACTGATCTAGCACAGCTCCAAATCCAAGATCTCCACCGATAGCCAAAACATTTCTTAGCTAAGACCTTGTCAAGGAAATTCCAGTCCACATGGTCACATGCTTTCTCATTCGATCTTAAAAATGACCCCCTCCTTCTCCCATCTATAATCATCAACAACTTCGTTAACTATAAGAGCCTGATCCAAAATATGTCTCCCAGCTATGAAAGCCCCTTGAGATTCTGAGATAGTGGAAGGAAGAACCCGCTTAAGTCTATTTTTCATCACTTTAGCTATGACCTTATATACACTTGTGACTAAGCTAATGGTTCTAAAACCGCCGACCTTCCCTACCCTCTCCTTTCTAGGGATAAGGCACACAAATGTCTCATCCATTGTGTGATGAGGTGGATTGTGCCCTCGAGTATGTCATCAAGGGTGATGACAGGTTAAGCGGGGGAGAATGTCACAATCATACCAGAAGAGAGTAGGTTGTGACCCTCACTGTGCAAACAGTGTAATGCGTGCCGCCCGTCGAACCATGTCAAAGGGCCGAAAAAGTGAAGTGTCATGGTGCAACCGAGGAGGACGATGCATCATCCAACACACCAAGATGAGTGAGCATGAATGCATAAAGAAGGCATGAGCAAAAGGAGAAACAACAGTATTGTTAGACGTGTCAGTGGTAGGCTTAATGGGGGCCAGATAAGGCCTCGGGCCATGACCTCGAAAGTTGGGGTTCCGTCGTGAGTTTTTACGTGGAGCTCTGAAGTTAAGTGCATATGAATGGAATATGCAAGGCCGCTAAGTTTTGGGTTGTGCTCTTGCTAACCAAAGAAGGTGATGGATTGGCTTATTGAAGCATTAAATTATTATTATTATTATTATTATTATTTGGGGGGGGGGGGGCACCCCTTAGGCCGTCTTCTTTTGTGTTTTAAAAAAAATCCAAAACAAAACAAAACCTCAGCTAAAAAAGCACTCACTGAGAATCCCCCCCCCCCCCCCAATGCTCTCTCCTCTCTTCCCCTCCCTTTCAGCCTTCATCCATCAAAGCAGTGGTAGTTTTTTACAGTGTTTTTTCCATGGAAGTCACCAGTTGTTGCATCCAAAACAGGTATTTTTGTATTTGGAAGGAGGGAAATATGTATTTTGTTGAAGATACGTGCAAGAAGCAGTTGATTTCTTTGTCCATCTCCTTTTTACAATGGTTTGAAAATGTTCTAGTTGAGGTTCTACAAAATCCTGTTTCTTTGTTCTTTCATCAAAAAAGTAAGGAAGACTTTGGAGTCATTAGATTGATTAAGTTCTTTTCAAACAATGAATGGTTCTTTGAATGTGCTGTATGGCCTTCCACGGGTGGGAGAAGGTTTTTTCAAGTTCCAGCAGGTTTGAATAAGAAAGGTTGGTATGTATTTTGGGATATGATTAGGGATTTTATCCATAAAATTCACCTTTCTGAAAATCAGCCAATTCAGCCATCGTTGAGTAATTTGAAGGGTCATTTGGTTCCAGATAAAACTTCAAAAGGTCATGTTTCTTCTAATTCTTATGCTGAAGTTGTTAAGAGTGGTGTTTTGATGAAGAAATCTTTCTCCTTGGAAAATTCAGTTAGAAATGTTCAGCTTGTTAATAAGGAAGCTTACTGGTTTCGAAAGAACTGGGATGTGCTGAAAATAGAATTGGAAAGCTCACTTGTTGTTTCTAGATTGATGGCCCATTATTCTTGGAAGGAGGTTAAGCTTGTCCTTGAGAATTTCTTTAAATCTTCAGTCTTGATCAATCCTTTTATGGATGATAAAGCTTTGATTCAGGTGGCTGATCGTAATTTGGATCCTTATGTGAATGGTAAGTGGAAGCAATTCGGGAACCTCCATTTGAAATTGGAATTTTGGTCCTCTGAGGTTCATTCACAGCCAAAATTTATAAAAAGTTATGGAGGTTGGATTGCAATCAAAAACCTACCTTTGGATTTGTGGCACCGGGACTCTTTTGAAGCTATTGGAAAAAACCTTGGTGGGTTGGTTAGTATTTCTTCCAAAACACTCAATTTATTGGACTGTTCGAAAGCTTTGATTGAAGTAGAAAAAAATATTTGTGGATTCATCCCTGCTGATATTAATATTAAGATTGGTAATAAGTGTGAATTCTCTTTAAGATTTGGGGATATTAATGCACTAGATGATAGAAATTTGAATTTTGATGCAAGCAAAAGGTTATCTGTTGATGACTTTTCAAATACCCTAGACGTAATTAGGGTCAGACAAGCTTTATTGGATGTTGATTTGATTCTTGGCAATGAAATGGAAAGGATGAATGAATTGCCTTCATGTTCTCGGTCTCAGGAAAAAATTAATGAGGTTTTGGGTTCTCCAAAGGGTGGTTTGCTGCATGATGAGGGCATTAATAATGTTGGTTGTATGGGCTTTAATGATAGCATTCAAGAGATGGATCCTATTCTCTTTCCTTTTCAAGTTATTAATGATTATAATTGCACCAGCCCTAAGGAATTCCAGCAGCCACTGTCCGTTGATTATTCTCCCAAAAGTATTAATGTTAGCATTGGAAAAGTGTGTAACCAACAGGCAGTTCCCAAAAGTATTAATGATAGCATTGAAAAAGTGTGCAATCAGCAGGCAGCTTTAATGATTTACGATGGTTGCATTGATCCTCCTTCCAAGATGATTGTTGATAATTGTTGTAATTTGATTAATGATTTGCAGCAGATTCCAAGAGAGAGAGACCAATTTAATGAGGCGTTGGGTTCTCCAAAAGGTGCTTCATTGCATGAAGAGTGCACTAATTTCGTTTGAGGAAAATGTATTAAAGATAGCATTAATGAGCCAGTTTTTGTTCTGTCTCCATCCAAAGATGATAATGTGTTTAATGTGTTCAACCCTCAGGAAGTCCGATAGTCCCAGTTTTTTGAATCTCCTTCTAAGGTTTTTAATGCCGTTAATTGCAATTCAAATAAAGATGTCCAACAGGTAGTACTAAAGACATATTCTCGGAAAAAATCTTCTTTTTCATTGGTTGCTAAGTCAAATACTAATGCTGATCATTTGGAGTCAGCATGTACTCATTTACTTACTGCAAAAAAGGCTTTGGGTTCTTCAAATGTCAATTCTGGAAATGGTTTGTTTTAGGGTAAGGAATTTAAGGAATCTTTTGTTCAAATTCCAGGGGGGAGTGAGATTTTCGTAAGAGGTATGGGTAGCTCCTCCAACCATAGTATTCATTCCCCGGTGGATTCAGATGATGAGTCTACGGTTAGTGTAAGCAGTGAGGATTCTGATCAGTTGGTAGATAAAGAGGATTGTGTGGAATTATTTTCAGAAGATCAAATTGGTGAGTCTTTGCAATCAATCTTTTCTGAGAATGTTGATAGTTTAGGCTCTCAAGATTCAATTATTCACGAATCTTTATTATCACCTTCTCAAATTCCTAAACAATTTTCTTCGTTAGTTGATATTTGTGGATTTCAATTGTGCAAAATTTCTCCTCAGTCTTCTAAAGCGGCTGTTTGATCATTCCTTACTCATTTATGAAGATTGTTTCGTGGAATACTAGGTGTCAAGGTGATATGTCTAAAAGGGTGGTTTTGAAGAAATTCATTCAGAACATTTGCTCTGATTTAGTCTTAATTCAGGAGACTTATCAAGCTGTAATTGATTTGAGATTCATTAAATCCTTATGGAGTTCCAAGGAAATCGGCTGGACTTTTGTAGAAGCCTATGCAAAGCACTTAATAGTCGACTTATTATCTTTTTGAGAGAAAGACCTCAGATTGAACAGCTAATCAGATATATTGTTGAAAAAGCTCCTGAAGAGGCTGAAAAGAAACGAAGTTTTAAGTTTCCTTTCATCGTTTGTGAGATTTTTACTTGTGAAGTTGATATAATTCTCAAAGCATTGGTGGAGGATAAAGAGTTGATGATCTTGTTGTTTTCCTTCCTACAACCCAAGCCTTCTTACAGCACTCTATTGGCTGGTTACTTCAGCAAGGTTGTCATATGTTTGTTGTTGCGGAAGTCAATTCCTTTTATGCAATATGTTCTAGCGCATCAAGTAATTATAAAGAAGCTAGTTGATCTGATAGAAATTACTTCCATCATGGAGGTTTTGATCAGGTTTCTGGGTGTTGATAAGCATCTGTATTCAAGCTTTACAGAATCAATGAAGTGGGTTGTAGAGTCTAATGTTTTGGAGTTAATAGTGGTCAAGTTCAGCTCTTCAGAATGATCAGAAGTTCATTCTTATGTCGCAGGATCACTTTGTGCTATTTCTCGATTTGCTCCTACTGGTCTTTTGGCTATAATTTCCGGCCCAAGTTTTGTAGGAAGATTGTTTCGCCATGCCTTGGAAGATTCACGACCAACATATGTTTTAATTAACTCGTTATCAAAGTGTATATCTTTGTTAGATCCTAGGAGGTTAACTACTGGAACAGCTCTTGTATTCACCCGTCAAATATCCCATGGATCTTTTGTTTCAGCATCTATGGAGTCGGTGGAAGGCATGTTGGTGAGTCTAGGTAGGTTGCTCAAGCTTCTGGATGTTTCTGGATGTTTCTTCATCAGAGAAAGTTTTAGTTACTACATTCGGAAAGTTACAGCCACCACTTGGGAAATCCGTCTGAAGCTCGCCTCAAAGCTTCGTCATGGAGTTCGTTGTCCAAGCTTTATTCAGCCTTCTCTATTTAGATCTTTTACCTTAATTGGGATGCTTTCATTTCTCCATCCTAAGTCTTCATTGTTCTTTTATGGGTTATTTTTGTGTTGCCTTTAAAGCCGTGTGTTGATCTTTTATTGGCCGTTCTTATCATTATCTTGTTGTTCTTTTATTGACTGTTTTCATTTCCTTATCTTTTGTATCTTTGTATTTTGAGCATTAGTCTCTTTTCATATCTTCAATGAAAAGTTTGTTTCCTTTTCAAAAAAAAAAAAAAACCAAAGCCTCAGTTATCCAAAACAAAACAAAACCTCAGTTATCATCAGCATGAAATTACTTTCAAATTTCGTTTGCAATGGAAGAAAATGGTTGCTTCACAACTGTGAGACAATTTTCTTATTTTATTTTGGGAATCCCGTTTTGGGAAGATACAGTGTGTCGTTTGTCTTTATGGTCTCTAAAGTCTTAATCATTTTTGTAATTACCCCACAGACTCATGACCAACTGGAGATCCATTTTGCAATTCCACAGACTTTCTATACATTCTCCCTTCTTATGGAATGGAAATTCTCTTACTTGAAAAAAAAATCCGTTGTTTGGTACTTATATTAATTAATAAAATTTAGGGTTTTATATTAGAAAAAAAAGGTGTTTTTGAATAAAACGAAATTAGTAGGTAATAGGATAAATTGGCAGCCTCATGCCACCATAGAGAAGTATAAGCGATAATTGTCCATGTTAACACCTTAGCTAGAATAAGGACAAAAAAATTGCCTTAAGGAATAACCAAGATGGAACTCTGGGGGCTGCAGTTTTAATTTGCTAAAGCAACGTAGCTATTTGTAAATGGAAAGAAAAAAGATAAGCCCATATTTCAAGGCCAATGCAGGGGTCACCAGTTTTCTTCTCGCCATATGCATTAGTAGCAAACATTTCGCTCCTCAAAACATTATGTTTTTGGCAGAGTGGAAAATTAACCTCAAGTACCGCAACAAACTGTAAGGGTATTAGTATGGTATTATGGGGATTAGTATTAGTAGGGTAGTACGGGTATAATAGTAAATAGCTAGGGAGCCTTGGGTGTGCCTTGGTTATAAATAGGGTAGTTTATGGAGTCTTTAGGGTGTGGAGAATTTTGGTAGTGTCTCATTGTGGGACTTGGGAGAGAGTTAGCCCTCTCGAAAGGCTATCGGGTTTATATTGTAACGTCATTTTGATATTGCAATATAATATTTTAGTGTTTGGTGTCTTTTCTTAGTTTGGATTCCTAACAAATTGGTATCAGAGCACGTTCGTCCTGGAGGAAGCTTCAAAATGGTTGAAATCAGAGAAATTCTACAGAGGATGGCCAAGAGCATTGAATTGTTATCTTCAGAAATAAAGAATCAAAGAGCCAAGATCGGGATGGTGTCTGAGTTTTCCAGTGGTAAGGATGGGTTAAATTTTGCCATTACAACAAGCTTGTCTCAGAAACAAAAGATGGCGGGAAAGATCGAAGGAACGTTGGATTCGATGATCGCAGAAGAGAAGGGAGAAACATTAACGTTGGATGTGATAGACATGAATGAAGAAGAATCACCTCAGTGCAAGAGAGTTGGAGAAGGAAGCAGAAGACACAAGTTGATCGAGGCTAAAAAGTATAAAGTACTGTCAAGTCTTCAACGACCGCGAAGGAGGAAAATCGCAAAGCGACGGAGGTGGAAAACAAAGCCCGTGCGAAAATGGAGAAAGAAAGAGGTTGGAGGGAAGCAATCGAAGGAAAGTCGATCTGCCTTCTGCCGGAGTTCGAAAAAGGTGCACAAGTGGATGGGGAAGACGTTCAAGGCGATGGAGTCGAATTTTCAAGAGAGCAAGTGCCGAAAAATGTTGCCGCGCCGAAAATTGTTGCGGTGGATGAAAATCAGGGGAAACCGTTGACGCAAGGGACATGAAAAGGGAGTGGAGAAGGGTGGCGAGGAAGAAACCGCAGATAGAAGTCGTTATCAGTGGCAAATGCATGTTTGGCCGGAGAAGTATTGGCGGCATTTGCTGGTTTGGCCGGAGGAGAAGTCGTGGAGGCGCCAACTCAAAAGTGGTAGAGAGGTGGTGGAAGGGGTCGAGAAGGACAGCCATGAAGAAATCTGGGGAAGACGCGGATGCAAGTTTCTTACAGAGGAAGCTGATGAATCGAGAGTGACGGTAGTGAAGAAAACGGAAACAAAAAAAGGCAGGTGGCTGACATTGTCGAGCGAGGACAGTGAAGGTACGTGGGTGTTGGCTCAAAAGGTTGAAGGAAGCCATCAAAACAGAAAATACGGAGAGATGGAAAAAGAAAACTCCTATCACATGAAGTGTCAGAAAGTGGGGCCATGGGTTGGAAAAAAATGGAGCACTATCTCTGGATTCAACTTTGGGCTGAATTTATATAAAAATTTTGAGGCCCATTTCCTCTTCAAGGTAGAGCTTGACATAATGGGTAGTTTTGGGGTTCTGTTACCTTCAAAATCTGAATTTACAAACCAACTCAAAGCTAAAGGAGCAACCTCAGCAGTAGCAACTTCATTCCTCACCTACGCTGCCTCGCACCACCGCCCCCCACAACTGCTGCACAAGGCCGTTGAAGCGCCTACAAGCTGGTTTTGTGTTTAAGGATGTTTATCCCTTTTTTTTCTTTTTTTTGAAGAGTGTTGGTCCTCTGTTTTTGTCTTCTTAAGGATAGTTGCCCAATTTTGGGATTGTATTTTGTAAGCACACCTTGAGGACAAGGTGTCTTTTAAGGGCGGAGTATTGTAAGGGTATTAGTATGGTATTATGGGGATTAGTATTAGTAGGGTAGTAAGGGTATAATAGTAAATAGCTAGGGAGCCTTGGGTGTGCCTTGGTTATAAATAGGGTAGTTTATGGAGTCTTTAGGGTGTGGAGAATTTTGGTAGTGTCTCATTGTGGGACTTGGGAGAGAGTTGGCCCTCTCGAAAGGCTATCGGGTTTATATTGTAACGTCATTTTGATATTGCAATATAATATTTTAGTGTTTGGTGTCTTTTCTTAGTTTGGATTCCTAACACAAACCTTGAATGGCATATCATTTAATTCATGCAATCTACTGGACGGATGGTAATATCAATCCAACTACATCTAAGAAAGAAAGAAAAGAGCACTAAATATTAACAAAATAAAAGATGGAGATATCTGACCATTTGAGAACTTGGCGTAGTCTGTGCATTAAACAAACCACTGTTAGCAGCACCAGAAAACTGGCTCAAGTGACGATTCATTTGATTTCCTTGGCCAAGTTGGCTTTGACTGATGCTATGTTGAACATGTCCAGAAGACATCTGCCTTCCCTGAAATTGCTGGTGTGCTAGTGGCTGTGAAAACTGCATCTGATGCTGTCCATGAATCTGGGATGGTTATATAATAAAAGAAAATATAGTTGATTCCAGAGAAATTAAGGAGCACAATTTGCATTGAATTAAGGAAATTGAACACCAGTTATATTCTGTTAATGCTTCTACATTGATAACTCTCCTTTTGTTATGACTGAGAGGTCGCCCAATTAACAACACTATGACTACAGTTAAAAATATATATTTTTTATGGGACTTCAGTTAAAAAAATGACCTTGATCGAGTTATCAGTATGTAGTATACGTGGATGATACAAGCATTCTGCATACCTGTAAGTAGAAAAAACTATTTTCATTTTTATTTGGGCCTCCCAAATATTTCATGGACTACAAATTACATCATGCATCTCAAGAAGATTATAGACAACAGCTATGCATAAATAAATCTGATGTTTATCATAATAAGAACGAGCTAATAAAATTATTGAACAAGGCCATGGCTCTTCTGATAGCCCAGGAAGATGACCATTAAGTTGAGGAATAGTTTCTGACCAAAATAGTTACCATAAATGTTAATATCTAATTTTAATGCTTCCATGTACTTAAGAAGGTCCCAGGGGAAAAGATGGATGATACTAAATGTCCTAAGCTTTGGAGAGTGAGTCTAATAAACATCAAGAAAATTATTATCATTATTTTTTTTTAAACAAGAAATGAAACTTTTCAGTGAAGTAATGAAAAGAGACTAATGCTGATTAAATTTTCAAGTCTCATTATTAACTTGAGTCTTTGAAGTATCAGCAAGTATATTACCTGTCCTATTCCTTGCATAGGAGACTGCCTCAACTGTTGTTGAGCAAGGATTTGCTGATGCTGAGGTAGTTGCATCAATTTTTGCCTTTGCTGGACCTGAAGTTGTTGCTGCTGTTGCTGTTGTTGGGTCTGCTGTTGAGGAGAAGGTGTGTTCATAATGTTTGCACTTGACCTTGGAGAGTTAGCATAAGGCAATGGCGATGTTGTGTTGTCAAAGGATGTGGCACTTGTAGCACCAGAAGGCGAAGCAGCTGATCTTCCAACAAGTTGTGATCCAGGAGGAGGTTGCTTTAAATATCAAGTGAAAGGACAAACAGCACACTTACAAAGAATAGAAATTACCAATGTATATGCATGAGCATACAACAACGAGGAGATAAAGAAACCATGGATGTTATGATGCAAAATACAATGTATAGAATTATTATGAAATCTAAGCCTGCAAACCAAAAGTTCAAGTGTTTAAGTTCAAAGCCAATACTGATGCACAAAGTCATGGGAAGAGAAGAGCGGGGAAAAGAAAGAAATGTGAGAATTGGAGACAATTAGCAAGAAACTTTTCAAACTTTTAATTCCTAACAGTACCGTATATAACCTCGCCATATCTTTCAAGGAGAAATGAACGAAAGACATAACTCAACCAAAGAAATTCTAATAAAATTAGGGAACTACTGACACAAGATAATTCGATCTCATACACTAGGGACCCTCGAATGAAATGAATTCTGTTAATCAAAAGTTGTTTCCCCTTGGAGAACATAGAACACATTCTATAACTCAAGAAGATGTAAATAAATCAAAGTTGAGGAACCGCTTCAAGGAGCAAGGAAATCATCTAACCTGTAGCAATGATCCCTGACCACTAATATTATTTGACGTTAGAGGAGTATTCTTTGCATACATACCTGAAAGAGATTTTGTTAAATTGACCATAACAACAAAGAAAATAATTCAATATAGTAAATTAATATATAAACCATTCATGCTTGAAGAAACAGTTGAATGTTACCAGACGTTTCATTAAAACTCTGCCCTGCATCACCTACATTCAGCACATCTATCAAATGCATCGGAAGTGTCGGCGTAATCTGCCGTTGCTCACCAGGTAATCTTAATCCTGCATATTTATATAAAATTCATGTACAAGGCACAACTATTGTACATAATCAAAAGAGGGGAGAAAAAAATATAATTGCAAATGAAACTTCAGGTTTTCTTTTTTTTTTTAAGAAATCAAGCTTTTATTGAGAAATATCAAAGAAACTTCAAGTTTGAGTCGAGTCTTAACAATAGATGCAAGCAACTGACAAATAATGTTATAAATCATAGGCATAACAATGATTTCTTTATGAGAAAAAACCATTGGTTGACCACCAATTACTCTTTTTCAGATATTACTCTTAACACCTTATACCCATTTGTTTTGCAAGAACTAAACCCATTTATCATTTGCCAAGCCTGGTAGTGTGGGCTTGTGACCTAAGTGGGGGCATTAAGAGTGTTTGGGAAGTACGAAGAGATGATGGACCAACCGGTTTAGGGGCTCCAGTTCAACTGGGTTCCCTATGGTGGGCGATTGAGTGAAGGGGGAAGTGTTTCTTGCCATATATGCATGCTCTGTAATTCATATGGCTATCTTAACAGAGCGGCATCGTTCCATTCAACAACATTCCGCTTCTCCTTCTCTCACAACAACTCTTTTCAAAAAATCTCAAACAAATTTGCAATTTAAATCAACTCTGCCCACAAGACAAGTTGCGATTGTGTTTGATTTATACAGCAATGATAAGAGAGGAAAATGGATGTTAAACAAATCAGAACGTCCATATTCAGCTATGCACCACAAATTTGATAAATATATCATGAATTAAGAAATACAGAAAACATACAAATCTCTAATCTTCATAGATATGAGACAAATTGATGAGAAGTCTAAACATAATATAATATTATTTTTGTAAATAGCTCAATCATTAGTGAGCTTACGAGTCATGATACACTACTAAACAATGTATAAACTACAACTGATTAAAACTAAGGTATTAATCAATGGCTATAAGAGTAATGAAGTATTACCTTCCCCGAAGTTAACAGCAGCTCGGAGTAAATTCTCTTGCTCTTGAATTTTTGCAGCTTGAGCCTTATCTAAAGTTGGGGCTATCGCGGGCCCTTGACGCATTCCGAAACAATATGCTTTCCGAGTCTCAGCTAATATTTTTTCAGCACTTTCACAGGCTGCTCCAATCATTTCTATTCTAGTCTGTAAAAAAGGTAAACATAAATGAATTCTTTAGAACTCAAGGACACAATAGTACAACCTATAGTAATTTCACAAATTTCTAGTACCTTTAATTTCTCAATCTGTGTAGATATTGGTATGTTTTGCATCCCAAGAAGCAACTGCTCTCGTTTTGAATTGTCATCTATCTCCATCTCAGGCAATAATTTTGAAGACAACATAACTGGTAGTACTGTGCTCACAAAAAAAGAAAAAATTATTGCTAATAAAAAAAAATTGAAACAAGAAAAGAAACTTTTCAATGAATAAATGAAAAGAGACTAATGCTCAGAAAATACAAACTCCACAAAGGAGGGAAAAGTAAAGCAAAAAAGATGCAAAGGAAGAATAATTGCATGCCAATCAAGACTAATGAAAAATAATGGGAAAACAACAAAAGGCTCGGAGAGAGAACACCAAGAAGAAGCCTTCAATCTAACCAAAACAAAATGATCAAACTAAGAAAGATGCTTGACTTTGAAGATTTACTGAAATCTGAAACCTTCCCAACCAAGAAGCTCAGATGGAGACAAAATTTGGATAGCAGCCTCTTCAAATACATCCTTATTAAAAGAAGAATCAGAAAACTTAGAAAACAAGGGGTCGATGAATTTTTCTTTGTATAGAATAGAACTTGGAAAATGTGGCCAAAAAATTATCTCTAGAAACCTATTGCTAATTAAAATTTTACAAATAAATAAATGATTGTCCCATTTTCCTTTCCCTTGAAATACCAGTTGAGGGAGCTTGTGCAATCATTAGCAGACTGATTTCAGATAATCAAATGTTTTATTTGATTTTAAAACAGTTTTCTGTTTTATAAATAGGAAAAAATATCTTGAAATACATGTCTGGCAGGTTTCAAGAAAATAAAAGAAAGAGAAAAATCAATCTCAAAAACAAAGGACGATGGTAGTGGACATATATAAAGATAAAAAGTACTTACACACAGAGTAAAGACTTTAATTTAAAAGAAAGCACGTGAACAGAAAGATCTATTAAATGAATATAATGGGAAACCATGCTTTCATTGAGGAAAAATGAAAGAATACAAGAGGGCAAACAAAAAACAAGCCCGCCAAAGACACCCGCCAAGACTACATAAACGGGTCCCAACCCAAA
Source organism: Luffa aegyptiaca (assembly GCA_017139565.1). Classification (NCBI taxonomy): domain Eukaryota; kingdom Viridiplantae; phylum Streptophyta; class Magnoliopsida; order Cucurbitales; family Cucurbitaceae; genus Luffa; species Luffa aegyptiaca. Next base: position 276,556 of record CM029395.1, on the reverse strand, counting down.
AGAATAAGACTGAGCTGATAATTACAAAAAGGCCTAGATACAGAAATTAGAAGGCCTTAAATCCATCATCATATCTTAGAACAAGGAGACCTTTGGCTGCATCAACTCATAAAAGAACCCGTTCCTTATGGAGCTCTTTATGCTGGTTTTTTTTTTTTTAATGACAAACTAAGCTTTCATTGAGAAAAAATGAAAGAATACGACGGCATCCTAAGAAAATAAGCCCAAAAAAGGAACCCAACTAATGGATAATTACAAAAGATCTTAGACACCAACACCAAAAGTGAACATAGAACCTAACATTAAACCAAACATCACAAGAAAATTTCTTGGCCCTTTCGAAGATTCTATTATTCCTCTCCCCCCACAAATCCTTGCAAGCCACAAAAACCTCCCTTTCTCCTAAAAAGGTAGATGGAGAAGGAACTACTTGATCATCTCCCTGCAACTTCAGTGTCTAGCAAATTGAAAGCCAAACACATAAAAAAGGAGACTCCAAATAGAACAAGCGAAACCACATCCTCAAAGTAAGTGATCAAGATCTTCGTCCGCCTCCCGACAAAGAATACAACACAAAAGACCAACCAAAATAGACATCTTTCTTGAAAGCCAATCAAAAGTGTTAACCCTTCCGAGGATAACCTGTCAAACAAAGAACTAAAACTTCTTTGAAACGTTCACCTTCCACATACACGAAAAAACTGACTCACTATTCGAAAAGGGATTTAACAAGCATGGAAAGAATGAGCTACAAGAAAAGCCCTCATTGGGGTTTGGACTCCAAAAGCAAACATCCCCTCTCTCCAATCTAAGACCAACCCCTCCTAACAAGGTTAAGAGGGCTAAAGTGTCCATTGTTTCTCTATCAGATAAAAGATGACGAAAACCAAATAAAAAAAAAAAAAAAAAGGAGAGCTACCCAAAGAGCCAAAGACATCAACCACAGTACAATTTTTCATGGAGGAAAAATGATATAATCGAGGAAACATAGAGTAAACAGAATTATCCCCTACCCGGAAGTCCTCCAAAAAACAAGTGTCCCCTCATCACCAACAGAACACTCGATCAAGGAAGAGAAAGAAGGGAGCTCCAAGGAGATGTCTTTCCAAGGGTTCCTAAAATTGCTTTTGATCTCACCCGACACCCACTCGAAAGGGTAAGGATTGTATTTTTGAAACAAGAGACGAAACTTTTCATTAAGGAAATGAAAAGAGACTAATGCTCAAAAATACAAACTCTACAAAGGAAATAAAATAAAAGAAAACTGAAATTACAAGGCAAAAATAAAAACATCTCAATGTAAATAAATATCCATCATGGAAAAATTAGAAAAAGAATTAGAAAGAGCACACCAAGAAGAGGCCTTTAAACGAGCAGCATCAAAACAATCGAACCACGGAAGACTCTAGCGGTAAAAAACTTTTGAATTCCTTTCCAACCAAATCTCTGAAACTAGGGCTTGTATTTGCTTACCATAATCCTAAACGAAAGAGAACCAAGTTCAAGATGGAATCACTAGAGCCACCTTGCCAGCAAGGATTTGTTAGGAGTCCTCCAATCCCCCAACTCTAACCCCTCAAGATTCGCAAACTTCCCCACCTACTCCTAAATTACCAAATGCACTCTTTTCCCTTCCCCAACCTCTCCTACAAGAAATCCCTTATAAGTTCCTCTCAAGAATTACAGACCAACCAGGGGCTCTAAAGAGGGAAAAGAAACGAACAGGAATGATACTAAGGATCGCAGATGACGGTAATTCTACCACTTTTGGAGAAAAAACTTCTCTTTCAAGTGGCGAATCTTTTAAGAACCTTTTCTAAGTCAGGATCCCCAAAAGAAAAAGATCTCGGATTATGACCAATCTTTGTGCTAGACTATTTAGAGAGATCGAGGGAATTACAATCAGTCCAAAGCACCCAAAGAAGATCTATTAAATCCTAGCCTCTTTCATTGGTAGCCAAAGAAGGGTCTCTTTGGAGACAGAGGTGCAAATCAAAATGGTTGAACAAAAGGGATATAAACACTAGTTTTTTCCACAGAATTGTGGCGGCCAAGAGAAGAAAAAACACCGGTAAGGTATCTGCCTTACAAAGATCGTATTGATAACAAAATATAGCTTTATAGGCTTGATAACAGTCGTTCACTCAGCCTTTCAAGAGGGTTGGAGCTCTCCTTACAGAATTCCAAAATGCACATAAAACACATAAAAACAGAAAGAGATCCCTAACCAACATAAACACAACCCAAAAGATACCAGACACTAACGGCTACTAACCATCCCCAGAGGGATTTCCAACTCTACCCCTCCTAGAATAGGTTTGGGTTATAGGGGTCTAACAACACTGTTCTTGAGATTCTATCTAGAGATGGTAAGAGCTTGTTACCCGAAAAGATATTGGGGGCGAATTTATTTAGTTCTTTGAGAAGTTGTACACCAATAAAGAAGGTTGCAAATTTCTTCCCCATCCTTCGAATCAGGATCCAATTACTCCACAACACAATATTGTGCTTGAAAAGGCTCTCACAGAAGAGGAAATTTGGCAAGCTATCAAGGATTTGGGATCAAACATATCTCCTGGGTTAGTCAGATGGTTTTTCCACTAAGTTCTATAAAAAATAGTTTTGAACATCATTTAAGTTAAAGTCTTGTATCATAAAGGTGTTCCAAGATTTTTTTTCTAGAAAGGTATCATCAATGTTAGTCTCAGACTCTCAATGAAACTTATATTTGTCTGATCCCAAAGAAGGTGGATGCACAATCTATTGGAAATTTGTGGCCCATTAGTCTCCTATCTTGTATGTACAAGATTACTGCAAGGATATTATCGAAAAAGCTCAAAAAGGTTTTTCCCCACACTATTACTTAATTTTTTTTTTTATATCAGTGAGTGTCCGGGCAACTTACGCGCACCTTGACTAATCTCATGGGACAACCACCTTGACCCTACTACATTTGGTTGCCAAGGAAACTCGTAGGATATTAAATCCTAGGTAAGTGGTCATCATGGATTGAACTCATTTCCTCTATGCCCTTATTGACCATTAGGGCCAACCCATGATGGTTACTATTACTGAATTTCAATCTGCATTTGTTGGAGGCAGGCAAATACTCTATGTCTCCGTTATAGTAAATGGGCTCATAGACGAGTGGGAAAGGAATAAGAAGAGAATTGTCATGAAACTAGATATATCTTTTTTTCTTTTAACAAGATACAAAACCTTTCATTGACATTGACAAAATGAAAAGAGATTAGTGCTTAGAAGATACAAATTGAGAAGTGAAGACATTTCAATTGAGATAAATATCCTACAACGAGAAACCATCATAAAGCTTTGAAAAACACCAAGTAGAAGCTTTCAAACGAGCAGATTCAAAACGATCAAACCAAATTAGGTGCTTGTCTTCGAAAATCTTTTGATTACACTCAAACCATAATTTTGATAAAAGGGCTTTAACTACATTGATCCATAACAAATTTCGATTTTGAAGCCAAAGAAGGACCAATAAGCAAATGATGAACATTCACCTTGAAGGTGTTGGAGAAAAAACCCAATGGATGTTAAAAATGGAGAAAAGCTTGAACCAACAAACCCGAGAACAGGGGCAATCAAAAAAGATATGATTGATTAATAATATCTCCATCAAAATAATAATAATAATAATAATAATAATAATATATCTCCATCAAAAAAAAAAAAAACTTTTGATTTCACTCACTTTGATTTGTGTACTTAGTGTGGAACTTGATTTTCAGCACCATAGAAACTTTTGTGAAGAAGATATAGCCGAGGATTCTATTCTTAATAACTTAAAAGCTCTCTTTCAGACTCCTATCAAATCTAACAGTTCAATTTTTAAGGTTTCAGAGGAATTTCAACCATTAAGTAGTGATGTTTTGATTCCGAAAAAATTAGCTTCTCTAATCAAAGCGAGTGGTTTGCAACTCAAAAGAGATTCCCTCTTTTGTTTCCAAGGGGATTATTCAGAAAGCTTAATTATAGTTTGTGTAATTTTATCACGAGGATGGTGGAAGTCAATGGTTTTGATTTGCTACTATTTTTGGATTTGCTCGCAGTGATCCGTTAGTTCAAGTTTTGTGGATCAAGCTTCATTTTGTTCTGATTATATTTTGGTATTTTGAATTCAGTCATCATCCTCTGCCAGTGCTTCCTCGTTAAACGTTTGTGGTGTGGTTTGGAAGGGTTGTTCTATTGATTATGTTTTTTGAGGCAGTGGGTTCAATCTTTTCTGTTTCTTTTGGATGTTACGGGAGTTCCAGTTGCTTCTTGTTTCGTTTCGCTCTGCTTTTGGGTTTTGAGATCAATTAAGATCATCCTTTTGGTTCATCTTTGCTCTGAAGTTTGTGGAAGCTTCATATTTGTTTGGGACAGTTTTGTGGTTGGTTGAGTTCATGATACGTCTTGTTTCAATTCATTATATTAGAATCTTCCCGCTTCAGTATCAAAATTTTGGTCGGATCATAATCAAAGGATCTTCCATAGCAAGTCTCTTTCATGGCTCATTTGGTTCAAATCAGCTCATCTAAAGACTGCTTCTTGAAATTCTCTCTCAAAGTTTCTGTTGTCTTTTCTTCACAGAACTCTCATCTGAATTGAAATGCTTGCATTTATCCTTTGTTATTTATCTATTTATTTTTCGGTCCTTATGCTTTTATTGTTTCTCTTTCATTTTCACTCCCTTGTGGAGTTTGTATCTTTTGAGCATTAGTCTCTTTTCATTTCATCAATGACAAGTTTCGTTTCTTGTTCAAAAAAAATATATATATATCTCCATTCGATTTTTTCTCTTCTAAAAAAATAATACCTCCATCCAACCAACACAAAGAACAAAACGAGGGCATGACAAAATTGGATGGAAGCTTCCTTTGGAAACTTTTGAAGCGCAAGGAGACTACCATTGAGCATAATCCATAAGAGAATATTAATTATCTTAGGACGTTTAGATTTCCATAAAGATGGATAAATCTCTTCGACCAAAGGTAAAGAGAATGTCGAAGTCCGAGATAAGGACCTTACTAAGAAAAATTCAAAAGGTTCTAAAGACCAAAATCTTGCATCATCAACTGAGCCAACTTTAACCAAAGAAAGCCTACCCAATAAAAATTTCAAATCAACCATTTCCTCCTATAATAATCTTCTAAAAGTAATATTCCAAGAATGAATATAAGCATCCCAATAATCTGAAACCAAGTCATTAGGATAAGAAGACATTGAAACTAGACATTGAAAGAGCCTTTGACAAAGTTGATTGGAATTAGAACTTTCTGGATGAAATACTTGTGGCTAAAGGCTACAAGCAATGATGAAGAAAGTGGATTTGAGAGTGCATCTCATTAACAGTCCGGCTAAAGGCAAGGCTCTTGCTTCTAGATGCCTATGTCAACGTGACCTCTCAACTTTCCTTTTCATTATTATTGTCAATTGCTTCAATAGAATTGTGACATGTGCACCAAATAGGAACTTGAGTAAAGGTTTTGACTTAGGTGAGAACTCTATGGAAATACACAATCTAGAGTTTTTCGATAATACCATCACTTTCTCCACAAAGTACGAGCAACTCTACCTTGGCTTTCCTCTTAACAGTAAGCACCACTTTTGCTCCTTTTGGGATCCTTTGATTAGAAAAGTGGATAAAAGGCTATAATCACAAAAGAACTCCTATATTCATAAGGGAAGGAGACTCACTCTCGTTCAAGCCACACTATTAAATCTCCCATTCTATTATATGTCCCATCATGTCATGCCTTTCAAGGTGACTCGATTCTTAAAGTGCATTTTCAAAAAAAAAAAAAATCTTTGGAAAGGAAATTGTGATAGAACAGGTATACATCTTGTTAAATGGGAAAAGATTATTGTCCCCTTGGCAAATGGAAGGCTAGGATTACATAACCTTAAGAGCAAGACCAAGGCTCTCCAAGCCAAATAGATTTGGAGATATCAAAGCAAAAAATCGGGGACTTTTTCTTTAGCTTCTGCCAAGGGGTTGTAGGAAGTATCTCAAAACACTAAAATTTGATTCATGATTGAATGCTTACAAGACGAGAGGTAGGACTAATACTTGATGCTTGGCCGATGCATGACATATTGGCACATAATTTCCCTTTATTATATGATCTTGCTTTGAAAAAAAAAAGTTGTTAAAGATATGTGGGTTATTAAATCAAACGACTAGAATCTTAGGCTAATAAGGAAGGAACTCAAAGGATGCTGAAGCTAAGGTGTGGGACGTTCTTTGCACCACCTTTCCTCCTTCCAATTGTCACAAGTTTCAAACAAGGGTCTCTTAGAGCTTGAACCAAATGGTATTTTCTCTACAAACCCTCTCTTATTGATCTCTCACAATATAAATTTTGTGCATTCCCTACTTATATGATACTATTTGGAAAGACCACTACCCTAAGGAGGTGAAATTCTTACTTTGGGAGATTAGCCACAAAGCCATCAACGCACATGATAAGCTTCAACGTAAAATATCTTATATGAACATATCTCCTCGTTGGTGCGCCATTCTCAAGAATAATTCCAAATTGCAGAGCCACATTTTCTTTTCTTTTGAATAAGTAGAAGCCTTCTACGAGGTACTTCTTTCAATATTGAAAGGTCTTTAGCTCTCCCTAATGATCCCACTCTTCTCCTCTCTATTACTCTTGTATAACATCCCTTTAAAATGGAAAAGAAGCTCCTCTCGATGAACTTTGTGAAGGCGTTCTTTTGGAGGACTTTTTTTTTTTTTTGATAAGAGGTTCTTTTGGAGGACTTGGCGAGAAAGAAATAAGAGAATCTTTAAAGATAAAAGGAGCCTTTTCTTTTTTTAGTTGGATTCTTGATACTATAGTTTTATTTGGTTATAACTGTAAATTCTTTTTGAACAAGAAACAAAACTTTTCATTGAAAAAAATGAAAAGAGACTAATAAGAAGCACAAATACGGACATGAGACACGGATACGACATGACACAGACACCGTGACACGTCATCTTTTAAAATCTAGGACACGGTCACAACACGGACACATTTAGAAAAATATACATTTTTTAAAATATATATCATTTTGTATACCAAAAAAAATCAAAATCAATAAGTTTATGCATTTGTATGCTTAACAAATGAGGTTAATGTATTTCACTCTTAAAATTTATTATTTTTGTCATTGAAGTATTGTGTCTATTTAGTATACATAACAAGTGTTCGATATGAACCTACAACTACTATTTGCCACGTATAAATTGTGCGGACACTAATACGTGTCCAACAAGTGTCGGAGTGTCCAAGTGTTTGACACGTGTTGGACACAGACACGCTAGTCAAACTAAGTGTATGTGCTTCTAATGACTAATGATTTCCTCTTTTCCATCACTATTGTTTCTCCTCTTTTATCCAATTAGAGAGGTTTTACATATCTCCCTTGGATTGAGGTTTTCCCCTCTTTTGTAATTTCATACCATGAAATTGTTTCTTATAGAAAATAAAAAGAAAACAAAACCTACATGTACTTATAGGAAAACATTCATAAAAACAAATTCCTTAAGGCAGAAGTTCATAAAAAATAAGCAAACATTATCCCGGCGTCTTTAAGAAGTAATGTCAGGCGCATAAAACAGAAACCTAGCATTTTCTTTTACTCCATAATATCAAAAACTTGAAAGGGATGTAGATTGCATACTTGTAGAATTCTCTGCATTAACATTCTTTGGATGTACAACGAAAGCCTTTGAGACTTTCTTAATTTCGTCAACAATGTTGAAAAGCTCGAGATTCACCATAGAATATTGCCCCAATATGTCTTGCCTGGTGTAGAATTCAACCACACAGTTAGCCAAATTGAAAACAAATACAAATATTAAGATGCTTTGATATTTAGGCAAATAATCAGGGAATGCAAGTCTAGATGATAGTTAAGATGTTTTACTTTCTTACATCAACGGGCTATTAGGGAGTGTAAATGAAATAGAATAAAAGATTCTGGACTCTCGAGCCCTTGTTCTTCCGATATTAGATCGTCTTTTACTCCCCCGCAAAAAGAAAAATAACAATCATCAACGTTCAAACAACCCAACTTTAGTTTTTTATCAATAGAATCTAGCCGATCAGGAACTTAAAAATTCAAGCACATTTGGAAAATATCACAAGAAAAAACGGTGCGAGAGATGAAAGTAGACCATTTAGGTGTGGTATTGGTGCGACCATAGACATCAAAATCTTCGAGGATCCGTGAGATGGCTTTGAATAGAGTAATAGCTCGAGTCTTCACAGCCTCCAGGTTCAACTGTTGCTGTACCGCCTGGTTTAGCCTTTCCGCAACAACCACCGGCTGAGCGGGGGGAGGCTGTTGCTGCTGAGGCTGATTCTGGACCACCCCGTCCATGGTTGCCATCAGCGAGTGACACTAGTTACCCCGTTTGGTGCCAATAGCATTCAACAAGAACGGCAAGTGTAGATCTCGCTGCGTGTCTCGCTGCGAGGCTTGCCGAGGTGCTCCGATTGATACCGTTTCAGCTATAAGTAGACTCCATTCGGGTTCCGGGGTACAAATACTCCTAGTTTCAATAATACGGATCTTTCATATGTTTGAATTTTTTATTTGAATTTTTTAGCTAACACACTAATCTTTGACCCCACATGTTTTATGACAATTGAACTTTGCTACGTTGGTATTTGAATTTTATCCACTTTAAGTTTTTATCAAACAACCCTTCCAAGTTCGTAACAAAATTTGGAGTAAGAGTGACTTGTAAAATATTATACACACTGCATAGGTTATAAGTTTTAAGGTTAAACTATAAATTTAATAATTGAATTTTAAGGTTTGTGTCTATAAACTTTAAGAAGTATCTAATAGATTTTTTAACTTTCAATTTTATAATAGTATGTCTAATAGATCATTGACCTATTTGACACAAAATTTAAAGTTCACAAATCTATTTGACACGAAATTAAAAGTTTCAATACCTATTAGACATATTTTAAAGTTTATGGACCTATTTGACACAAAATTAAAAATTCAAATATTTATTGGACACAATGTTGAAAGTTCAAGGATCTATTAAACACTTTTTAAAATATAGGGACCAAGTAGATACAAACATCAAAGTTCATGGAATAAACTTGTAATTTAACCAAATTTTAATTATGTCTTTTTAACTTTAGAGTAGGCTTGAAAAGAAAAATCTGTAATGGATGGAAAATCTAGTTGACATATTTGTAAATATGTCATACAAATAAATAATTTGTAAATATGACAAGTTTTTTTCACTTGTCTATTAAAAAATTTTCACATAAGGTCTCTTTTACCTTGTGTATTACTCATAACTATCACAAATATACCCTTTTTATAGTATCTTAGTGATAGACCTTTGTCACTAACCAGCTATTTTAAGTCCATTGCCACTAACACAATTTGTATGTCTATTGTTAATAAATAATTTATGTCTATAAGTGTTAGATATCTATTAGTTATAAACTATTTTTATTCTATTAACGACTATTTTAGGTGGTGAACAATGTTTTATGACTAATGGAACATTTCATTGTTTATCATCGAGGACATTTTTATTTCTATCTATGTTAGATGTCTACTAGTTATATACATATGCGCGCTAAGGTGTCGACCAATTTCAAGCCTCTCCAGACACAATATATTGAGTACCTATTATGGTGACCACGATTGTTACCCAACATAATTTTTTAAAAAAAGTTATATTATTGATACATTGTATCACAGGGTCAAAATTCGACTATAAAATTTTTGCCTATACGGCTTAAGTGTCCCACTCTTAGTTAGGTTATACTCTTCCCACATACTTGAGACATTCATAGAAGATGACAACACAATCATACAATACTTTTTTTTTTTTTTTTTTTTTAAGATCAATCACACGATACCAAATAAATAATTTTCATTAGTTAAATTAATTTAGTTTATTCAATTAAAGTTACTCTTCGACCCACACATATAGATATATTCCTTGAATATCAATCCATTAAATTTTATTAACATTTTTTAATTAATTTTGATTGTTTTACTGATTAATTTATTAAAATTACATAAGGTTTTATGTTAAAAAAAAAAGGTTTTCACGATCAATTCTCCTAAAATAAATACAGCTTTCCATAAAATTTTAATGTCATTCGTATACATCACCAAATTTGATTTCCATGTATTTTATTCCATGCATAATTTATTTTCAGGCATATGTAGAACTATAAACCAAACTATAAATCTAGGGATGACTTTACATATTTATGTAGAGCATATATGAATCTACTTTAAATGATGGCTATTCTTTCTCAAAAAAAAAAAAAAAATGATGGCTATTCTAAAAACCATCATAAATTTACTCAAGAGAGAAAATGTGTAAAAGTGGGGTGGTTTCTGAAAGCTTAGTCACATTTTTTTCCCCTTTTCTTGTTTGTTTTGAGAAAGAGTCACGTTTTTTTTTTTTTTTTTTATGATGATCAATTTTTCCGAAGAATCTACGATGACAAACTGTATCTCATCCCAAAATGGTGAGTTTGTACAAATTTTATAGCATGGTTGCTCTTTCATTATTTTTCTGTTCCAAATCCAATGAAATGAAAAAATTATTAGGTGTTTATGGTACAATAAAGTCTCATTTTAAAATTGTCAGAGGTAAATCCTCAAATTTGTATGCCCCTTAATAATCGTTGGGTACAAAATCGAAGTACTCTTGTCATTTATCTCTTACAACCAACGATGCAAAATTACTAGTCTCATTGTACCGGAAACACCTAAAAATTTCTGAATGAAGGTTAGATAAACCAATAAAGTTTTTGAAAGCGTGAGAGAGAGAGGTCGGAACTCATATATTTGATGCCGTAAAGAAGATGGAGGGAGAAATGCAATTTACAATCTCAGATAAATGAAACAAATTAACTAATTCAGCTCCGATCCGATATAATAAAGTATAAAATATAGATCGTACACAGGCCCTCCCGTTTACCTGCTTCCGAATCCGCGCTATTACGTGGATCTACATATCTGGTCTGTTCCGTCACCGCTCTGTTATTTTCAATCACCCATTCAATTCAATCAATTTGCAAATTTCAACTTCTCCTTCGTCATCTAATTCCCTCTCCATTTCCTCTCTTGATTTTGATGCACACAATTCACTGCTCACATTCCTGCATACTTCTGATCCTCTGGAGATCTTCACGGATTCCTACAGTACGCACTCACCTCTGCTCTTGTTCTCCGCCTCCTCCGGTAAGACTTCGATTCATTGATTTATCAATCCTCTCTCTGGTTTCAATTCATCCGATGATTCTTCTGTTCTTAATCGTTGTTACCGTTTTTTTCCCTTTTCATGTCTTCGCGTAAATTGTAATATCCAACGATATCGAATTGGCATCGGATGGAGTTGGAAAAGCCACCCTAGGTGCATTGCTCCTATTAATTCCAGATACTCTCTGAACGTCACAATTTTACTTAATTCGGTGGTCTTTACTGCTCATAATTGAAGTCTTCGATTATTTATTTGTTTTGATGATCTGTTTGGATAACCACGCCCTTCCAATTTTCTTTCCCTTTAAAGACCAAAAATTACTGGGGATCTAAGAAAGGAAATATGTATTCACTGGGAAATATTGATTATCTTTAGATATGGTGGTTTCAAATATTTTATAGCTTCCGTGCGGCTATTTTGCATTGATCTCCCATTAAAAGTTCAGGTTTAAGTAGCTCCACAGTACATTTCTTTGCACAATCAAATTCTTTTTAGTGGATGCTACTAGCGAACATACAACGGCGGTATGGTTAAAATTTTAGTCTGAAACTGAATAATTTTTCATCATAACTAAGAATGTAAATACAAAGTATGCATTTATCAAAAAGCTTGAAGTGCTAAGATTATGTCATTACGTGACATGCGAGTAGATGTACAGTTTTGTTTCCTCTCCAAGGCAAACAGTAGCCACAAGTTTCCTACCTTCACATGTAGAAGAAGAAGGAAATTGCGAGAAGAAAAGGATTGGAGCACTAACATTTCTGCATAGCAGTCTTCCTTCCACTTCTCTCTCGGGGGGGGGGGGGGGGGGGGGGGGCTGGAATATGATTGTGAAAGCTGCTTGGGGAACTACACTAAACTGGATACCAGATAGCAGTTCAACGTCCATTTAGAAGCTTGCTTTATGGTCAGAGCATATAGATCCCTTGCTAACATCTCTCTCTCTCCTTATATCTACAACCTTTCTATAGTCTCAAGGCACGAGGATATTGGTTAATACAGCCTATTCTTTCAAGTCTTTCTAATGGACACTATTTCTAGATTAACGGGCAGAAGAAACTACTCCACCTCCCTGCAGCTAGTAACGTAAGATTCAATATTCTTATCAAGAGCACAGATCATGTGCTGACGGCAGCGTTGCTGTTTTTGAGGTCTATCATTTACACTTTTACATGGAACATTTGTGGTAATTTTAGGATCTATGAACCGTTCTTAATTTGAGAATGGTAATTTGTATCATTTTCTGCATTTTGATGGATAAGATTGGCTAGTCAGGAAGCTTATATTTCATTACATCAACTCCAAAAGAATAAGTTACATTGGAATTCAGAAAGTTCTGTGAAGTTCTTGATTGCATAAAAGAAGATATAGAGATTGTGGCCCTGGTGAGGCACTTCTTCACCCGCCTTTGTCTACCAAGCTTGCCATTGCTTTGAAGAATTGATGAACCAGCAAGCCTTCAGGAAGTAATAACCAAGCAAACCTTTGTGTTAGGATGTACTAACCAAGCAGAACCTATTCCTTGCTGGTAGGCTAGGCGCTAGGAGCTTACTTCTATGCCTAGCCACTCACAATAAATAGTTGTGGCTGTGGTGCCCCAAGGAACCTCGAGCACTGGTATGAGAACATAATGAAGTTGAAGTATTAACATTCACGGTATAGGTTTTGCATAGATAACTTTTATTCAAAACCAAGGACATTTTTTACTACGAAAATAAAAAAGTAGGATTACATACAAGGCAACCTCCACCTAGATTTGGAATATAAAGAAACTGTCATTGCTATAACTTCCACAATTCTGTTCCAGCCTGATTACTTTGATTTCCCAAATTATGCAGGTTTGTTAGTTTCCATGTAAATGATCAACCTGAACGATAGCTCTGGCGATGACTATACAAGTCTGATTCAAGAGGGAGGCTTCACACAATGCAACTAGTACCAAATAATGATGAAAATAAAGATGATATTCTAGAACGTGCGCCCATTTTAAGTCAATTGGATTTTCTGCCACAGTCCGTGGAGTCATCATCCTCTGCTGAGATTATAGCTATAGGGAGAGAGAGCTCTGTTAGTGATGATGATTTACACAATCTTAATGTTGATGAAACTTGTCATCTGGTGAATGCAGACCAACCGCAATGTCGGATATGCCTTGATACTGGAGGTTTTTAACATTCCTTTCTGTTACAATATGTAATGCAATTTCATCAACATCAGTTAAGATGCTTTTTTTTTTTAAAAAAAAAAAATTAATTTTAAAACAAATAAGAGTATAGGTTCACTTGTGAGTTAAGACAGTGACAGTACATATATATTCTGTTTTTCTTTTCTTTTCTTTTGAAGCTTCGGTCCACCTTTTTTCAGCATTGATATAAAATTTGCTTTCAGGAGAAGATTTAATTGCTCCATGCCACTGCAAAGGCACTCAAAAGTTCGTCCATAGATCATGTCTTGATAATTGGAGGTCCACAAAGGTCAGTTTTCCCTCGTTTCTGTTGCTTCTCTATTCTTAATTGTCACTCCTTTTCCTGGGTGATGGACCGTGATGCTGTGGAATGCTATGCAGTTGTAAAATTTTCAGAACTTTCTGATTATCAATCTAATACATCTACTTTCATATACCTTACAAATGCGTAAAGTTTGAGAATGATCAAGCATTCAAGGTTTTTTGACTTCTAATCCATTTCAGTAATTCTGTCAGGAGGGCTTTGCTTTTGCTCATTGTACAGAGTGCAGAGCTATGTTTGTGTTACGTGCAAATGTCCCTCCTGATCGCTGGTGGTTAAGACTGAAGTTTCAGTTTCTTGTTGCTAGGGACCATGCTTTCATTTTCATCATTGTTCAGCTGGTAATTCTTGTAATTATATGTCCAATTACTTTGCGTTCATTCACTTCTGCGTCAAATCAAGTTTGGCTAAAGTTTCTTCATTATTATTATGATATAAATTTCATTGTTATGATTGATTTTTCTAGAGAGGTCTTCGCTATGTGCTTTGAACAGATTGTGGCATTCTTGGGGGTGTTGGTGTACAAATTCTACGGAGAGGAACTAAGGGAAATGTTTGGTTACGAAGAACACCCATATGGGTTCTATGCTATGGCTGGTAAACTGAGGCTGCTGACTAACTCCACTTTTTATTCTTCTTTATATATGTATTGCATTTATTAGTGTAAGTGATTATTCTCACAATTTTTTGGTTTCATTTGATTAGAAGAATTTAGGATTTGCAGTTGAATGAATCCTTGAATGAAATCAAGCACCGGATTAAGAAAATGTAGTTGCTATACTATCCGGCTTCTTAATTCTTCGTTCGATAATTTCTTTTCTGCAGTCTTGGCTATCATCTTGGTTGGTTTACTCTATGGTTTCTTCATAGCGATTATATGCGGGCAGAGGATAAATGAACGCCACTACCATGTCCTTGCCAAGCAAGAACTGACAAAGGTCCAGTAACGACTTAAAGAGAATAATATTGTAAAATAAAGTGCATTCCCCCCATTTCATCTCTCCCATATAGGCAACTGTTGGCTTCCTTCATTATTCTCAAGTTATCAAATCCTTCTGCTTACTATGTTCATAAGCTTTATTCGTTTCAGGAATATATAGTCGAAGATCGAGAACATAACAAAAATGTTCCTGAACTGGACCCCAGTCATGTTATGGAGCTAAGGATGTTGGGCCTGTATTAATCTGGGGTCGCTGAATCTGCGAACTCTACTTCAAGTAAGGAACTCTATCTTGTATTCCCCTCCATGTCTGTATATCTCAAGTGGAGAATTGGTATTTAGGTAGAGTTGGCTCACCATTATATTGCATAGGCTTTTCTTTTCTTCGCTTAATTGTGTAACTTTCGGATATTAATTTGCAATTTGTACGGCAAGAACCCACGTATAATTGGAGGTTTTACATTTCTTTGACCTCGTGATCATCTCAGGTTACGATTGATCTGGCGGATATACTTTTGAGTTTGACCAAACAAAGCAAATTTATTTCTGAAATGTTGTCATTTTGCTAGCAAGAAGAAGAGTGTACTTCCGAAATTCCTGGAATTTATATCGAATCTGACGTGTTTGTTTCATTCTCGTTACCTTAGCGGTCTGTTTGAACAAATAACTGCAATGAAAAAGCATAATATTTGAGAGGACAATTCTGCAAGGATTCGCTTCCTGGTCGGACACACAGGTTTCCTTGTGTAAATGGACACTTTACATGATGATGAGGAAACTACTTCCCGTCCCGCCTTGCTCCCGCTTACGCCCAAAAGTTTATTCACATTTCACATATCGTTTCGGATTCGTATTTATTTGTTGATAAAATGTGAATTATTTAAATCAGTAAATGAAATCATACATTGCATAATTTATATTCTGAATCTGTAATTTATATTTTAGTTGTTGAATTATCTAATATTGAGAACAAAGTTTGGATATGTGTCGGTCTATATTCCTAATAATGCGATTGGGGAAGAGCCCACATACAACGGAAGGTTTAAATATTATTTTGATCTTTATACTTTTGATTTTGGTTCATCTTGATATTTGTACATTTTCTTTTAGTATGATCTTTGTACACTTAAAATAGCCATTTTAGGTCATTGTATTTTCAATTTTTTATTCATTTTAATTTAAAAACATCCATTTTGGTCTTGTACTTTTAGAGAGATTATTTTGGTCCTTTAAACTTTTGTTCATATCAATCTCATTTACTTTCAAAACGTCCATTTTGATCTTTTATTTTTAAAAAGTGACCATTTTGACTCATAACAAAAAATTTACATTGAAGAGAAGAGTTTCATTGTGTATAAAATTTATGTTTAAATTTTATTAACAGTGACCAAATTGGTCACTTTTTAAAAGCATACAACATAACATTTCAAAAGTAACGGAACCAAAGAAAAAAATAAAAGACCAAAATAGTATTTAAATCAAAATATGTTGCTGCATTTTATAAAGTACATTGATTAATATCTATTACCTGTACGACTTTTTTTTTTTTTCGTTTTTTTTTATTGAGATCTATCATAATGCATGCTCATTACTCATGGACTACTTATAAAAGTGTGAAGTTGAAATATATTTATGAATCTTACTTCTCCAGTTTTATATTTTAGTTTTTAGTTGAATTAGAATTATACCATATTTGCAAACTTTTTTCTATCCATACTACTAATACTATTTTAAACCAGATTGTAATACATGCAGAACTCATAAGCTCTACAAATTTCTAGTAATTATATTAACAAACTAATAAAATTATTATGAGGCTTTACCGATTAACTTTAAGATTCAAAATTTTCATCATATATATATATATATATATATATATATATATATATATATATATATATATATATATATATATATATATATATATTTTAATTCAACAAGTTAAAATTCAAAATCATAGTCTCTTGGTCATAGTCTCTTGGTCATGATATCAGATGAGCTACGCTTTTATCAGCCACAAATCATAAAAACTAAGTAGAACTTATTCCATTAAAATATAATAAATTGCCAATAGCCTCATGGCATGTATCCTCGATCAAGAGGCCAAAAGTTCGAATCTCCCCACCCCCAAATGTTATTGAATTCAAAAAGAAAAAAAAGTGTGAACAACCTCATGCAATGAAATTAAATTACTAGTTGCAATAAATTTAAATAAGGATAATTGTAATGGGTGGCAAAATTAGGGTAAATAATTGCAATTTTAGCAATTTTTTAAAATATTTGCAAATATGGCAAAATTTTTGAATTAATTTTTTATATCCCTATTTTGCCCTTGCCCTTAATTACGCGCGCATCTGGTCGATTTTCCTCCTTTATTTTTTGTTTTGGTAGGTTTCTATCTGATAGAAATTTTTTCTATCACTGATAGATTCTATCAGTGATAGGAAAACTTTCTATCTGATAGAAAATTTTTCAACTTTCAATCTGATAGAAAGTTTTTCTATCACTGATAGAATCTATCAGTGATAGAGAAAGTTTTCTATCACTGATAGAAACACTTTCTATCAGTGATAGAAGATTTCTATCATTGATAGAAAGTGTTTCTATCACTGATAGATTCTATCAGTGATAGAAACACTTTCTATCAATGATAAAAATCTTCTATCACTGATAGAATTAACTTTCTATCACTGATAGAAGGTGATAGAAACACTTTCTATCAGTGATAGAAATCTTCTATCACTGATAGAATTAACTTTCTATCACTAATAGAATCTATCAGTGATAGAAACACTTTCTATCAGTGATAGAAATCTTCTATCACTGATAGAATTAACTTTCTATCACTGATAGAATCACTTTCTATCAGTGATAGAAAGTTAATTCTATCAGTGATAGAACTGATAGAAAGTGTTTCTATCACTGATAGATTCTATCAGTGATAGAAAAATTGACAACATTGCTTCTTGACTTATCATGTTCTTTGTTTTGTGGTAAGTTAACGAATGGCAAAGAAATGAACTGATAGAAATCAAGAAAAAAAAAAAAAGAAAAAGGATGAGCGAAAGCAAAAGTTTTTTCTATCACTGATAGAATCTATCAGTGATAGAAACACTTTCTATCAGTGATAGAAATCTTTTATCACTGATAGAAACACTTTCTATCAGTGATAGAATCTATCAGTGATAGAAACACTTTCTATCAATGATAGAAATCTTCTATCACTGATAGAATTAACTTTCTATCACTGATAGAAGGTGATAGAAACACTTTCTATCAGTGATAGAAATCTTCTATCACTGATAGAATTAACTTTCTATCACTGATAGAATCTATCAGTGATAGAAACACTTTCTATCAGTGATAGAAACATTTTCTATCACTGATAGAATTAACTTTCTATCACTGATAGAATCTATCAGTGATAGAAATCTTCTATCACTGATAGAATTAACTTTCTATCAGATTTCTATCACTGATAGAAGTTTTCTATCACTGATAGAAAATTTTTTCAATCACTGATAGAATCTATCAGTGATAGAATCACTTTCTATCAGTGATAGAAAGTTAATTCTATCAGTGATAGAACTGATAGAAAGTGTTTCTATCACTGATAGATTCTATCAGTGATAGAAAAATTGACAACATTGCTTCTTGACTTATCATGTTCTTTGTTTTGTGGTAAGTTAACGAATGGCAAAGAAATGAACTGATAGAAATCAAGAAAAAAAAAAAAGAAAAGAAAAAGGATGAGCGAAAGCAAAAGTTTTTTTCTATCACTGATAGAAACACTTTCTATCAGTGATAGAAATCTTCTATCACTGATAGAATTAACTTTCTATCACTGATAGAAGTTTTCTATCACTGATAGAAAATTTTTTTCTATCACTGATAGATTCTATCAGTGATAGAAACACTTTCTGTCAGTGATAGAAGATTTCTATCATTGATAGAAACACTTTCTATCAGTGATAGAAGTTTTCTATCACTGATAGAAAATTTTTTCTATCACTGATAGAATCTATCAGTGATAGAAACACTTTCTATCAATGATAGAAATCTTCTATCACTGATAGAATTAACTTTCTATTACTGATAGAAGGTGATAGAAACACTTTCTATCAGTGATAGAAATCTTCTATCACTGATAGAATTAACTTTCTATCACTGATAGAATCTATCAGTGATAGAAACACTTTCTATCAGTGATAGAAACACTTTCTATCAGTGATAGAAATCTTCTATCACTGATAGAATTAACTTTCTATCACTGATAGAATCTATCAGTGATAGAAACACTTTCTATCAGTGATAGAAATCTTCTACCACTGATAGAATTAACTTTCTATCACTGATAGAAAATTTTTTCAATCACTGATAGAATCTATCAGTGATAGAATCACTTTCTATCAGTGATAGAAAGTTAATTCTATCAGTGATAGAACTGATAGAAAGTTTTTCCTGTAGGTCGCCGCTCTTTAAAGGCCTTTCAAGAATGAGGCTTGATTCTATCACTGATAGAAAATTTTTTCTATCACTGATAGAATCTATCAGTGATAGAAACACTTTCTATCAGTGATAGCTATCAATGATAGAAATCTTCTATCACTGATAGAAAGTGTTTCTATCACTGATAGATTCTATCAGTGATAGAAAAATTGACAACATTGCTTCTTGACTTATCCTGTTCTTTGTTTTGTGATAAGTTAACTGATAGAAATTAAGAAAAAAAAAAAAGAAAAAGGATGAGCGAAAACAAACCGAAGACGAACGTGCCGAACGAACAAATCGGGGAAGACGAAAGAATCAGAGAAGAAGAAAGAAGACTGATAGAAAAAATGAGAAGCCTGATAGAAGAGATGGAGAAGCTGATAGAAGAGATCGACGGTTCAGGGTTAAAAAAAGGACATTTTAGTAAATTCACATTCCAAAACTTAAAATTTTGCCATTTTTGCAAAATTTTTTACCGGCCCGCTAAACTTGCAAATATTTTGGGCCGGTTTGCTATATTTGCAACCGGCCCTTTAAATAATGGCATTTCTTATAGTTTCTGCATTGATTAATAATGTTGAATTATTCAGCTATAGCATTTTGTTGTATAGGGATGAAAACAAGAACACGAATTTACGTATTTGCATCAAGAGGTTTTGGAAAAGAGAATAGGTCCGTTGGACAACAGATTGCATGAGTTAGATTCGGGCATAGCAGAGCAGCAAGGATTGGCGGCAGAATCAAGCCTATCCTACACCGGCTGTTTAGGTCAGGTGGTGAGAGTTAATCAAATCAGATTCTGCACACACCAGATAAGCAAGCAACTCCAACCTAGCCTACCCAGCCATTCCATTCCTACTGATCTTCACGGTTAACACCCTTAACGATTTATATACACATTAATATACATACATACAACTCGTGTACCATTAACTACGAATCAAGCAGTTGATTTGACAACAGCACTACTACTTCAACCAAAGAATGGGACCCATCATCAGTCGCCCATCTCTTGTTTTGATTTTTCTGGTCCTCATACACATCCACCCGCAACTTCCGAACTTCTCAAGCTGTCGACGGTTGGCTTTCTGGACCCAACAGATTATATTTAGTGGGTGTAAAACTAATAATATTTGATGGATATGTATCTTTCTATCCACCACCATTAAATTTCCGATAACTAAGAGAGAGCAAAAAAGTTCCAATTTCTTATTCTCTCTCTCCTAGCTCTAACAAATTTAATGGTGGATAGGAAAGATGTTTACCCACCAACGTGCAACTAAGTACTGTTTGTATAAAATAATCCATAAAGCAACTGCACAAGCTGACTGAAAACTCAGGCAGTCTCCTATAGCAATGTTTGTGCAGATGTAAATTTAATTGCCCAATTTCTAGAACAGTAACAAGTGCTGCACTTAACAGAAATCATAGAACTCAAGATATGCATTTTTCACAATTTTGGTCAATCAGCATGTTAGTGAAGTTGATTATCTTTTACTCAGTTGAGCTGCAAGCAATTTGTTAGGCTAAGATATAAACGCACCTTCACCTGACAACTGCTCTAGTCGAGCAACTATGTGTTTCCCATAAGTATATTTCTTCAAAGCTTGAAGATGACCTCTGATACGATTCAACAGCATCTCTCGTTGTTCATCGTTGCATATTTCAATTATCTTTTGAACAACATAATTTGCGAACTGGTCTTTCATCATTGTCTAAGACGGTAAACAAGAAAAAATCAGTAACAACCAAGAATGAACTTGCATAACATTCTTTCCAAGTTCAGAAACTTGAAGAATGAATGGATATGTAGTATTTGAAATTATATAAACACTGAAATAGATAAACTACTTTGCGTTAGGTAACTAGGTCTAAGATTACATTTATCACTTAAAGAACGCAAATAACAATATGCTTCTAAACTATTTTAGATATCATAGGGAAAAGAAACGCGTTAGAAAAAAAATATAAAGAGTACAGCTATTTATTCCTGCACCAACTTATAAATCCGATAAGAACAGTTTCCCGGCAAGATTATCACCATAAATACCAAGAAATTAGTTGTAGAATAATTTACTAGCATAGACAGTCACTACTAGACATAGAAGCAAGCACTTCCATATTCGGGATCAGAATTTCATAGCCATACAAACTAGAATCATAAATAAAAATCCCCCAATCTTCCCAAGAATGAGAACTATAGTTGTTACTTGCAAGGCATCATTCAAGAACGTGCAAGTAACCACATGCAAGATGAAGTTGAGTACAGATATGAATTTGAGCAGGCCATTGGAAATATTTGATGGGAATCAGCAGTAAAGGTAATCAATTTTCTCCCAAAAACTAAAACTACATGGTATCAGAGCAAAACCCTAAAATAAAACCCTAGCCGCCCAAACCTTTCTCCAACGAGTCCTCCTCCCGTCGACCCATTCACCGACAAGCTCTCCCACCGGCGTTTCGGAGTCTTCCACGATTCCATCGTTCGTGCACGTTTGTGATTGCTCCAGCGTTCGCGAACGCTGTCTCCTCGTTCGTTCGTTCGTCTCTGCCATCTCCTAGTCCGTTCCTCGTTCGTTCGCGAGCTCTCCTCGTTCGTTCAACAAAATGGAGTTGCTGAACGAAAGAATAGGCATCTCCTTGAAACTGCACGAGCATTATCCTTTCAAATGAGTGTTCCAAAGCAATTTTGGGTTGATGCGATTTCCACGACTTGCTTCTTAATTAATCGCATGCCGTCATTTGTTCTTAAAGGTCAGATTCCTTATCATGTTCTATTCCCTACAAAACCGTTGTTTCCTATTGCGCTGAAAATATTTGGTTGTACTTGTTTTGTTAGGGATGTTTGTCCTAATCTGACAAAATTAGACCCCAAATCTTTGAAGTGCATTTTCTTAGGCTATTTACGTGTTCAGAAAGATTATAGATGTTATTGTCCTAGTTCTAATTGGTATCTTGTATCTCGTGATGTTACTTTCTTTGAGGACACGCCTTTCAAATCATCTTTGCTTAGTACGTCTCAGGAGGAGGCTGATGATCTCTTTATCTATACACTTGTGTCTCCTACACCCTCTCCCGATCCATCTCCACTTGTGTCTCCTACATCCTCTCTTGATCCACCTCCTTCGATGCCTGTCCCTACTCGTCCACCTATTACTCAAGTCTACTCTAGATGACAACAGCCTCCAAGTGAATGTCTTGTACCAGAAGATTCTTCGTCATTAGATCCAAGACTGAGTGATGAGCTTCTTATAGCTCTTCGTAAAGGTAAACGTTCTTGCACTTTTCCTATTTCTTCGTTTGTCTTTTATGACCACTTGTCATCTTCTACATGTTCTTTTGTTGCATCTCTTGACTCTATCTCGATCCCTAAAACGGTCATGAAGCCTTGTCTCATCCTAGTTGGCGTAATGCGATGATAGAAGAGATGAATGCCTTAGATGATAACGGTACTTGGGATTTAATATCTCGTCCTGCTGGAAAGAAAGCTATCGGATGTAAATGGGTGTTTGCGGTTAAGTTCAATCCTGATGGTTCAGTTGCTCGATTAAAAGCACGTCTAGTTGCTAAAGGCTATGCTCAGACATATGAGGTTGATTATTTTGATACATTTTCTCCTGTTGCTAAATTGACTTCTGTCAGGTTATTCATTTCCATGGCTGCTTCTCAATGTTGGCCTTTGCATCAGCTTGACATTAAAAATGCCTTTCTTCATGGTGATCTTTAGGAGGAAGTCTATATGGAGCAACCACCTGGGTTTGTTGCTTAGGAGGAGAATGATAAAGTGTCGCCTTCGTAAATCTTTGTATGGGTTGAAACAAAGTCCACGAGCATGGTTTGAAAAATTTAGTGAGGCACTTAAGCAGTTTGGAATGACGAAAAGCAAGTCGGATCACTCTGTTTTCTATCAACGAACTAAGAGTGGTATTATTCTACTTGTCTTATATATTGATGATATTGTTATTACGGGAAATGATACATCAGACATTTTATCACTCAAAACTTTCCTCCAAAGTCAGTTTCATACTAAAGACTTGGGAACATTAAAGTACTTCTTGGGTATTGAAGTAATGAGAAACAAAAAGGGAATATTTATGTCACAAAGGAAATATGTGCTTGATTTGCTATCTGAGACGGGAAAATTGGGAGCCAAACCATGTAGTACTCCGATGATGCCTAATTTACAACTTACAAAAGATGGAGAATCATTTGATGATCCTGAGAGATACAGAAGATTGGTAGGAAAGTTGAATTATCTTACAGTGACACGACCAGATATAGCTTATTCGGTAAGCATTGTGAGTCAATTTATGTCTTCACCCACAGTGGATCATTGGGCTGCAGTACAACAAATTCTATGTTATTTGAAGGCTGCACCTGGACGTGGGATCTTATATAAAAGATCATGGTCATATGAAGGTTGAGTGTTTTTTAGATGCCGATTGGGCAAGATCAAGAGAGGATAGAAGATCGACTTCTGGCTATTGTGTTTTCGTTGGAGGCAATTTGGTCTCATGGAAAAGTAAGAAACAAAATGTAGTTTCAAGATCAAGTGCAGAATCAGAATACAGAGCTATGGCACAATCAATATGTGAAATAATGTGGGTACATCAACTCTTGATTGAATTAAGCTTCAATGTTACAGTTCCAACCAAGTTGTGGTGATAACCAAGCTGCCCTTCATATTGCATCCAACCCAGTATTTCATGAGCGGACTAAACATATTGAAATTGATTGTCATTTTGTTCGGGAGAAAATACAACAAGGTTTGGTATCTACTGGATATGTGAAGACTGGAGAGCAATTAGGAGATATTTTCACGGAAGCTTTAATGGAGTTAGAATAACTTATCTTTGTAACAAGTTAGGCATGATTGACATATATGCTCCAACTTGAGGGGGAGTGTTATAGTATATATGTGAATATAGTAGCTTGTAGTCTTTAGTCCTTTATTGTAATTTTACTATTATTAGTTTAGGGCTTCTATGTATGCCTATATATATTTGACTCCATTGTATAGAAGAATATGGATTCTCTCATATTTTGATATCTCAATAACACAAACTTCCCTCTTCAGGTGTTTGGTTGTTTTTCCTTTGTTCATAACCATTCCCCTCACCAGTCTAAACTTGATCCAAAATCCATTAAGTGCATTTTTCTAGGTTATACATCCCACAAAAAACGGGTACAAATGTTATTCACCTATCACTAGAAAAATGTACACATCCATGGATGTTACATTCTTTGAAAATCATCCTTTCTTTATCTAGTCTCAAATTCAGGGAGAGAATATGAGGGAATTTGAGCCACGGGATGTTGAGCCTATTTCTGTCATTCCTACTATTCCTATCACAAATGAGACCTTAGCCCCTACCATAGATGGACCACCTATTTCTGAGCCTAATATTCCTAAAGCACCACAAAATCGCACGCCTATTGTTTATACAAGAAGGAAAGAGGCTACCTTGCAAAACCAAGAATGTCAACCACCTGAACCAAATTCATCATTGCTGAATTCCAATGATGAGAACATCACATTTATGCCACCTGTGACCGATGATCTAACCCTACCAATTGCTCAGAGAAAAGGTGTTAGAAGTTGCACTAGCCATCCCATTGAAAAATATGTTGCATGTGGGAAATTGCTTCCTACTTATAAAGCATTTATTACTTAGCTGGACAGTATTCACATTCCACAAACCATTCATGATGCACTCAAAGATCCGAAATGGAAAAAGGCAGTGAATGAAGAAATTAGAGCTCTTGAAAGCAATGGAACGTGGACTCTTACTCAACTTCCTCATGGAAAGAATCCAGTTGGTTGCAAATGGATTTTCATGGTTAAATATAAATCTGATGGCAGTGGAACGGTTTAAAGCTAGACTTGTTGCGAAGGGCTTCACTCAGTCATATGGTGTAGATTACCAAGAAACTTTTGCCCCTGTTGCAAAATTAAATACTGTGCGTGTTCTACTGTCTCTAGCTGTGAACCAGGATTGGCCACTTCACCAACTTGAGGTTAAAATTGCATTCTTGAATGGTGATCTCGAAGAAGTTTATATGACAATGGAAGACAAGTCTAATAATAACTTGGTGTGTAAGTTGAGAAAGTCTCTATATGGATTGAAACAATCTCCACGTGCTTGGTTTGATAGATCTACTAAAACTCTGATTAAAAGCGGCTATTATCAATGCCAAGCTGATCATACCTTGTTTGTGAAATCCTCAAATAACAAAATTGCAATTTTGATTGTATATGTGGATGACATCATCATTACAGGGAATGATATAAAAGAGATTCTCAACCTCAAAAGGATGCTTGCAATTGAGTTTGAAATCAAAGATCTGGGAAGCTTGAGATATTTTCTAGGCATGGAAGTGGCACGATCCAACAATGGTATTATAATTTCTCAGAGAAAGTATATCCTAGATCTATTAAAGGAGATAGGAAATCTTGGGTGTAGACCTGCAGAAACACTCGTGGATCCAAATCTAACTTTACACCAAAGTGAAGAAGTTATTGCAGTTGATAAAGGCATGTATCAAAGACTTGAGGGAAAGTTAATTTATTTATCGCATACCAGACCAGACATTGCATACTCTGTTAGTATTGTTAGCCAGTATATGAACAATCCAAATGAACATCATTTTGGAGCTGTGAACAAGATTTTGAAATACTTGAAAAGCACCCCAGGTCATGGTTTATTATTTAGAAAATCTTCAAACAGAATGTAGAACTCTATACTGATGCTAGTTGGACTGGAGAATTAACTGACCAAAAATCTACGTCAGGCTATTGTTCCTATGTTTGGGGTAACTTGGTCACTTGGAGAAGTAAAAAACAAACCGTTGTTGCAAGAAGCAGTGCAGAAGCGGAATACAGAGCTCTTGCTTTGGGAATATGTGAAGGGATATGGGTTTAGAAACTTTTGACGGAACTGAAAATTGATACTCAGAACACAGTTAAAATGTTTTGTGATAGTCAATCAACCATCAGTATTGCAAAGAATCCTGTTCATCATGACAGAACAAAGCACATAGAGATAGATCGACATTTCATATTTGAGAAGGTCAACAGTAGAATAGTGGAACTAAACTATGTTCCATCTCGTCATCAAGTTGCTGACATTCTCACCCAGGACAAGCTTTGAAGAATTCAATTCCAAGCTTGGCTTGTATACTATATACAATCCAGCTTGAGGGGGAGTGTAGATTATTTCATTCTTTTTTATTTTTTCCTTATTTAGATTATATTCCATCTTGATGTTTTTTCTTTGCTGTATTTTTGTACTCTATATCTAATTGTTTTTTGGAGGCTAGTAAAGATAATCAATTTTCTCCCAAAAACTACCGGTTGAGATTTGTGGAAAAACTTTTGGGAGGCTCACAGAATTATTTGAGACTTAGAAATTAATTGGCAGAGACAAGTCTCAGCAGTCATAATGGATCAGGCATCTGAGCATACAAATAAATAATGCGAGTATTTCATATTGGTGGTAGAGGAACAGAACCAAATTACTATCATATTTTCCTTAATATCTTGATCAAGCATACCAACATACCAACAAAGTATCATTTTCCTCAGATTGCCCCATAATTTCCTCAATTATCAGCTCTCTTTCAGTCATATCGCCATGCTCCAAGCACTTTTCAACAACGTTTGATGCATATTTATGCTGGCTCATCCGCACAAACTTTCCAGTCAACTTGCTGACGATTTGGCTTCTTTCATGGCGCATTCCCCTCTCAAGAACATGCTGTAGGTAATAAAACATAAATTACACACAGACATTGCTAATAAGGCTTATTCCCATGAAAAAGAAAGTTAAAAACACTAAAAAAAATCTTAGAGCAATTATGATTAAACCAAGTTCCGTTTAAACATTCCATGGGCCAACTTGCTTGAAAATCTTTTGTGGTTTTGCCTGTAACAAACACATGCTATATAATAATTCATCACAAAAAAGTATGCAACTTATAAATTGGCATATTTTACAGAGCTTTAAATCTGAAGAAACAAATTACTCAAAACACATGTCAATATATAGTAATTGGTAGTGATACCCTAAGAAAAGTAGGAATATCAAAGTGGCACAATATGTGACCTTAGCTTCCTCAAAAGTTATCATCATCTATACACTTAAGACTTTTGATAACTAAAATAGGAACCATTTTAAGAGACGTGAAACAATGGTTTGCAGCATATCTTAAATGACACAGATGGGTTACAAATTTTGATGACTATCAAAATTTCAATGTTGTGCAATGACCTTCTCAGCAGGAAACAAGCCATTATAGGACCTAAAACGCCTTATCTATATCCCAAGATTAGTTCAATATAAAAAAATTCCATTAGCATGTTAAGTGGAAAATCCAATCCGCCGTCACCTACATCTAGAGAGGGTGGTGGTATTGGTAATAATTAAAGAATGATCTGGTTTGAGAAAGTATCTACATAACCAACCAATTAAAGATAGCAAACCAAATAACTTAGCTTCTAGAAAATAAACGATTCATCATTTCAGTAATTGAACTAAAGTCATTGCCAGCAAGGTGATCTAATTGACTGACAGGAGATAGAGAGAGAAACACACACAGGGAGGACATATTGAGATATATGGATACAACAAATGGAAATTAGATGAAGACAACTAGAGGTTTGAATAGTATATCAAATCCACTGAAGAGGATTGCATTGTAGAAAGCAAGTGAGAATAAAAGGGTCCGAATAAAACTAAAACCTGAATAACATAGTTTCCATATTGATCTTGAGCAAGAACATAAACAGAGTCCAATATTTCGTCCACTATACACTGACTCTGGGCCTCATCTGAACAATGCTCCAAAATTCTCTGTTACCGTATTGGAAATGAAAAACAAAACCAAAAGAAAATCAAATTTTCCCCCTTTTCTTTTACTTTTCAATTAACAAAAGACATAAAGAAAGGAGATATAACATTAATGTTCATTGTTACCTGGATAACACGGCAGCCGTACGGATGTGTCGAAAGTGTGGCAACTTGACCTTCAAAAGAAGAAATGATAAAACCAATTTCTTCTGAAGGAACACATTCTATACACTTCTGTATAACATGATTCCCATTTTGATCACGCACGCATCTCATAACATGACCATCAAGTTCACGCACAAGATGTGTCTTTTGATCCCGCTCAATAACTTCAAGTGCCTAAGGAAGAATCAAGCATACATGAAATACTTTGGTAATTGAATCATTACGATCAACTCACCATACAACAATGAAAAACTTTGGTAGATGATATGACTCGCTAGAGACATTTTGAAAAAGCAGTCTTAACTCGATTGTTTAACACTGAATGAGCCAGAAAATTTATTTCCTTCTTTAATCAAAATCATCTTTATTTCTTAGTTTCCTAATTCACATTGGCTCTTTAATTTCTACCCAAACTAGTTAGTCTCTTATTAAAAATAGTTTATCAAATAAATTAAAAAAGAAAAAAAAAACTCGAAAGAACTTGCCTAATGTAATATATTCTGAAAATAGTAGGTACAACTGCAATCTTATAAAAAAAAAATAAAAACAAATAGTCGGTACAAGTATTGATTTGATTGGTTTCTAGAAAAAGATTTTCTTTATCTAAAAAAACCAAGCTTTCATTAAGAAAAATGAAATAATACAAAAGGACACAAGGGACCCACAAACACAAACCAATAAAAGACAAGTCTTCAAAATCGGTAGCCCTAAACAGGAGCCAAAAAGTAAACAAGGGCTCAAATACAAAAGAATAAGGTCTAATGAATAGTTACAAAAGTTTACAAATTCGAGCTTTTAGGAGCTGATGCTCAAAAAGTTCTGATGTTCTTTGTTGCTCTCCATAATATCAGATAGACAGATGCCCAATGCAAGGCATTATTAGACCCAAAAAGAAATCAAACCTCCTCCCAAAACCTCTCTACATCCTTAAAAGTTTCTATTATTACCCTATACTTATAGGAATTCGGTGTGATTCAATTTTAGTTTATAAGAAATTTCAGGATTTCGAAACGATCTAACCATGACAACGTCTTGTCTTAAAAAATTCCTCGAAGTTTCAAGTGACCAAAACCGGGTATCTTCAGAAGAGCCAACAACCACCGGGACCAGAACACGTAAAAAGCTTGCAAATCCACAACCAAAGGAGGAGCTACCATGTATATATGATTGGTTGCACTAGAGTCTATGACCCATTTGGTAGAGGAAAGAAGACAATGATTCATGTTACCTGACTCAGCAATGGTTGTAATAGGGGTAAGCATGGATGATAAAGAATATGCTTTCAATGACTTCTGGTATTGTTGAAATTTAGCAAACTCAGTAGTAGAAGTAACAAATGGTTGCTTAGATGAATCATGGATGGGCTGAATCCGCGATTGAACCACATTAGACATTGCTACAAATTCTTGTTCAACCATAGGTCAATATCGAATGTGAAACCACAAATTCTTATCTAAAACCTTGAAATTAGAGCCAAATGACCATACAACTTCTGAAAATATGATCTGAATGGAGTTCCTTATGAAGAACCCTAATTCTTTTCCCAAACAACTTTTAACTCGAGCCAATTATGACCAAACTAACCACAAAAGCAAGTCGGAAATACTGTTGATGCACAAGAACAGCAAATCACTACAACCGGAGAAAATTCCAACCACAAACGTGCCCTCGCAAGAAAAAAACAGAACTGAACTGAACAAAAATGAACCGAAATCGAGTCGAGCGCACAAACTGAGGCAAACGTGACCTATTTTGGCAAACCCAAGTATACAGACTTGACGGAATTCTCAGCCCGAGACTAACCCAACTGGCGGAAGAGAAAAACAACCTCCCATGTGCCCTCACACGCCGGCGCGTGGCGGTGGCTGCAGAATACTCCGACGGCGCGTGTGGCTCACACGCAACTACTTCTGGCGAACGGCGACGGCGATTCGACTCCCCTGACGGCGGCGCTTCTCTTTAGGTGGGTGGTGTCGACAAACGGCCCCTCTAATGTGGTGACCCAAATTTCAACCCTAATCCCACTTGGATGAGAAGAAACCCTAACGGCCAAAGGAAAAATTCTAAAACCCTAAACCTTGCTCTGATACCATGTTATCGAGATATCAAACATGTGAGAATTCAATATTCTTTCTATACACTAGAGCCAAATATATATAGGCATACATAGAAGCCCTAAACAAATAATTGTAAAATTACAATAAAGGATGAAGACTAATAAGCTACTATATTTACATATATACTATAACAGTTGTAGGAAGATAGGGAACACATATCACTCCGGTATCAATCTTCTCCTTTATAAAGTGCTTATCAACTTCAATATGTTTTGTCCTATCACGAAGGACTGGATTGTGAGCTATAGAGATAGTTGCCTTATTGTCACAGTAAACACGCATAGGTTTCATTTGAACAAATTTCAATTCTTCCTGTAATCTTTTTATCCAAATACCTTCACAAATGCCATGAGCTAAAGCTCTTAATTCTGCTTCAGCACTACTTCTAGCTACCACACTTTGTTTCTTACTTCACCAAGTAACTAGATTCCCTCCAACAAAGGAGCAATAACCAAAAGTAGATCTTCTATCTGTGGTGCTACCTGCCCAGTCAGCATCAGTGTAAATTTCAACATGTAAGTGGTCATGCCTTTTAAAAAATATGTCTTTTCCTGGAGTTCCTTTCAAATATCTTAGGATTCTATAAACTGCTTCAAAGTGAGTTGGCCCTAGAGCATGCATGAATTGGCTTACCATACTAACTGCAAAAGCAATATCAGGACGAGTATGAGATAAGTAAATAAGTCTTCCCACAAGTCTTTGGTATTTTCCCTTATCTTTTACCTTTTCCTCCGGGGCAGCTTGCAATTTTAAATTTGGTTCAATAGGAGTTTCTGCTATCCTACAACTGAGTAAGCTCTCCGAGCAAATCAAGGATATATTTCCTTTGATTTACAAGGATGCCCTTTTTGGATCTAGCATATTTCATCCCTAAGAAATACTTCAAAATTCCCAAGTCTTTAATCTGGAATTCATTGGGATTGGAGCTTCACCCAAAAGAGTTCTCATTAAAAGTTTCTTTTCGAAAATTAACCCAAATGTTGTGTTGTTACAGGAAACGAGATTGAATAGTATGAATAGGAGCATTGTGAAGTCCATTTGGAGTGCTAAGCGCATCGATTGGGTGGCTTTAGATGTTTTTGGTTCGACTGGAGGTGTTCTGGTTATGTGGAAAGATGTCATCTCGGTTGGGGAATCAATTCTGGGCGAGTTCTCCATTTCTATCTCTTTTTCGTATGATAATTAGTTTAATGGTTGGATTTCAGGCGTTTATGGCTCAACGTTGAATCAAGGGAGAGATTATTCTTGGTAAGGGATTGAGGATTTGGCAGGTCTTTGCTCAGAATTCTAGTGCTTGGTCGACGAATTTAATGTTGTTAGATGGATTTCATAGAAATCGGGGGGGGGGGGGGATCACCAGAATATGAGGATCTTCAATTTTTTTATAGACAGAATAGAGCTTATAGACGTTCCGATGAGAAACAATATTTTTACTTGGTCAGACTTGAGGGAGGATCCCACAGCCACAAGAATTGACAAATTCTTGATTTCTCTTACTTGGTTTAACGCTTTTAGAGAAATCTCCTCCAAAGGCTCTTAAGGCCTACTTCAGATTACTTTCCCTTGATGCTCTCTTTAGGCAGTCAGGAATGGGCCCTTCTCCTTTTCATTTTGAAAATGCTTGGCTAGATCATCCAAATTTTGTGAACCGAATTAGCGGTGGACAGAGATGAACCCAGCGGGACGGCCAGGTTACGCCTTCATGGAAAAACTCAAAGGTATTAAAAAGCATTTGATTAGGTGGAATGAGGAGACCTTCAGATACATCCCAGAAACTAAATGATCCATGATGGAGAGGATTGATGAGATAGATAAGATCGAAGAAACAGGGAGTATGACTAGTGGGCTAATTAATGAAAGAAGCTTGTTAATGGCTGGGCTTACGAATCTGGTTTTGAAGGGGTAGCGTATGTACCTTAAAAAATGCAAGTTACAATGACTCAAGGATGGGGACGAGAACTCCAATTTTTTCCACAGATGGATGACGACTAGAAAGAGTAGAATGATCACCAATTTCCTAGAGGATCAACACAGAAAGAGATTGAGGAGGAGATCTTGAACTTCTTCTCCAACCTTTATGCTAAGCCAAGCAGACAAAGGATGGGAGTGGAGCATATGGAATGGTCCCCCCTTCAAAGCCAATGGGCTGACGGGTTGGAATCCCCGTTTATTGAGGCGAAAATTCACAAGGCGATCCTAAATTTGGGAAATTTAAAGTCTCCCGACCAAGACGGAGTGACTAATGAATTTTTTTAAAAATCTTGGAACATCTTAAAGACTGATCTAGTAAAGGTGTTCCAGGAATTCTTTGAAAAAGGGATCATCAACAAGCGGACAAACGAGACATATATATGTTAGATTCCAAAGAAGGTAAAAGCAAATAAGGTGGGAGAATTTAGACCCATTAACCTTGTTTATAAAATCATATCCAAAGTATTGGCTGAGAGATTAAAGAATGGTCCTTCCTATGATCATAGACAACTCCCAAGCGGTTTTCGTGGAGGGGCGTCAATTCTGGATGTTGCCTTAGTAGCCTATGAAACAGTGGGGGATTGTACTTCTAGTGGGAAGAGTGGTATTCTTTTAAAGCTCGATTATGAAAAGGCTTATGATAAAGTCGATTGGGACTATTTTGATTACATTTTGGACAAGAAAGGCTTTGGGAGCAGATGGAGAAAATGGATGAGAGGGTGCCTTTCATCGGCCAACTTTTCTAATTTTCCTACATGGAAGACCTCGGGTAAAGATCGTGGCCAAAAGGTGTCTAAGACAAGGGGATCCTTTGTCCCCTTTTCTTTTCACTTTGATGGGTGACTCCTTTAGCAGATTGATTCATTTGTGTTGTGAGAGAAAAATTCTAAAAGGTATTCAAGGGGGCAAAGGAGGGATTATGGTCACTCACCTTCAATATGCAAATGATACTATTATTTTTAGCCCAACAAAAAAGAAAACTTTCAAGAGATGGTGGACGATCATATCTCTCTTCCTCCAGATCTCAGGTTTATCCTTGAACATCTTGAAGACTTCCATCATAGGTTTAAATGTGTCTAATGGATGGCTGCCAGACTTTGCTTCAAAAATTGGGTGTAGAATGGAGACTTTGCCGTTTATTTATTTGGGCTTCCCCCTCGGGGGTAATCATAAAGCTCTAGCTTTTTGGGACCTGATGGTTGAGAAATTTAAACTAAAGCTTGACAAATGGAAATCCATACCTATCTCGAAAGGGGGCAGGCTGACTTTTGCTCAACCAATGTTAAATAACATCCCACTGTACGTCTTTTCTTTTCTTTATTAAAGGTCCCTGTGGGAGTCGCAAAACAGATGGAGAAGCTTGTTAGAGTTTTTTTTTTTTTTTTTTTTTGGGGGGGGGGGGGGTAAGGAGAATCACAGGTGCAACCATCTAGTAAATTGGGCTAAAACTTCCCTCCCTTCTAAATTTAGTGGCCTTAGGATTGGCGTTTATAACCAGAAAAACAATGCCTTGCTTTTAAAATGGATGTGGTATTTTAGTCGTCAAGAAGATGCTCTATGAAGAAAAGTTGTGGTTAGTATTTACGACATAGATCAAAGAAGTTGGTGCACTCTTCCCTCGAAAGGCAAAGCGAGAGAAAGACCTTGGTTTGATATCATGAAAACACCAAGGAAACTGGAATTTGGTTCAACAATTTCATCAAATTTAAAGTGAATCAAGGCACCAAAGTTCGGTTTTGGAAGGACACATGGGTTGGAGATGAAAATCTAGCTTCCACTTTCCCGGACTTGTTTAGTATCTCCAAGAACCAGGATGCCACAGTTGAACAATGCTGGAATTCGGAGACCAGTGATTGGGATTTGGGGCTTAGAAGAGGTCTTTTTGATTGGGAGATTCCTAGTTGGCTTGGGCTGATTGAGAATATAGATGTTATTCGATTGGGGGTGGCAAAGATGAGACATTATGGAGTTTAGAGAAGTCGGAGCTTTTCTCCTCAAAATCAGCGTTCATGAAACTTTTAGAAACAACTCCATCCCTCAAAATTCCTTTGATTGATGCCATCGAGAAAAACTGCACCCCAAAGAAGGTAAAGGTCTTCCTTTGGTCCTTAGCCCATAGAAGCCTTAACACTCTCGATCTGCTCTAGAAAAAAATGTAGAAATAGTCTTGGATCATATCTTCCTCCACTGTTTGTTTGCTGCTGCGGGATGGAGGTGGCTGCTGGGGGAATTCAACATCTCCATTTCTATCCCTAACAGAATTGATGCTTGGCTAGCAAAGACTTTGATGGGCTGGAATTTGAAGGGTAGAGGCATCATTTTGTGGGGCATGGCTATTAGAGCTTTGATGTGGAACCTATGGCTAGAGAGAAATCATTGTACTTTCGAAGATAAGAATACCCTCTTTGACTTCTTTTGTTCAAACACTAAAGTCCTAACGTCTTGGTGGTGTACAAAGCACAAGAAATTCTTTTGTAACTACAGTTTGTCCATGATGACTTTAAACTAGACTGCTATAATATCTCTCTTATCTAAAAATAAAAAATAAATAAATAAACCTATTTGTATGGGATTTTACTATTGTACCTTTTCACTTATCAATGAGTTGGTGCCTACACTTCCAATTCCACTTTGGCGTGAGCAACAGATAAAAGTCTCCAGTCATCCAACATATCATATAGGTTGCCCAAGAAAATACGATGAGCGTTCTAATGAGCAACAAGAAGTGTGTTTTAAATTTCTTCCAGAAGAATGAGAGTGGACAAGGGCCAAATTCTTAATTAACAAAAAATACTCACCAAAGCATTTACAATCAAGTTCCTTTATTAACAATGGTGTAAACCTACATATTGGATACAGAGGTCAGTTACATTTATAACAAGATTGATTCTTTAATATCCATTTTCCAGGCATGTGAATACGGAGTACCCTCTACTTTAGTTGAGCCCCTTAATTAACAGTGCTGAATAAACTTATGTCAATTACCAATGGAAGTTAAAATTAAAAATATAATGCCACAACACCACCTAAAACAATCCAACTATGATTCTCTCATGGTGTAGAATATTAAAATTATCAAGTCATAAATAAATTTAAGAAGTTAGAACCCAAAGCCTCAATATTAAAAAGCAGCTAACCATCTTGTAACAACCTACCAAAAATCTCCAGAAATGATTGATTTTTTTTTTAAACAAGAAACAAAGCTTTTCATTGAAAAAATGAAAAGAGACTAATTCTATTTGTGAGTTGATCATGCATTGATAAACTTAATGAGTCTTCTCAGATGGAAAATGCAAATATGAAAAGGGAAAAACAAATTATCACACTTTTCCATGTGGTTTGTGACTATCTACCTTCTGGATCACACGACAACCATACATCTGCAAGCTTAGAGGCAATATCTGTCCAGCAAGTTGATCGGCAAGTTCCTTCCTTTGCTCATGAGTTCCATGTTCAAAAAACTGTGGGAAGTATGTGAAAATTAGTCATTGCACATGAATCGTTGAATGCAAAGTCTAGGATAGAATATTAGGAGTGGAAAATGAAAAACATACACAAAGGAAAAAAGGTGAACGGTTTTAGAATTAGAATATACCTTTTGAATAACATAATTTCCAAAAACATCAGTAATTAATTTAGAGGCATGTGGAAGAACTTCTATAAACACAGATGCCTTCTCTTCAGGACTGCAGTGTTCAAGCTTCTGTTGAATAAAGCGACTCCCATGTTGATCAACACTGAAGTAAAATAGGTGTGGAAAATCATGATCCATATGAAAGAGAGTAAGTTCTTTTGTTAGTATTCTTATTGCACATTGTAAAATTATAGATAAAGATGCTCGAGACACATTGCCTGAATTCAACAATACGCCCAGCTATATCAGAGAGTTCAAACTTCCGTGCATTGCTTGACTTCAGTTCTTCAAGAAAAGAGTGCCTTTTGGAGTCATCAAAGTTATTGGAGCCCCTCTGCCCCTGCCATCTAGAATATTCCCCTGCATTGCGAACTAAACCGGAAGGAAACCACAATTCATTTTGTCGGCCTAGATGATTCAGCCCACCGACCGGAGACGAGGGTGAAGCAGGGCTTGCAAGAGATGGGGCTGAAAATTGCATGATGCCACTCATGTTAGAAGGATTTCCATAATTACCACCAGTAATCCCTTTTCTGGGACTCAAGATGCTAAAACTCCCATTTGTTGGTGACTGAATTTTATTATCAGTCAAATAAGCAGCAACATTTGAATCTTGTTGCGAAACATAAGAATTAATCTGCATATGACTAAAACTTCTAGAACCCAATTGACCATGATGAGCTGAACCACCATAAGTATCTTCAATTGGACGTTGACTATATTGTACATGAATAGGATCCACAAAAGGCGGGTAAACAAATCCAGGTTGGGCATAAAGCTTGCTCATGTGTTGTAAGTCACCCACAGGTGGAATACTTTCCCCTATTGAAACACCAGCAGTTCGACCACTGAAGTTTGAAACAGAAGGCTCTGGCAATGGAACTGCACCGTGTGTAGGATACCCAGCCATGAATGGAGGAAAAAGTGTGGAAGCCAGAGCATATCCTCCCACATTGAACTGCGGATTAAACAAACCTGATGGTTGATAATTATGATAAAATGGATTTCCCGGAGCCATATATGCTGCTGCTGTAGCATACAAGGGAGGAGTGAGTGCTGATGAATGGAATACTGTTTGCACCTCAGCTGTTGAAAAATTATGCTGTCCATGTGAATGGTTTTCAAGTCCAACTTCTAGATGGCTAATTCCTTGAGAAACCATCTGGGGCTGAATATCTGGAGCTGGATATGGAAACCCTTGTTGCTTTGACAAATAAATATGTGGATGATTTCTCCCGTAAGATTGCAGATCTAGTTTGTTCCTATTACTCTCAACATTGGATGCTTTTGCTCTAGACTCTAATTTGGGAATATCATGTCCAATTGTGCCAGATTTTGCTCCAACATTCTCCAGACAAGCATTTCTCCCTCTTGATCCCTCTTGTTGTGGGCTACATGTTCTGTCAGATTTCTCTGCATTTAGAGATTTCTTCACAGGAGCATCTTCGGATATTAACCCCATTGGATCCATAATGACATTGCTTGGCTCCAGGCAAGCATCAGGAGAGCAGGAATTTGACTCCAGTACTTTTGAAATGCTTATAGATGAAACACTAGAGGCAATAGCGTCCAAATCACTCTCAACTGCTTGTTCTGTTGTTGAACTGCTCGCTAAAAGTGACTGATTATACACAGGAGATGGGGTCCGAGGGAAGTCTTCCTGCAGACACCCAAAGTAAAAAAGATCTGTTAAGGGAATACAGGGTTGGTGCGGAATCTAATATAATAGTAATAAATATCCAAATGTAACTACTTGAACAGTTTGAAGGTTCAGAATTACATATAAGTGACCTCTTTTTAGTATAACAGGTAGGGGATACAAATATCAGAGTTGAGAACTGTCTTTTTTCCTAACATCATAATGGTCTCAATCCCAACTCGAAAAAACATCACAATGGTCTCAGATAAAAATGGTACACAGTACCTGTATCAAATCAACCAAACTCTTATGGTGACTCGTAATAAAAGATTTATTCTGTGCAGGCAAAGTAGCACCATTCTTCTCTATAAAGTTTTCTGAAACTTGCTCCGGCAGTCTATCTTCCGAAGTCTCCTCCTGATGAGTAGAAAGAGAGCCTTGGGAAACATGCAAAAATCCATTGGCAGTGTCATCTGAAGAGCTCAATCTCCGATTTTTGCCTAATCCGCCAATATGCCGCACTAATCTACGATTCTCTCGTGATATAAGAGGAGGAGGAAGCCTTGGATTCAAGTTAACATTGGACCAGTAGTATTCAAAATAAGATGGATGAGAGCGTAGCTGTTCTTCTGACACGCAATTTTCTAAAGCATCACATAAAGTAGACAAGCT
This sequence comes from Luffa aegyptiaca, assembly GCA_017139565.1. Classification (NCBI taxonomy): domain Eukaryota; kingdom Viridiplantae; phylum Streptophyta; class Magnoliopsida; order Cucurbitales; family Cucurbitaceae; genus Luffa; species Luffa aegyptiaca. Next base: position 238,308 of record CM029395.1, on the reverse strand, counting down.
TGTAACTAGACTAGAGTCCTTTTGAGTTAACAGGTTGCTGATAGCTGCAAAAGAACCCTCCATACTTGGTGGTGCACTACCACTTCGATTGGGAATTGAATCTGATAAATTTCTATGAAAATTATGCCTCTCTAAGATTGATCCCAACTCCTCTGACGCAATGTTTTTAAATGGAGATCCAAAAGCCGCTATATCTTTAGTAGAGGGCCAGTTTCTATCACCCATCCTGTCCACTATTCTGGTAGGGCTCTCAGTTGCCATCCTACTATAAGAATGATATGAAATCCTTCAAGCAGAAGAAAGTTCTTCTTAGCATAATTTCTTCATCAGCAATGATCATATATGATAAACAAGAAGCCAAATGAAACAGTTAATATGATCAGCTTATTAGTTCATGACAGGATGTTAATAAATCGTGGTAAAGGTAAACACCGTCACTTGAAATCTTAAGCTTCGTAATATTCAAAGCAAATGCCCGAGATTTTTTTTCCCTGACGGAGGACAAAACTTTCTGTGAATAAAGATAAGTTATAGGAAGAAAGAGAGTGCAGCATCTCATAGACCAAAAGCGCAAACACACTCACATGCACGCTCGTATGAAGCAATAAAGCTCAAACCCCAATTCTACAAAATTAAGAACAAAGTATAAATATCTTCAAATTTTCATGATACAGTTACCTTCGAACTAAGCCAGATAAAGAAAATTCTGAAGTAAAACTTCTACAGGGAGATACAGAAGAGGGGTCGAGAAACTGAGCCAAAAAAAGGTGATCACAGAAGAAGAAGACTCAACTATCTATTATATAGGAGGAACAAAAGGAACATCCCTTTTTCCAAGCTCATAGTGATAGTCGACTGAGCAATGATTAGGTCTTTGATCCTACAAACAGGAAGAATCATTCAAAGTTCCACAACACTAACGAGTACTTGGAACCAATACGTGAGGGGTTTTCTGATTTTTGTTTCCAGTCTTCTAGAAACATAAGAATTCGGTAATTATTATTTGTTCTTAGTTTTCTTGTTTTCTTTAACTGTTTTTAAATTTTAGAAAACCAAATACCGATTTCTCATTTCTTGTTTCCTGTTTCCGTGCTATGAACAGAAGCATAATTCTATAATTTTTAATTTAAAAAATGCATGATATATATTAAAAAATTACGTGAACACAATGTTTTTCAATATTTTATTTCTAAAAGTTAATTTTCATGTAAAAATTTGATTTTTTTTAATTAAAATTTTGATAGCAAATGTTACAAACACGTTTTTTTTTTTCTTTTTAGTTAAAAATTTATCCAACATGATTTTATTTTTCTATACTTCAAAAGAGGAAATAAGAAACAGGAAATGAGGATCCTGACCCTAAAGATCAAGAAACATCTCATGGCTAACTCGTCGATGGCACAGTTTTACCTTAATTGAACTCGTACGAGTCCCTCTTCAAAAAAAAAAAAAAAAAAAAAAAAAAAAAAAAAAAAAAAAAAAAAAAAAAAAAAAACTCGTACGAGTCAAAACCCGAACCTAAGTGCAGCTAAATAAACAAAGCAGATTATTCAACGCTAACATATTCACTCTAACTCTTGAATTAAAAAAATTCCTCAGAAATTGAACCAAACAGAAACGGTCTATAGAATTCCAATCAGACAGAAACAAGTCTAAATGAAATAGAGAAGGGGATGGTACAAGAAGCAGTAGGCGACGCAAGAAACTTCCAAGAGGTTGGGTACTGAAAAAGTTCATAACCATCAATGAATTCAGAAGCAGAGTTGATGGTAACAAATTTGGAGTTATTGATAATTGAAGGTGATGATTAGACAGAAGCAGTAAAAGAGGAAGCAGAGGAGTGTTACCAGCAATAGCAGCAGTACTAGAAGAACGAATTTCAGAGTCCCAAGTCTCTCGGAACTTCTGCAGAGGCAGGGGATAAACTAAGAATGAAAGGCTTCGGGAGAGAGAAACGGAGAGGAGGAGATTTTAGCTGTTTTTCAAGACAAAAATAATGTTTGCTTCCAAAACCCATAACACAGTGCTGGCACAGAGGCAAGGGTTGGGAGAGAGGGTTGGTAAAATAAATTATGATTTATTTATTTATTTTTGAATGAATAAATTATGATTTTATGGTTTTATTTCCACAAAAAAAAAAATAATAATAATAATTTTGAGAGTCCCAATTTTCTACACTTTGGGCTGATGTTCAGCGCAGTCTTTTGTGTTTTCAGATTTACCAAGTATTTGACGAATATCAGTGGAAAAAATTGTTCTAGATTCTGTGATCTGTATGGTAAAAAATTTGAAAATAATAACTTATGTTTCAGTTTTATCTAGTGTTATTCTAAAAAAAAAAACTAGTTTGTTAATTTGAAAGTTTAAAATGCATAATAACATAAAAATAAATGAATGAATAAAAATATCATAAGATACTGTGAAATAATAATTGTATAAAATATATAACATAGACACGTGTACATAATTAATCAATAATAGTCTCTTTTTTTCTTTTTTTTAGAAATAATCAATAATAGTCAAGAGTCAACTTTCTCATCCAAAAATAGAGTGTGAATCTAATGTTTAGTCGACAACTACAACTATTTTGTTTAGTTTATACATATTATCAAACAATTTGAACTAAATCATAATGGGGTGATTGCAGCAATAGCAAAAGGGGAAATTTTATTTGCAAGCGTGTCTGCACTTTTTGAGGTTTGCAATTATGGCAAAAAGATTCAGCCCAGCCCAAAACGTGAATAGAAAAAGTCAAAAATACCCTTTCGAAAATTTTCCCGTGTTTTACTGTTATGAAGTATATCAGTGGTATATCAAATATACTGTTGATATACTACTGATATACCTAAAATGAAATATATCTGATATAAAACTGATATACTTTACTATGGTATATTAGTGGAATGATATTCCTAATATGATGTATATTAACAGTATATCGTTATTTTATATTCAGTATATCAGATATACCTAAATTGAAGTACATATACTACTTTTTTCAAAAAAAAAAAAAAAAGTACATATACTACTAATCTACTCTGATATATTAGTGAAATGGTATTCCTAATATGAATTATATATCAACAGTATATCATCAGTTCATATTCAATATAAAAAATATACTTAAAATAAAGCATGTCATTGATAATTAAAAATATATAGTGATGATTTTTTTAAAAAAATAAAGTCTATTATTGATATATTTAGTCACTCATAATCAAGTATATCAATGTTATTAATTATTTGAGTAGTATAACAAAAGAGGTATATCAATGGTATATCAACGTTCATAACAAGTATATAAGACAAACATTTTATGTTATAAAAAACAAACATTTCGTTTAAAATACGTAAATAACACAACACAATTCAATAAAGAGGAAATGAAACATAACAAATATAAGTAAAGAAAAGTAACATTTCATATATCAGGTATATCATTCTTATATCAATACTCAGGTATATCATAGGTTACGTTTATGAAATCAAGTATATATTAGATATATAATTGTATTAAGTTTGGTATATCAGTTCACTGATATACTTTATATCTTGTATATCAATAAACATAAAGTATATCTTCTGATATACTACTAATATATCAGTTGATATACCAACAAGGGTAAAACTGAAATAATAAAAAAAACGAAAATCAGATTTTAAAATTTTTGTTATATTTGCAAATCTCAAAAAACATAGCTAAATTTGTAAATGTCCTAATATTTTTTGCTACCCATTACAATTTCCCAATCATAATCCATTTTGTAAATTTGTTATCAAACAAATACCTAAAAAAAACCGACAACATAAAATACAATTTTTTTTTTTTAATCAATTGTTTTCAAATTTTTGTGTTTAGATCATTAGTCAAACACATCTTTAATTTTCCTTGAAAGAAACAAATTTTTTACCTTAATTTAAGTTAGTGACCAAAATTTATTCTTCTATCAAATTAAACGTTGTAATTAATATCTCATCAAAACTAACTTAAAAAGTTACCAATAAGATAATCAATAAATCCTACAAATTGCAATTAACAAAACACATACCATTATATCCCAAAACATATAGATTCAATCATGAAAATGCTTAGACCTAGCTCCAAAGCCTAAATCTAACCTAAAAGGTAAGATTTGAATGGTTGGCAATTGAAAGCTCAAGGTCAAAATTGATTCACCAACCAAAGCTCAAAGAAATAAATAGAACTTCCCTCTTCATTTACTATTTATTTCTGCATATAAAATCACAAAAATTGAGGTTAATTACTCTTTGTCAATGTTGTAGAAATTTCACATTCACTCAAAATCTAACCTAAAAGGTAAGATTTGAATGGTTGGCAATTGAAAGCTCAAGGTCAAAATTGATTCACCAACCAAAGCTCAAGGAAATAAATAGAAAATATATATATATTTGATTCAATTATATTCTCACAAAACGAAAGATAACATTAATTGGTTTAGGTTCACTCAAGCATAATTCAAAGACTAAAACATTACTTCATTTTCTTAAAGTCGAAATTTCAGATATTTGCTTTCACAAATGCTTGAACCAAAAAGATTAAACGAGTGAAACTAATAAGAAAGAAAAGAGTTTAATTAACTGTACTACTTTTGAAATATGATGTGGAATTAAAAATGCAGAAATAGAAAATAATAATTTTCTTTGGAAACGCCGCACAACTAATTAGTTGTGAACGTGTGAATGAGAAATTTAATAGAAAGATGCCACTTTCACACACAAAACAACAATAAGTGATAATTAAGGTGGTAAAACTTCACGATAATTATATTTTTGACAGAGGTTAGAAGTCAATTCCTCCTAACCCCACGTATCGTTGAACTAAAAAAAAATATAACATTATGATAAAAATAAGATCGAAAGTAGGGAAAGTGATCTTTTAATTGAACTATGAAGAGATGGAAAAATAAATGATAGTCAAATTTCACTATATCGTATACCTCATAGTTACGAACTAAAAAAGAAAAAGAACATATATCCAATCACAATGATATAATACGAGAGAAGAGAAACAGGGAGTGAATTTACGGAAATAGAATTAAATTATTAAAATAATAGAAACTTGGGAAAGCAGCAACAATAAAAGTTAAAACGATAAAGATGAGAGGAGACAAAAGTGGCATCCTACGTAAATTCGGTGGATGTCCCACGACACGTCAACGAGACGACACGTTTAAAAACACGTGTCTACCAAATGAAGGCTGCATTTGGACCATCACGATTGGTCAACGAAGACCAACAGTGTAAAGTAATCCTCCCCTCCCAGCCCCAGCCCCAGCCCCAGTCCCTGCTTCTCGCGATCCCTCGTCAACCCCACACGCACGATCCACAAACTAGACAAAATTTAATCAACATACTATACTGCACTTCACAGTACATCACTACACAATTAATCCACAGCCAAAAGAATAATGGCCATACAATATTAATTAATTAATACAGAACTGGGTTCGTAACTGAAATGAAGGTTTTCCTTAATCAGATTTATAACCCAAATGACCATTGGTTTCTCATACTGATACTGATGCAGAAAGAAAAAACTTGAAATTGAAGTCGGCGAGTGTGATGTGGTTGACAAACGCCGCTCAGGTGAGGGTGTTTCCTTCTCTGGTTTAGCATTGGAGAGGCTGAGCTCTGGTAAACACAAAAACTCCGCCGCCACCCACTGCACGACCCAATAGCATATTCCCGTCCAAATATGAAAGGTAATACAGTCCTCCCACTCCTTGGCTTCTGCAAGTCCCAAACCCAACCATACTTAGCATCGTTCCATGCACCAATTATAGGAAAGGTTTACTCATTATCCAAGGGCTTCTCGTTTACATAGATTTACTTATTTACCTCCCCGAGTTTCTCACCGGAACCCCAGCTTGAAAACCCCGAAGAAATTGCAAGATCTGAACATTGAACATTTATATCATTTTATTTTCAGCCAAATATATCAAAGCTTCAACCAAGACTACTTTTGTTAACTGTCGTTTACCTGAAGACTCACAAATGACCGTGGTAATATTGCTGGAGCAATTAAAGCCTGCAACTCTTCGCTAATCTTTAAATTTTGGATACTAATCTGCCAAAAACAGCTTGCAACATTCACATATCTCACAACTACAATACTTAAAAAGTGTTTCCATAGCATTTAAAGATGCAGATAAATCTTTCCACGTACGAACCATTATAACATTCCTTAGATATCTCACGAACTAAAATATATACCTTTTAAGTGCTTCCAAAGAATTTAAAGATGCAGATTAATCGCTCTATGAGACATTCAAAATTCCTTGGCCAGGATATTAGAGTTTAAAGATGCAAAAGAAAAACCTTCAATGTTTCTCACACGTTCTAAATACAGATATTATATTACAAAAAGTTCCAAAATAACCAGTCGTTCCTTATGTCTCATGTCATTTCAAGTAACCACAAAATGAACTTGGGGACAAACATAGATGCCTCATGAGGAGTTCCTTTCCCATCTTCCTTTTTGAGTTCAGGAAAAGTTTTTGTGGCAGGCTGGAATTTGTACTGTTTGTGTAGGAGTTTATGAAGAAGAGAAACAACAGAACCTTCAAAGGGATGGAAAAAGATTCCGTTGATGTTTGGTCCCTTATTAGATATAAGGTTTCTCTTTGGGTGTTGGTGACACATTTATTTTATAATTATCCTATAGGTTTCATTCTTCTGGATTGAAGCCCCTTTATCTAATGAAGTGGTTTTTGTAGGCTTGGTTTTTTGTTCGCCCTTGTATTCTTTCATTTTTTCTCAATGAAAGTATGGTTTTTTATTTTTTATTTTTTAAAAAACTCGGTGACAGAATTTTAATACTGATGAAGTATAAAAAGAACAATTCTTGTGCAGGCCACCTGGTTAAGGGCAATTTAGCACATCAATTGAATCTACAAGGCAGGGGAAGTGGGAACATGGGTAAATGAAATACTTGAACTCCAAAAAACCATCAAAGAATTGATCCAACGAATCGATGACAGAAAGCGAGCACAAATAAATATACAAAGAAATACATGTTTCTTTCCAGGCAAGCAAATCGCGTATCTATATTCACAGGGTAATGCAAACCAAAAGGAAAGGAAAGCAACACAAGGTGCAGAAACTGACCTCCTCAAATTGGAGGTAGATATTACGTAGAGAAACAACAGAAAAATTTGCAGAAACAAGTAGGGTTGCTCCTTCCTGTTCCTGAAAAGCCAAAAATAAAGTATTGCTCTATGGAGTACCAACTAGATTCTCACCCTTTTTTCCTCCTTGAGGGCGGGGAGACGTTAAAATAGAGCCAGAAACCAAAAAGCTCAGAGAGAAGAGGAGGAGGTTCTTGCCTTTCTAATTCCAATTTGAAGGGTAAGATAGCATATTATAAAACCTATTTGACGAATGTACTAGGTTTATTATTAATTAGTAAAATGAGAGTGGCCACAATAGTCACCAATTGAGTCGGGAACCTATTTCGCAAAGGTACTAGGTCCATCATAGATTTGTTTAATAACAGTAGATTGAATTGGGAACAAATGGAAATGAGAGGACAGCAGAGAGCATCAGTCCAGCTTATAACTGCACTTCATGATTACCGTACTTTGTTTATGGTATACCTCTAACAGTGATGGGATACTCCAGCGAACAACATTTCGAACAATTCCTTCATTCGAACTGTCACGACATTCAAATTTTTGGAAGATTTGCCCAATCTAACAGTGCAGCCATGAGTCAGGTGTAGCCAAATGACAAATATAAATACAATAAAAACACAAGTATGACAATGCCATTTTGCTCTATCAATAGGAAACGGAAACTATAACAAAAAGATATCAGTATCTGATGCCTTGAGAGCACAAAATTTCAGGAGAAAGAAGTAAACAAGATTACACAAAACATAAATCCCCAAATGTACAAGAGAGAGGTTGCTCACCAATGTCACCATGCTGGATATTAGTAAACCTCTCCTCACAGACTACTAAAATGATTATTGGATGGAAATTGAGTAGGTTTAGAAACAAATGTATTTTTTCAGCAATTGAGAAGTACGAGACGTTAGAACCTGAAAGAAAGGAAGCCTGGATGCAGCTTCTAGAAGAATAAGAACATCAGGAGCAGAAGTATATTGTAGCCGCCATGTGCCATCCAACTCCATCAGGTCAATAGGGAGACCCATGTTATATGCCTCTACATTGACCTATAAACATTACTTGGACCCAATGTGAAATCAGACTGAAGTCACCTTCTTCGGAAAATTTGCACTCGCTAGGCTGAAGGATTATGAACATATAATAGAAAGGGAGAGAAATAAAGCAGACCAGAGTCTCCTCTATGATTGAACGTTGATCAGATGATGTGACAAGGCCCCGTTGAGTTTCTTGAACTGCAACCAGAAGATCATTCTTTTTGGTTTCCAACCCGTAGTTATATGTCTGATAATAAAATACCATGAGCAGGGTGAAGTGAAAGACAGAAAGTTAAAAGGAAATGGAGAAATTATAATCATAAGAAAAAAGAAACCTGAGTTGTCTGGCTAACAACGGTTGCTAAACGTTGAAACATTTTCCGAGAAGACTGGTCTCTACGCACTGTGCAAAATCGGTTATATCCACTATAGGCTCTCTTTTCAGTCGAAGGATACAACGGGGAGACGAATTGCAAGTCCATCTCTGACGATTCGGCAACTCATTTAAGTGTTTCAAATTTCCAAAGACAATGATCATAAGAGAATTCAAAAACAAAACAAAAGTGCTTGTTATTGAAACAGAGAAATGCGTCGTGGAATTCCTTCGTAAACAATCTATGAATCATCATGATTCGGGGGTTATTCGATAGTTCAAGGGTTGAAAATCGAAGTGGAAAAAAGTAAGATACATTAAATCCCACCTCAGGCTCAAATGTTGTTGAATTCTAACAAAAGAACTCCTAAAATCAAAGCAAAAATTGATGAGCCACCAGAAAAGAGAAGAAACCAAGTTACCGAGTAAGATTATCTCCTGGCCGGATTCCTAGGTCAGTTATGGATTACGACGATTTTCGCGGGTTAATTGGGAAATTGCCATAAAAATCTATTTATTATTATTTTTATTATTATTATTTGCCGTAAAAGTTAATGAATGAATCATTCGAATTTTTTTTTTTTTGAAAAGAAAGACAGAAAAGAAAACAAGACACAAAAAAACTACAACGAAACAAAGAAAAAAATTGGGATGTCCCTTTGAGGCATGTCCTTAGTAACAATGCTGTGAGTCCAAGGAGGATTATCTTCTAACCAAACTTCAGAATGTTTCATTGTACAAGCATGAGAAGCCAATTGATATGCCGCTTTGTTACCTTCTCTTTTTGTTAGCAAAAACCCTCTGATGTGCTTATCTATTGCAAAAAGCTTGAGATGATGAATTAGAGGAGCAATTTCGTTGGGATAATTGTCGCGATCATGAAGTAGATTCCATACAATTTTGGAATCCGTCCCTGTCCAGACTGGTGATAATCCTGAATCAACAGCTAACTGAATGCCGTCTACAAGAGCCTTTGCTTCTGCCCACTCTACTGAGCAACTCGTTCGCCTGAAATACTCTGCGGTTGCCATTGGTTCTCCATTCGAATTTATGATGATCATGCCTGATCCCATATCTCCATTAGCTAAAGCTGCATCCACATTCAACTTGAAATGGTTCTGGGGCGACGGAATCCACGTAGTAAGACTGGAATCATTGATAGCGCGCATAGCGAGCTATGTTTCCCGGTACATTTTAGTTAGTCTTTGAGTAATTTGTGGTCATTTCAATGCACTTTAATGTTTATTTTGTAGAGATTGGTTTATTGGAGCTAAAACGAGAATTTGGAGTTAATTGGGTGCTCGGAACGCTAAAAGGAGGCAAAAGAAATTAATTAGAAAAGAATTAGAAGCTGGCCAATCCGAGAAGGTAGTGTGCTGGAATTTGGCGTAGCGTCGCGACGCTACGTCCACAGCGTCGCGACGCTCTTGGTTTTTCCTTATTCAAAATACGCGGCAAAGGCACAGCGTCGCGACTCTATGTCCACAGCGTCGCGACGCTATCAGCAGATTTTCTATATAATCTTCTTTTCAGCTACGGATTGAGGGAGTCCAATTGGTTAGATTTTAGCCCTAATTTCGACTAGAGACCTTTGGTGGGAGCTAAAACAAGGCCAAGGAGCGGGAATCAAGCGAGAAGACGTGGAGATCGTGACGGGGACGTGCCGGTTTCGACGGATTCGAGTTTTCTTTTCTTTTTCCCTTACCTCTTGTAGTTTTTATGGTTTTTCTTGCAATTAGTGTTTGTGGTTTAAAGACTATGAATTTCTAGTTGTTTGTCTTAGGGTTTGATGTAGTTGTTTGAGTTGTTGGATTGATTTTTGGTATGAATGTGTTGTTATTTTATGCATACAATTTTGTGTAATGCTTTCAATTACTTGATCACTAATTGAATGATTTAAGTGTTGAATCTAACTCGGGAGAGAGGATTTGACCTAAGACTTACCTTGTTTAATTGCATGACTAGAGTAGAAATTCTAAATTTGTGACGGGATTTGGAATAACTTTAGAAGTTGCTTGAAGAACTAAACTCAAAGCCTTGCATGTTAATGAACTTAGATAGGGATATCAAGTTGGTTGCATGCATGAGAATCAATTATGCTCGGGAGAGATAGTTGTGATAAAAGGTTCCTAGACTTGGTAGAATAATTGCATGCTAAATTCATCCCATTAATTAATCTTCAATATCAACAATGAAATCAATTCCCTAGGAGTCTTTCCATTTGAGTCACCACCTTTATTTTATGCTTTTTGTCTTTACTTTTATCTTTATCTTTGAGTTTTGCTCCCTAAATAAAATTGAACAAAAGTATTCACGGTACTTAATTTGCTAGAAATTCAATCCAGAGGACGACACTCGTTTTACACGAAAACACTATATTATTACTTGACTCGTACACTTGCGGTAAGCAAATTGCGCATCAATCATCAGCATCTCTCAGCCGCTCTTGATCTCGATTAACTCCATGATGTTTAGCTTGGGCCTCCTTGTAATCGGATATGTAAGCAGATGCCCATTCTATAGGGTCGTATACCTGTTGGACATAGTTCCTGTTGCCCTGAAAAACATCTTTATTTCTATTGTTCCACATAAACCAAATGATTGCCATGAAGGTTGCCAAATCATCAGTAGAAAGAACCTCCTGACACCTACAAAACAGATCAAGGGCATCAACGTAATGTGTACTAAGGAGAGGTTGCACTGGGCTCCAACGGGTCCGGTGCTTTTTTACCTTCTTGCAGGTCCATAAGGCATGAAACGTTGTTTCATTTTCCTTTCCACACAGTGGGCAATGGGGATTATCATTGATTCGACGATTTGCCAGATTCAACTTGGTGGGCAGGATATTCAGGCTAGCCCGCCAAGTGAAGATCTTTAGTTTGTTTGGAAGGTTTAACATCCACAAAATCTTCCACCAAGATAGGGTAGACGAGTCTGCAGATGAGGACGCCTCATGGAGATCATCAATTGCAAATTTATATCCACTCCTGACTGAATACTTCCCTGATTTGTCATGATGCCAAAAGAAAGTGTCCGGATGGTTGTCTCCTGCAATTGGGATATCTTGGATTTTGTCCACATCATCCTGCACAAAGAGATCTGTTAGCAAATGAGAATTCCATGACTGGTTACCTGCAAAAAGGCTTTTAACTCTGTGATCAGTTAATGGCCTTTGCGGGGAAAACAGCCAGAAGGTTTTTGGTCTCGGTATCCACTGATCGTCATAGATGTCTTTAGACTCTCCGTTTCCAACTCTAAAGCGTCCTCCCTTCACAACAAGTTCTCTTCCCCAAATGATCCCCCTCCAAACATAGGATGGTCTACCTCCCAGCTTTGCCTTTAGGAACTCTTCTTGAAGGTAGTATCTAGCTTTTAGAATTTGGGCCATTAAAGATTGGGGTCTATATAACAGCTGCCAAGTATGTTTTGCCAATAAAGCCTGGTTGAAAAGTTTTATGTCTCTGAAACCCATCCCTCCCCTATCCTTTGGTTTTGTCATTGCCTCCCATTTCAGCCAGTGAATTTTCGTCCCTTGCTCGGAACTGCCCCACCAAAAGTTAGCCATCAACCTATTCAAATCATGACAGCACCCCTGTGGAAGTTTGAAACATGTGAGAGTGTAAGTGGGAATTGCCTCGGCTACTGCTTTTATCAAGATCTCCTTTCCAGCCGTGGAAAATCTCTTTTGTTTCCAGCCTTGCAGCACCTTTTGGACTTTATTAGTAATGTAGCTCAAATGGGCTTTCTTGTTTCTAGATAGAGAAGACGAGCAACCAAGATATTTTCCATGATCTTGAACTATCTTGACCTGCAGGATGTTGGCTAAATAGGCTTTTGCATCACTTTCCACTCCTGCTCCATATGCTATTTCTGATTTCTCAAAATTGATAATTTGCCCAGTGACTTCCTCATAGACTTTCAGAATTCGCTGCATTTCAGAAAATTCCTCCTTTCTTGCTTTAAGGAAAAGAAGACCATCATCTGCAAAAAAGAGGTGAGAGATAGATGTTGCCGTTCTGGCAATTCTAAGACCTGTAATTTTTTGAGATGTCTCAGCCTTTTTTAAGAGACTGGACAAGCCCTCAGCACACGTGAGAAATAAATATGGAGATAGAGGGTCACCTTGCCTAAGCCCTCTAGTGGGTTTAAAAATTGCAGAGCAGATGCCATTAATGAGAATCGAAAAAGACACAGACTCTACACACATCCCAATTCTCTTAATCCAAGATGGACTAAAACCCATTTTTGCCATAATACTTCTAAGGAAACTCCACTCCACTCTATCATATGCTTTACTCATGTCCAATTTTATAGATGCAAAACATTTTTTCTTAGATTTAGATTTTTTTAATGTAATGCAAACATTCATAACCGACAATAACATTATCAGCTATTAATCTACCAGGGACAAAAACACTTTGATTATCAGATATAATAGAATGGAGAATTATTTTCAATCTATTGACAAGTACTTTGGCAATAAGTTTGTAACACACATTGCATAAACTAATAGGGCGATAGTCAGTCACCGTGCTTGGATTTTTCTTTTTGGGAATGAGGACAATCGTTGTTTCATTGAGACGATCTGGCATTTCCCCCTCATTAAGACATCGCAGGCAAGTGCTAATCACTCTGTCCCCTACTATGTTCCAGTATCTCTGGTAGAAGAGGGCTGGTAAACCATCTGGTCCAGGGGCTTTAGTTGGATGCATCTGTTTTAAAGCTTCTTCCACCTCTGCAGCTATAAAGGCTCGATCTAGCTGGTAATTCATTTCATTTGAAACTCTTGGTGGAGTTGCTTGTAGAATTTCGTCTACCGCCTGCACATTTAAAGTAGAGGATTTAAAAAGTTCAGAGTAATAATGGAGGAAAACACGCTCAATATCTTCCCTGTTTTCAAAGCAATGGCCAACAGAGTCAGTTATTTTCTGGATTTTATTCTTTTGTTGTCGATGAATGGCTTTAGAGTGGAACCATCTTGTATTTCGGTCCTCCCATTTAAGCCAATCCTCCCTTGAACGTTGTTTCCAGTAAATTTCTTCCTCCATCAGGATATTGTCTAGTCGTTTCTCTTCCCTCTTTAAACTTGCTTGCACATTTCCATCCAGATGACCCTCATTCAAAGCTACAATTTTCCTTTTTGCCTCTATGATCCTTGTTTTGAATTTTCCTGTTTTGTTCCTTCCCCACCGCTTTAGCTCTTCTGTTACGCTTCGGATGCGGGTGAGTAAATTATTTGGCGAATCGCCTCCTCCACCTTTTTCTCTGGAGGGTCCAAGCTTCTTCGAATTTGAATGGAATCATTCGAAAAATTGCAATTTAATAAAATGCTGAAAGTTTATGAGAACTTTGCTTTCCCTTATTCTTTTATTATGATTAAGTTTATAGTACTTTTCTTTTTAATTACTGTTTATAATACTATTCTTTTTAATTACTACTTTTATAATACTTTATTTGTATCAAAATGAGGGATTGAAAATATTGGTTTTTTTATTTATCTTTTTATCGAGGATTACCTATTGTGGGATGGTGTTTAGAGTCTTTTATGATTTAAATACTCTTTTGGTCCTTGAAATTTCAACTTTTTGTTCTATTTTGATCTTTGTACTTTTAAAATATTCATTTTAGTCTTTAAACTTTTAAAAAGTTATTATTTTAGTCCCTACCATTAGGTTGATGTTAGTAAACAGCTAACAAGTTGATAACATGATTGATATGTATGTATAAGCTGACACTAAGTGTAAACGGGCATGAGGAAAAGTGTTAGATTTGTTGTATAGTTTCTTTCTTCTTCTCCTTGATGATCAACAACAACATGTATCACCATTTCTTGACCAACTTGTTTTGTTAATGCAATGCAATATACTGAGAAGATAAAATTCGGGTCATAGAAAAAAAAATACAGTATTTAAACCTAATTTCTATGTCAAGTTAATTCTGATAATGTATCTAAGCACCCATTCCACGCATCATGTATTCGGGAAGACCACAAAACCTAAGTGGCAAGCAGTAAACATGCAGATTTCAAACTGAAGCCTCAAGATCCATACCAACTAGTAGACAACATCCACTAAAAAGGGTTTGTTCCTTCTGTTAACATAAACACAGTTTGGTTCGACTGAGTCTGGTTCCGCCAGGCAGGGCCCCTTCAGAATATATCCATATTGAGCAAGTCAGTGTGACCACAAAATCCAAACTAAAAAAGAATCAGCCTGGATCAACTTTGGGAATGTCATAATGCTCACTCATGTTTGCCAGATATTGACTGAAGTCCTGGATACGGTCATGATGAGATTTATTAGCCTTCTTGGCTAGTCTATGAACATCAATTCTCTCCTTCTGTTCAATATAACGTCTTTCCACTGGTGTTAGATGATCATCATAATGAGCAGTTGACTTGTCGGCGTCATCTATTTCTTCCTCGTTCGCATCACTTGGCGTTTCACCACTTGCAGCACTTCCACCTACGTTTACCACCAAAGAGATAGGTAAATTCACAAATTAAACATCATCATTAGGACAAAAAATTTGGAAAGAATAGAATGTTGCAGGAAAGATGAGGATTCACTTAAGGTTTGAGATGGCTCTTTTTAAGCAGGCCATTCAATATTTGGAATAAAATGCCCATCACTTGTATTATCTACATTAATAGTAAGGTAGTTCTTCAATCAAAAATAAATTCTAAGACTCTAGTCTGGGCATGATTCTTTGGAAAAGGAAAAATGACAAAGATATAAAGCATATCTACGGTGTAACAATAACATCCACTGTCTAGGTCTGGTTAAGCTTTCCAACCATCTTCTGGCATTACAAAAGTGACAGCTACCCGAGTTCAACATTGACTGATGTCCACAGAATTTTTTTAGCATATGGGATATTATAGATGCTGGCCAAAATAAGGCTACAAGGCTGCTTTTATTTCAAATTAACTGATAACGGAAAGTACTGGAACTCTGAGAGTGTCTATCATGCCTTAAAGGGAGCCAGGGTCTGGACAAGACACTCATGAGAACCAGTTAGGGAGTTTCTTTCAATTCTGCACGTGTTCTGTGGTCCATCAAAGGTGTGAGGTATTGATGACGAGAAGATTTTGAAAGTTGATAATTGTGTATTAATTTCAAATGGGCTGGTTGGATTTACAAAGGAGGAGGCTTTGCTGCATGAAAAGGAATTTAATTCAACAGTTTTGGATACCAATGCATAATTAATTACGGATGTCTTGCATGAATCCCCAGATTTATTGCATTCTTCTGTCCATGAAGAATCTTCCGTTACTAATACAATGAAGAAAATTTGGCCAATTTTTCCACGACAATTGAGGAGGAGTTATTGCCTACTGATATTATTCTCAAGAATAATTTGAATCAAGATCCTTTTAAGTCCTTCTATCTAATCTAACCCTGGAAAGGCTTTGAAGAGATTAACTGAGGCGTTTCCTCTCCATTATTCTCGGAAAATTGAAAAGTCGGTTAACATTAATTTTTTTTTTTCCTGAGAATTCCAATTATAACCCTGTTGAGGAGTCTTGTTCTCGTTTGTTGATTCCTGCCTTGCCTCAATCTGATTCTCATCAACCTGGATTTAATGAAATTGCAAATTCATCATCTTCCAATCAATTTACTTGTCTTTAAATCAATCACATCCTTCTTTGACGAAAGGTGCCTTTGTTCGCTCCTCCAATCCAGTAAACAAAGTTATCCTCTCTTTTCCATCTCATTTTGATTTCGATGATGATTCGGATGTTAGTGTTAGTAGTATTGAAACAGAAAATCAAATTTTGAATGTGGAGGATAATGATTTCATGGTAGAGGATTCTCTTGCTACTGCTTTTGATTTAAGTTTTTAGAATAAGGGTGTTGATAGATCTTGATGCTCAATTGAATGATTGTGAAGGTTTGACTAAATTACCAAACTTTGTGCCAAGCAAATTTTCCTCTTATCAAAGGATGTGATATTCAGTTGAAGGAAATTACTCCATTGTTTCCATCTGGTATTGAAAGTAAGTAGTTTGTTGTGATTGTGGTGATTATTTAAAATAATTCATGAAGATTATTTCTTGGAACACAAGAGGATTAGGGGACAACTCAAAAGAAGTTGCTTTATAGAAATTTTTGCAGCATCAATGTCCAGATATGGTATTAATTCAGGAAACTAAGGTTGATTCTTTTGATCAACGATTGATAAAATTTGTATGGAGTTCTAAAGATGTGGGATGGTTCAATGTCAATTCATGGGGAAGGTCAGGAGGTCTTTTAATTATGTGGGATGAAAGTAAACTGAATATTCTAGAATTCCTTCAAGGTATACTTCATCAGTTAGAGTTTCTTTTCAACAACAGATGGAATGTTGGGCCCAAATGATTACATATCCATTCTGTTTCTTATCAAAAAACAGAATGGATTACAGGAAAGAATGTTGGGCCCAAATGATTACATACATATCCATTCTGTTTCTTATCAAAAAAAATGTTGGGCCCAAATGATTACAGGAAAGAAATTTTTTGTGGGAGGAGCTCTGTTCTTTAACTTTATATTGTGAAGGTCCTTGGTGCATTGGGGGATTTTAATGTTACACATTTGATTCAGGAAAGGGGGATTTTAATGTTACACATTTGATTCAGGAAAGAATTCCAGTTAGTCGAACAACAAGAGGAATGAGACAGTAGTGGAGTTGCCTTCGTCCAATGGTAAGTTTACATGGTCAACAAGACCAGCAAATGATTCTTCTCAATCTCTTATGGATCGTTTTTTGATTTCCAAGGAATGGGATGTGATGTTTGATAATTCTAGAGTCTCCAAACAGGCTTGTACTATTTCTGATCACTTTCCTCTTCTTCTTGAAGCTGGTAATTTTGCTTGGGGACCTTCCCTTTTCGGTTTTTAAACAGTTGGCTCAGTAGGGCAGAATATGTGAATCTTGTGGAGCAATCCTTATTGCAAAATAGATCTTATGGTAGGGCAGGATTTGTGATCATTGCTAAGCTTCGAAACTTGAAAATTAATATTAAAGACTGGTTTGCTGCTTTTGAATTAAAAAGAAAACAAAAGGAGAAAAGTCTCATTGATGAATTTGCTTAGTTCAATGCCAAATTTGAGGAAAACCATTTATATTTAGAAGAGTTAAGTTTGTGCACTTTCCTAAAGAGTAACATCCATTGTTTCCCTATCGGACAAAGCGCGATGGAAACCAAAATAAAACGAAGGAGAGCTCCCCGATTGGGACAAAACATCAGGTACTGATCAATTCCTCATGGACGACAAATGGTACAGACGAGGGAACATAAAGCAAAGGGGTTTATCCCCCACCCATTTTTCCTCCCATCCCCCACCTCACAATGAACAAGGTCTGAAAAAGAGGGGAGCTTTAAGATAACGTCTTTCCATGGGTTTCTGAAAGTGCCTTTAGCCCCACTGACAACCACTCCATAAGATAAAGACCATACTTACTCACAATAATCCTATGCCATACGGAAGAAGATTCAAGGGAAAAACACCATAGTCATTTAGCTAACAGAGCTTTGTTGCGAACCCTGAGATTCCCTATTTCTAAACCCTCGTAGGAAACCGGTTTACCCATCACTTCCCAACCCACCAGGTGAGCAACTTTGCCCACCCCACTCCCTTCTCACAGGAAATCCCTCATAAGCTTCTCAAGATTCTTACATACCACCCTAGGAGCTCTAAATAAGGAGAAGTACGTTGGGATCTCACTAAGCACCGGGGGTTAGTCTGCCCCCTTTGGAAAAGAAACTTCTTTTCCAAGAATCCAATCTTTTCCTCATCTTTTTTTTTGATAAGAAACAAACTGGCTGCATTCCAAAAAAAAGTGCATACAGCCTAAGGGTCGGGGGATGAGAGAGCCCCCAAAAGAAACTAGAACATGAGAGCCTTCCAGTCGTTAACAATCATGAGTAAACCATAATTACAAAAGAAATTCCTATGAAGGCTTATCCACCAAGAGGCTATATTTTGTACACAATTACAAAAGGAATCGGTATCTAACACCTTATCTTCAAAGGTTCTACTATTCCTTTCTTTCCAAAAAAGCCAAACAAAAGCTCTAAAGGCACACGAGCCAATCACTTTGGGTTTGCCTAGGAAGTTCCATCCATTTAGAGCCTCCATCATCCAATCTTCGATGTGCTTTGGTAAACACCAGGATATGCCCAACAAATTCGTGATGAAGTTCCAGGCCGAGTAAGCAAATTTACAATTTAGGAACAAGTGGTCGATATTTTCAACCTCATTCAAACAGAGCCCGCAAGCCGAGGGAGAGAGGGACTAGAATCTGAATTTCCTCTACACGATGTCATCCATATTAATGCTTCTAAAGGCAAGGGACCAAAGGAAAACCTTGGCCTTTTTGGGACTTTTGTGCTTCCATATCAGTTTAACCAAGGGGGCATGGATTTTTGGCCTCTGATTAGCAAGGCATTCAAAGGCATATTTGGTTGTAAAGGCTTCGGATCCCTTAGCATGCCACACGATTTTGTCCTCCTCTCTACCTATGTTAAAAGCTCCCAGTTTATCCACCAAGGCAACCCAGCTAGCCATCTCGTGATCAAAAACACCTCTGCGCAGCCCCAGGTTCCAAGATTGCCCCTCTCCATCCCAGCAGTCATAAATGGATTGGTCTTTCTTTGAGGATAATCTAAATATTTCTGGGAAGAGATTTTTCAGGGAACATAATCCAACCACACGTCTTCCCAGAACCGAATCTTTTTACCACAACCAGCTTTGAATTTAGACATTCTGTCGAAGAAAGGATAGTTTTTGGCAACATGTTTATTTTTCCGTTCAACATTACCATTTTGCTGTGGGGTGTAAGGACATGAAAGGCGATGCTTAATCCCATGTTTTAGTAAAATAGGTGTAAGAGGACGATATTTAGAACCACCGTCAGTTTGTAGTGCTTTTATCGTGGTATTGAATTGACTTTCAACCATAGCTTTGAAAAGAATAAAGATGGAAACAACATCTTAGATTGTAAAAGATAGAGGGGAAATTGTCAGTTTTAACCCTTTTAAGTTTTTGGATTTCAAAAATAACCTCATTTTAAAAACATGTTTTTTTAACCTAGTTGATAAAACCCAATAATGTGAATTTACAGCAATAACCCTAAAGGTAAAAGGTCAAAATTGAAACCAAAAACACAAACCCCCTTCGTCTTCACTTGGTCTTCTCCTCCCTCGACATTCCGTTCCAGTTCCGACGACTCCAACGGCTCCGACGGTTCTTTCTCTCTAGTTCGACTTCGACGACTCCAACGGTTCCGGCGTGTCCAGCAGCTCCGACTCCACGACCTCTTCATTTTCATGGGTTTTTCTATTTAGTTTTTCATAGAGGGAGAGGGGTTTTCGTAGCCAGTCGAATCGGAAAAAAACCAACAAACATCTTCATTCTTCCTTGTTAGAGAATTCAAACAAGATACATTTTGGTTGGAAAAAAAATGGATTTTTTTATTTCAAAACAATTTAGGAAAAAAAATGGGTTTTTCTTCCAAAAGATTTTGAAAAAAAATGGGTATTTCTAATCCATTGAAGCTTCTCTATCCATAAAAAACAACTCTAAAATATATATAAAAGTATTCATTTCTATATAAAAAAAAAAAAAAAAAATCAACAAGTAAACTCAGAAAACGAAAGGAAAAAAAAAAAAGAAGAAGAAGAAGAAAAAAAAAAAAAAAGAAAATAAAGGGGAATCATACTGCTTTTTGTCCCGGTTACGAGCCTGGCCGGGACAAAAAGCAGCTTGCTGCCATTTAGGTTAGGTTTTTTTTTTTTTTTTTTTTTTTTTTTTTTTTTTTTTTTTTTTTTTTTTTTTTAATTAATTAATTAATTATTATTTTTCTTTCTTTTAAAAAAATTTCCTTTCTTACCTATTAGGTTATAAAAAAAATTTACAAAAAAAAATTGTGTTCAAAATTTCTTAGCTAAATTCGGATCGAGATTTCTTAATAAAAAATTTGTGTCCAATATCATTATTATTATTTTTTCTTCCTCCACTCATTTCTCTCCTTTTGTGTCCAACATTAATTTTTTTTGTAAATTTATGAAGATTTTTTTAAAACAAATTTATGAAGAAGATTTTCTTAAACAAATTTATGGTTAATTTACAAATAAGATTTTCTTAAACAAATTTATGAAGAAGATTTTAAGTGGGGGAGGTGGAGTTTGGGAGTTTGGTAATTTATTTGTGAAGAAGAAAGCTTCAGGAAAAAAAAAAAATCTGTAAAATTTCTTGGTCGGTTTCCCGACCAAGAAATCCCGGTCGGGATTCATAATTTCCTGGTCGGGATTCATAATTTCCCAGTCGGGATTCATACTTTTTTTTTTTTTTCCAGATTTTTGTAAAAATGTCTTATACAAATTCCTTGTTATCTAAAACATGTAAAATCATCCTCAATTGTACTTCAAAAAAACGTTGACAATATGAAAATTTTGGAGTGGGTCTATCCGTGTGTTTGATTTCATGTGTTTGATTTTATTTTTTAAAAATACTTTGTTGGTCAAATGGTGTGTTGATGTTTGAAATTAATTGGTTGGGTTAGTTGGTTGAAAACTTTAATTCCTATCATTAATGAAAATTGGAGAAGGATAAAAATGACTTTTCACATTGTAGGTCCCACTAAAAAGTAGCTAGTTTTATATAAAATGGGTTAAAAAAACAAGTTTTTAGAAACTAGGTCAATTTTGAAAACCCAAAACTCATTTGAGTTAATTTTGACAATTTCCCAAGATAGAGCCAAGTGTATTGCGTATTTGTCCGCCACATCTTTAATCTGTGCAAGATATTGAGAAACAGACAATTCATCATTTTTAATTTTCTGTAATTGAGACCTAAGACCCATGATTCTAGCTTTGGACGAAGATTCATAAACATTTCGCAGATGCTCCCAAATTTCAAAAGCAGTGGAACAACCAATTATTTCTCATAGCTTACCCTCATTCAGTGAAGAATAAATCCAACTCATTAAAGTACGATTAAATTTCTGCCATACCAGATATCGAGGACTAACCTGAGCTTGAGCGGCGTCTAAGAACTTCGGCGGAGCTGGAGTACCATTAATAAAGCCTTCCATGTCGAAGGGATTGATATGGTTGAGCAGCTGATTCTTCTAGAGTAAATAATTTGAATCAATAAGTTTGATGTTGAACGACGGGGTGAGAGTAGGGAATGGCGAAGGCAAAGGTGGAGCTGTGTGGAAAAACGGGGCTGCCGGATTGTAGGTTGGAATGAAAGGCAGGGAGGGACGAGGCTAATTGTGGAGGATATTGAAATCCAGGTTGCGTAGAGGGAAAAATTGAGGTAGGGGTTGCTGATCGACGAAGTGAGATTGGAAGGGGGGAATATTTGGGTTTAGAGGTCTAGTATTTGTGTTCGAAAGAGGGGTATTAGGTTGCTGCTGTTGGGAAGAAACAGGTGTAGAGACGGTGGAGGTGGTGGTGGAGGCAGGAGGTAAAGTCGGTAGCCGGTCATCGCCAGTTGAAGATGTGCTTGATGTTGATGCCATGAAAAGGGACGATTGGAGAATGCAGAAAAAATCACCAAAGCTTTGATACCATGAAGACTGTACAAACACAAACAGTAAGAGAGGAAAGAAATGGAAAAGCTCAGCTCAGCTCATACTGAGCACCAATCATTGGAATAAATAACAAATAACGGGACAAATGTCACAATACAATAGGAGAGGAAACCAATGAAATAAGAGAAACTTAACCACAACTAATATGAAATTAAGCCTAATTATTCATGTTAACAAGAAGAAATGAAGAGGATCTGCTCATAAAAAACCAAAGCGAGGTGTTGAAAAGTGATGACGACCAGGTACACCTAGATCATGCTGAGCCCATGACGAAACATCAAATCCATAATAAAACTTAATGTGTGAGAATTGAAAACAATGGGTAATGTTTTGACAGTATGTTTGAAATTTGAATATGTAAATGGTAATATTTCAAGGTAAAAGTAATTTAATATTTCAATCTTTACATTATTGACAAACAAGAGGTAAATGCAACTTAAAGATTGATTTGCTCATTTAAATTTGTTGTTGATGGATGTGTTAGGATAATATGTCAAAGAAAACGACAATACAAGCCCCGAAAATCCTTTACGGCAAAGTTGGCATTATGGAGAAGATAAAGGAAAATTTGGGAGAAAGATAGTGTGAGCAATTTCAAACAACTTATTTTTTTTTATTATTATTTTTTTTATCTTTTGAACTATTTTACCAAGCAAGACGACAATAAATTTTTTTGAGAATCACTTTTTAGGCCGTCTGTCGTAGAATTTAAACTTTTCTTTCATAATAGTTGCATAGTAAATATACTATTAGCAACACAATTAAAAGATAAGTTTAATATAAATACACAAGTAGTCACTTTATACATACTACTATATCAAATAATGTTAGGAATGGCCTATAGGGAACATGTTGCGTATGTTTTACAAATGATTTTAAATAACAATGTTATCATATTATAACTATTGAAAAACCCACATAGTTACTCTATTAGAAAGTTATTATTTTTTTCTAATTGTTTTAAATCATCAGGAAAAGATCATTGCAATCTACGGGCCTTGTGTTCATTCAAATATACTAAGAAAATAAGTACCATTATAACACAGTAGTATTTGTAGTAAAAGAACCTACCTGACAAACAAATCAAATAAATTTAGATAAGATCTTGATGTACAACACAAGTCATCATATAATTCTCATTTGAAAATCATCTATACTATTATCAACATAATTAAAGGATCAGTGTAAAGATAAATATCTAAGTAAATCTATACATTCTGATACACTCATGTTCAATGTCATTGAGAGTGATTTTTAAGCAAGCACATTGTCTATATTTAGCAAGTTATTCTAAGTTGCGATGAAATTGTATCATAATCAACTAGTCAACTAGCTAAAAAAGTCATTGAATAAAAATTATATAATAATTCTATGAAAATGGATTATTGGCCATGGGGCTGGTATGGGAGATGAAAATTTCAAGGAAGATATATTTAGTTACGAAACCCATCAATTCTAAGTCGTGATGCGTAAATTATAGAAAGAACACAGAGAGAGATTCCAACGTTTAATTTACAATATTAAGGATGTGTTTGGTTTAACTTTTCAAGCGTTTAATTTTGAAAAAATTTATAGTGTTTGACAATCACTAAAAATGACTTATTAGAAAATGAGATTGAGAAATAAACCATTTTGAGAGAAACACCAATTTTTTTAAAAATAATTTTTAAGTATATAATAACTTGTGTATAAAAACACTTGTGAAGAAATGTAACCAAACATATGAGTGTTTAAATTCTAAACAATTTTTATACAAAATATTTTAGAAAAAATGCATTCTTGAAAAATATTTAAATTAAAATGTATTCCAAACAACCCTAAATTTCCAACACCAACAATAATAGCTGAGGGGAGCTGTCCAAGCTTTCCATTTTCCAAGTAAAGCTGACACGCAGGAGAAAATTTTTGCTCCGAGGGGAGATTAACAATGTCCAAATCTATTACCAAATTAGAAAAACAATAACAACATAAAATACAACTTGCTTTTCTATTTTGTTTTTAAATTTCTATTCTTAGATCACTCACGAAATGCACCATTTATCTTGAATTCTACAATTCAATTTTTCGCAAATAGTACAACATATATTTTGTAGAACAACCAAAACTTCTGATGATAATTGTGTCAATATAAATGAAATGTAGATGTCATGGTCATCTTGAGTACCGATCTACAAGCATCTTGGCATTCTCCGGAGCAAAGAACCGGGCCTGCACATAGCCATTATAAACCTGTTACATTATTCGCTTCACAATTTATAATTGACCATGCATCTTACATTTCAAACATCTTTGTTGTAATGCAATTTAAAATTAATGGCAACTATCATAGATGATTAAAATTACAACTTGGGAGAGTGGGCCAACAAAAAATGAACAAAAAAAAAAAAAAACAAATCCTAGCGTGATCTTCAAGGGAAAAATGAAGACATATCAAGGAAAGTAAAAAAGATATATTTTTAATCTTTGAGGTTGAGATTGGTGCCTATTTTTAGGCCCTAGGTTTGAGAAATAATTCTAAAGGATCCCCACGCTTAGAGATGTCCAAGGGGCAGGGTGGGGATGGAGTGACGTCTCATTCCAACCCCCAATTTCAATCTCAAAATTCTCCATCAAATTTTGTAGAGATAAAAATTTCAGGAGGATCAAGTTCCCTGCTGAAATTATTTTCCATTTTTTTTTTCTTTTTTAATCTCAATTTAATTAAATAATAATTTTTTTGACAAAATTTTAATTATATGAAAATACTCATTACTTTTTAATCAGATAATTAATTATTCACGAAAAATGTTCATTTAAATAGTTAATTTTCTGCAAAAACTAATAAATAGTAAATTTTTCTACAAAAGATGAAGATGAAGATGGACAAAAACCATTCACTTCTTCTCATCTTGAAAGAAGATGGAATAACATCCTACTTGATTAGAATACCCTTAGTTCAGGGTCTAGGATCCATTAGTAGATATCCCACTTATTAACTGAAATCAGGAACTCAGTAAGCCTTAAATGAGAACAGTCATGTTCATATACTCGTTTTTTTCGATAAGATGTTCATATACTTGTCAAGTCTTACATGCACTATGTAAAATAGCACCTATGACAATTAAAACTGTGCATATAATGTCATTTTAGCTATGCAAGAATTTGGTACCGGATGAATATTATCATGTGTGGTTAAAAAAGTCACCACATAGATGTGCCTAATTACGTGTGGGCATAGGTACTCTTATACTCACTTGGATGAACATCCTCTCAGCGTCTCCAGCTCTGCCATTTTCCTTTAGAATAATTCCCTGTTGAAGCATCATCAAAGAAAGCTCATATACCTCTTTGTTGTAAATTCATAATACAAGACATGGCGCCTTTACGAAGCAAGTGAACTTGAAGATGAAATTTAAAGAAAAGAGGGTTAAAATGCAAACCAAATGGTGCATGCACCTTCAAATATTAAATGCCTAAACATAGAACATCTACCAACAAAGTTACAAGGGGATGAAAGTGAGATCATTAGAAACAAGTAATTGTATTCTAATGAACATCATTGCCATACTGCATCAGCGTTTTACTCTTAAAGCCAAAATTGATTCAACTGCAAACATGACCCATTTCCCAAACCTGGTCTCCACCCTTGAAATTTCCCACATAAACAAAACAGATCAAGTAGCCGTATATTGTTCCTAAAAAAACGGAAGCATTGGAAAAATTTTAACAGAAGCCCAAAATAATGATTTTAACAAGCAATAAAGCAATAAAGCAGTAACATCACAATATCGTTACCTTCTCTTTTACAGTATAGCATTCAAGAAAAAAAAATCCTCCTTTTCCAATGAAATTGTAGAACCAAAAGGCGTGGATGTTATACTGTTTGCCTATGTGTGTGTGTTTGAGAGAGAGAGAGAGACCTTAGCCAAGTAACCACGGAAGTCATCAGGGTGGCTGGTGATAAGTTGATCATAAACAGAAATAGCATCACCAACATGTCCCCAGTCTGAGTACGATTTTCCAAGTAGTAGCTCAACCTGCAAAAGATTTTATGCCAATCGAAGGACAACTATTTATTCTAATAAGTTGGGTCGAGGTAGGGGCTTGTTGGATCACTTGTGGGGTGTGGGAGTGAGTGATTGATGTAGGGGTGGCAGAGAATGTTTTTGGGCATGTTTTGTTTTGTATCTTAGACAATGAGGTCTGAGAGGGGAGAGAACCATCTCTCTCAAATAGCCGAGTATCTTATTCTGTTCGGCTATTATCAATAGAAACCGACTGAATAACCACTTTGTCTATTGAAGAACTCTCAATAGAACAGAGTTCGTTTGTTTTCCATTTGCTTGTGTCTGTTTGTTGTGTTATTTGCATGTTATTTCGAGATAGATACCTTACAAATCCATACTCAGGATTTCTTTTTTCCCAAAATTTAGATCAATATGGGAAAACATCCCCACACATGGCACAGAAGCCTCCACATCAACGCCTCAAGCCTTAGACCGATGCTTGCAGTTGGTTGAGTCTTTGATAGAAGAAATGAAGAATGGTATTATTGATATCTGTTAGAGTTATTATATTAGTATAATAAGTGTAATTGTATAGAGTTGTCCTTTATTGTCTTTTTACATTCTCCTACTTAGGGTTAACCTTGTACACTTGTATATATATATATCTTTATGTGAATGGAATAGATGATTGAGATTCTCTCAAACCTTAGAGTTTACATGGTATCAGAGCGTTAGGGCAATTAGGGTTTTGTCTCATTGGAGATTTGTTAACGGTTAGGGTTTTGTCTCGTTGGAAATTTGTGAACGGTTAGGGTTTTGGTTTGGAACACCTTTTGAGAGTTTTGGGTTGCCCAAAACGTTTGCTGCTTGAAACCGCCGCCGCCACCACCAGATTCCGCCGCCGCCGCCGCCTGAAACCACCGCCGTTTTGGTCTGTCACCGGAGGATTTTTTTGTCACCGCCCAGCTCAAAACGTAGCCCACTCGCCGATCTATTGATCCTCAAAATCCGAAGCCGAAAATCCCAGCGCGTGGCCCTCACGCGCCGCCACTAGCTTCTGCGACAGCCTCACGCGCCGACGCGTGTGAGCGCGTGCGCCGCCGTTTTTCTGCTCCTTTTTAGTGGGTCGGCTCGTTTTGGTCTTCTCCTTCCAGTCGTGTGTTGCTTTGGGCCATATCGGATTTGTTTGGTTATATTTGAAAGCCATAGTTTGTTTGGAGGTTTAGGGTTTGTGTGATTCAGATTTCAGCTCTATTTTTTGGTCTGTTTTTGTTGAGGTTATGGCTGAAAAGAAGGCTTTAGTGCTGTCCGAGATGATTCCAATGGTATCCAAGATCACGGAACATAAGTTGAATGGTTCTAATTTTTATGCTTGGCGGTCGAATATTCACCATTATATTCGTAGTCTTGATATGGATGACCACCTGACTTTAGAATCCCCGCCAAACAATGATACTAAGAAGAGTTGGCTACGGGACGAGTCTCGACTTATTCTACAAATCAAGAATTCTATTGAAAGTGACATCATTGGGCTCGTTAATCACTGTAATTCTGTCAAGGAGCTCTTGGAATATTTAGATTTTCTTTACTCTGGGAAAGGAAACATCAGTCGGATATTTGATGTATGTAGAACCCTCTTTCAACCTGATCAAGGCGAGAAGTCTTTGTTGAATTATTTTATGGAATGCAAAAGAGCATATGCAGAATTTAATGAAGTGTTGCCCATGAGTACTGATATCAAGGTTCAGAATGTCCAACGCGAACAACTGTTTATCATGAGTTTTCTAGTTGGTCTTGCTTCAAAATATGACACAGCTAAAGATCAAGTTCTCTCGAGTTCAGACATCTCATCATTGGAAGATGCCTACACTCGGATACTACGTACAGAGCGGTCGCCAGTGATAGTGTCATCTGAATCTAACAGTGCTTTAGTTGGACAGACCACTGAATATAGAGGCAATCGAGGGGTAGCATCGAACATGTCCAGAGGAAATTCTACTGCTCCAAAAGCAAATTCAGGAGATATTGTTTGCCGCTATTGTCATAAGCCAGGGCATATAAAACGTGATTGTCGGAGATTGCTTTATAGAAACCAGAGGTTTCCATCTGCACATGTTGCCTCTACTCCTGATAATTCTGACAAGTCTGTTTCGATCTCAGCTGAGGAGTTTGCTAAATTCCGACTGTATCAAGAGTCACTGATGGCTTCATCCTCCACTCCTGTTACTGCCATTGCCGACACAGGTAACACATCTACATGTCTTCTTTCCTCCTCTGCGAAATGGGTCATAGACTCTGGCGCTTCCGATCACATGACAGGTAATCCCCGTTTATTCTCTACCATTGATCCATCTACATCTTCCCCTAGTGTCACTATAGCTGATGGAACCACCTCTCCAGTCTTAGGAATCGGCAATGTTCGACTTACCAACTCACTTTCGTTGTCTTCCGTTTTGAGTTTACCACAGTTTTCCTTTAACTTGATTTCTGTTAGTAAGCTCACTCGTGACCTTAATTGTTGTGTCTCATTTTTTCCTGGTTATTGCTTATTTCAGGATCTTACGACGAAGAGGACTATTGGTAAAGGGCGTGAATCTAGAGGTCTCTACATCTTTGAACCAGAAATATCAACAGCCGTTGCATGTTCTAAAGTGTCATCTCCATTTGAAGATCATTGTCGTTTGGGTCATCCTTCTATTTCCGTATTGAAGAATCTTCGTCCTCAGTTTCATTCTTTGTCTTCTTTAACTTGTGAGTCATGTCAGTTTGCTAAGTTCCATCGTGTGAGTCTGTATCCCCGTGCAACTAAACGAGCTAATGCTCCATTTGAATTAGTTCATTCTGATGTTTGGGGTCCGTGTCCTATTGAGTCAAAGATAGGGTTTAGATATTTTGTTACCTTTGTCGATGATTTTTCTCGTGTAACTTGGTTATATTTAATGAAAAATCGCTCTGAGCTGCTTTCTCATTTCCGTAACTTCCATGCTGAAATCCGAACTCAATTTAACGGTTCTCTTAAAGTTCTACGGAGTGATAATGCTAAAGAATACTTCTCTCATGCTCTTAATTCTTATTTAGATGAACATGGCATCCTCCATCAATCCTCATGTGTTGATACTCCATCTCAAAATGGGGTTGCAGAAAGAAAGAATCGTCATCTCCTCGAAACAGCCAGAGCCTTAATGTTCCAGATGCATGTTCCAAAGTATTTTTGGGCCGATGCTGTATCCACAGCTTGTTTCTTAATAAATCGCATGCCCTCCTCAGTTCTAAAGGGTGAGATACCTTATCGTATTTTATGTCCCACACAACCTTCATTCTCTCTTCCTCCCAAAATCTTTGGTTGTATTTGCTTTGTTCGGGATGTTCGTCCTCATCTCACCAAACTTGATCCCAAGTCCTTAAAATGTATCTTCCTTGGTTATTCTCGTGTTCAAAAAGGGTATCGATGTTATTGTCCTAGTCTCGATCGTTATTTTGTCTCTCCTGATGTCACCTTCTTTGAAGATTCTTCTTTCTTTTCCTCACCTTCCAATCAGTCTAAGGGGGAGCGTAATGAGGAGGATGATGATTTTCTTGTCTATACCATTCTCTCCTCTTGTGAGCCTTCTACTGATTCACCTCCATCTATGCCTGTTTCTACTCGTCCACCTATTACTCAGGTTTATTCTCGACGACCACCCCCTTCAGTTACATGCCCTGAACCAGAGGCTTCTTCGTCATTGGATCCAGGAACGAGCGATGACCTTCCCATTACTCTTCGTAAAGGTAAACGTCAATGCACTTATCCTATTTCCAATTTTGTTTCATATAATCATTTGTCATCTTCTTCCTGTTCTTTTATTGCATCCTTACAATCGGTATCTGTTCCTAAGACTGTTCATGAAGCTTTGTCTCATCCTGGTTGGTGTGCTGCAATGGTTGAGGAGATGAATGCCTTAGATGACAATTGTACTTGGGATTTAGTTTCTCTTCCTGCAGGAAAGAAGCCTATTGGTTGTAAGTGGGTATTTGCGGTCAAGGTCAATCCAGATGGATCTGTGGCTCGCTTGAAAGCTCGCCTTGTTGCTAAGGGTTATGCACAAACCTATGGAGTTGACTATTCTGATACCTTTTCTCCCGTTGCTAAATTGGCTTCTGTTCGGCTGTTCATTTCGTTGGCATCCATTCATCATTGGCCCCTGCATCAGCTTGATATTAAAAATGCCTTTCTTCATGGTGATCTTGAAGAAGAGGTGTATATGGAGCAACCACCAGGGTTTGTTGCTCAGGGGGAGAATGGAAAGGTATGTCGTCTTCTTAAATCCTTGTATGGATTAAAACAGAGTCCCCGAGCTTGGTTTGGAAAATTCAGTCAGGTGATTGTAAATTTTGGAATGAGGAAAAGTAAATCAGATCATTCTGTTTTTTATAAGCGATCTGCAAATGGTGTTATCTTGTTGGTTGTGTATGTTGATGATATTGTTATTACTGGCGATGACACATCAGGTATCCAAGCACTCAAAACCTTTCTCCATAGTCAATTCCATACAAAAGATTTAGGAGCGTTGAAATACTTTCTGGGAATTGAGGTAGTAAGGAGCAAGAAGGGAATCCTGTTATCACAGCGAAAATATGTAATTGACTTGTTGACTGAAACAGGGAAGTTAGGGGTTAAACCATGTAGTACCCCAATGATGCCGAACTTACAGCTTACGAAAGAGGGAGAGTTACTTAAAGATCCTGAAAGGTATAGAAGGTTAGTAGGAAAACTCAATTATCTTACGGTGACTCGGCCTGACATAGCTTATTCAGTGAGTATTGTGAGCCAGTTTATGTCTTCTCCTACAGTTGATCATTGGGCTGCATTGGAACACATTTTGTGTTATTTGAAGGCAGCTCCTGGACGTGGTTTATTATATAAGGATTATGGACACATGAACATTGAATGCTTCTCAGATGCGGATTGGGCAGGATCTAGAGAAGATAGAAGATCAACTACAGGATACTGTGTATTTGTGGGTGGTAATTTGGTTTCTTGGAAAAGTAAGAAACAAAATGTGGTGTCATGTTCAAGTGCTGAATCAGAATATAGAGCAATGGCACAGTCTGTATGTGAATTAGTCTGGATACGTCAACTTCTTGTTGAATTGGGATTTGATATCACAACACCGACAAAATTGTGGTGTGATAATCAGGCCGCTCTTCATATTGCATCTAATCCTGTATTTCATGAACGGACTAAACACATTGAGGTTGACTGTCACTTTGTACGTGAAAAGATACAAGAAGGTTTGGTGTCAACAGGATATGTGAAGACTGGAGAGCAATTAGGAGATATCTTCACAAAGGCACTAAATGGAGCTCGAATAGATTATCTCTCTAACAAGTTGGGCATGACGAATATATATGCTCCAACTTGAGGGGGAGTGTTAGAGTTATTATATTAGTATAATAAGTGTAATTGTATAGAGTTGTCCTTTATTGTCTTTTTACATTCTCCTACTTAGGGTTAACCTTGTACACTTGTATATATATATATCTTTATGTGAATGGAATAGATGATTGAGATTCTCTCAAACCTTAGAGTTTACAATATCCAAAGAGCTGAAAAGGGAATAGCCAAAACACACGCCTTGTACTCCATTACCTATTCCTAATATTTGGGAAGATTTGTCAATAGATTTTGTTCTCAGTTTACCATGTACTCAAAGGGGCAATGATACTGTTTTAATTGTTGTGGACCATTTTAGAAAATGACACATTTTCTTCCTTGTAAAAAAACTTTCAATGCTTTGAATACTGCACATCTTCTCTTTAGAGAAATTGTTTGCCTTCATGGTGTTCCTAAAACTATTATTTTTGATTGAGATGTTAAGTTTATGAGTTATTTTTAGAAATCCTTGTGGAAGAAGTTTGGTAAAGGATTACTCTTTAGCATAACCAGTCATCCTCAAATTGACGGGCAAATGGAGTTAACTAGCCAAACTTTGGGCAACCACATTCGTTCTCTTAGTGGAGACAAGCCTTGAGAGTGGGATCTCACCTCGGGTCAAGCAAAATTTTCTTATAATTATATGACCAGTTGACAGGAAAGTCACCATTTGAGGTTGTTTACACTCGCTTAGCTTACTATTGACCTTTCTAACCTACCATCTTCTGTTGATCTTAGTGGTGAAGGCAAGTTCATGACCTCTCGAATTCAACAGCTCCATCAAAAGGTTAAAGAATATCTTCAGAATGCAAACGCCTCCTACAAGTAGCTTGCTGGTTCTCATCGTCAAGCTACTTAGTTCCATGTTGGTGATTTGGCGGTGGTCCGTTTGTGAAAACCCAGGTTGCTAGTCGGACTTCATATCAAACTCACTAACAAGAAGATTGGTCCGTTCCCTATTCTCGAGTGGATTGGAAGCAATGCTTGTTGATGTACCCCTTTTATTCTTACAGCTTTCGAAAGCTAGGTAATTAGTTTAACTCCTTAAGTTCTCCCTAGGTTGGTTGTCACCTTATATAAGGGGCTGGTTTTGTATTCATTTGTTACCCTTTTGATCATTAATAAGAAATCACCAGCTTGTTTACATCACTTGTTGCATAGATCTTCCTCCTTCAATGCGCATTAGTCATAATTTTAACGTTTTGGATATATCTCATTATCATGCACCAAATGAATTTGTCTTGGCCAATTAACTTGTGGTTGAGTTTTTTATTTTTGGTTTTTTTAAGGAGGAAATATTTGATGAAGGGTCATCTAGGCTGTTTTCTTTACATTCTTTATTCTTTCTTTGTCTTCTTGATTATAATCTTGATTTACCATAGTAGAATGTTTTTACCTTGTGGTTAAATCTTCATTTTATGTTCAGCCGGTCATTAGTTGTTATTTGACTTAATTTTAGATTTTTAACCTTTGTTTACAGCCCTCCTATGTTCTATAAATAGGTGGTTGTCTTGAACTTTGGGTCACTTTTGATATTTTAATAAAGAACCTCCCATCTTGTGTGCATCATTTTTATAGAAAGTTCAAGCACCAAAATAAAATATTTGGAAGTAGAAGAACCAGACCAAATAAGCATAAGAGAATTTAGAAACTAAAATAGGATTTAAAAGAAAGTACAATCAAACCAAATAAATATTTAAAATCACTTAGTTTTAAACTTCTTCCTAAGACTATGTAATTTTGGGGCTGCCTTATCTTGTTCTTCATTGATCGGCCTTTAAATAGCCTATAAATGTGCCTTTTTCTTGTTAGGTTCAGATTTCAATCCTTCTGTTCTTTCGTCTCCTCCATGTGTGGTGCTTTTTTTTTTTTGGGGGGGGGGGGGGGGGGGGGGGGGGAGGGAAAATACTGTTGACTGAACTCACTTGAATAGGATCTATCGATAATTTTGTTTCCATCTCCTTGCCCCCAGCCATACTTCCTGATTTCATACTTTTAAGACGTTCACGGGAGTCCAAAAGGAATTGAACAGCCTGCAGCGGAAGGATGAATCAAACTCTTAATTTTGAGAGCTTAAAATATATTTTTTACATAGTGCAATATAGGTCCTTTTATATAGGAGAAAGAGCTATTACTATTAGTTTAAATGGGGTTCCATCTCAAAAAGTAGTTCATACATCTTATGAATTGTGAGGTCTCCACTTATCTTTTCAATGTGGGATCCTCAACAATTACAAATGTGGAAAAGAATAAATGCTTAAATATTTTACAATAAATATTTGCACAAATATTAGAAATTCCAACATTCCCCCTCAAGCTAGTTTAAAGATGTCTTCCATAGCCAGCTTGTCAATCAACTTGTCGAACTGCTTCTTTGGAAGTCCTTTAGTTAGTACATCGACGATTTGCTCTATTGTAGGAAAATAAGGAATATATATTGTATTTGCTTCAATCTTCTCCTTGATAAAATGCTTATCAACCTCAATTTGTTTTGTTATATCATCTAGGATTGAGTTATGGGCTATAGAGATGACAACTTTATTATCACAATAAATCCGTATGGGTGTTTTCAAAGGAATCTTTAATTCTTCAAGTATCCTTTTGATCCATATACCCTCACAAATTCCATGCGCTAACACTCTAAATTCTGCTTCAACATTGCTCCTAGCCACCACATTTTGTTTTTTTACTTCTCCAAGTAACCAAGTTCCCTCCAACAAAGGAACAATAATTTTGTTTCCATCTGAAAGTGATTGTCTTCTGAATAGAATACCTTTCCTAGAAGTCCCTTTTAGATACCTCAAAATTTTGTAAACAACTTCAAAATGAGTTGGTCCTAGTGCATGCATAAACTGACTTACCATGCTTACGACATATGCAATAATATATGCGTATGAGATAGATAAATCCCATGATCGGTTATAGATATTTGCTTTCTCAGCGTTTGTCCCTTCATTGGTGTTGACTCGTGGGTTCATTTCTTCTTTACCTTTGTTGGCTGGATGTGGATGGACTACCAATTTGCCAATTCTTTTGCACTTTGGTGGTGTTTCTTTTAAAGCTTGGTTACCTTTGTCCCATGGCGATCTTCTTGTAGTCATCCCTTTTTGCTTCAAGACCTTGCTGTTTTCAACTTTTTTTTGCCAAGGCCACTGCCTTGGTGAGATAGTATAATGGTTGCAAATTCACCTACTTCTTGATATTTTCCCTTAGACCATCAACAAAACGAACAATTTGGTGTTGTTCAGACTCAGCCAAGTTGTTCATTGCACTCAATCTATGGAATGCTTCTAAATAATCAGCCATCGAATGTGCTCCGTGAGCATAATGTTGATATCAATAATAAAATAGTTGTTCATAATTCACTGGGAGGTATTGACTGCTCATTAATTTCAATATCTTTGACTAAGATCTAATAGACCTCTCCCCATATCTCCTATTGGTTTGCAAGTGATCCTACCATACGGAGGCTCCACCCTTCAATTTATAGGTTACCAACTTTACGTTTGTTTTAAACTTCAAGAGTGTTGGTGTAATCGGAAAATAGACTTCACTTCTTTGGTCCAATCTAAAAAGCTCTCAACATCTAATTTCCCACTAAACATAGGAAGACCCACCTTCATCTTATAGTCATAGTATTTTTGAGGTGGGTAAGGGATACGAGTCCTTGGAGGTGTATCTTGAAATTGTAAGGTCTTGTGGATAAGTTTTCGATACTTGGGTTAGAAATCAACCTCTTGAGTTCCAATTTCTAGAATTATATGAGGTCTGCAAAAATTTTATTTGTTTCGAGGCTTGAGATTTTAGACTTAATCTTAGAGAATTATAGCCAGAAGAAAACTGATGAAAGAAGACATCAATGAGCTTAGAAAGAAGTTTTCTATTTGCAGCAAGGCAAGAGTACATCAAGGAGTTAAGAAAGAAGTCCCTCGTTGTAGTTTTCTTTGTTAAATAAAGCAACACTAACTATCTAGAAGGTTCTTGAAGTATCTACATAAATGGCTCAATTGTATAGATTAGTTCTTTCTAGATTTATCTTGAGTATTGTAAATAAATATCTAAAAGAAGCTCTAGAATTATCTTATCCTTTATTTAGGCTCCAAGGAATTCTGAGAATTCCTTTGGATAAGGATAAGTAGAGAAATATCTAGGATATTTCTAGATCCAAAAAGAGCCTAGAAAAATCCATTTGCTTGGGCTCCAAAAATCTTAATCCTATAAATAGGGAGTGTGTCCTCAATATGTAATCACAACTTGGAGGAATAATCACAATGTTAGACCTCCTATACTTCACACTTACCAAAGAAAGGGAAAGAAAGGCAACGGGCATGAGGAAGGAGAGATAGGGGGCCCAAGTGAGATCCATTAAGGGCCCATTAGTGTAAGGGCCCTTTGGCCAGTCTAGGGTCTTTTTGTGTAGCTAGTGGGATTGTTGGGAGTTTGTCTTGTATTGTGTTTTGTGTAGGACCTTCGGGTAGGAGAGCTCCAGCCTCTCGAACGCTGGTTTGTCTTGTGTTGTTGACTGTTGTTATCTTGTGTTGTAAGCAACTCTCTCTAAGTTCAATTGAATGCATAACTCCCCCTTGGTTCCAAGGAGAACTCCCTTAGGACAAGGCTGGGATTCATCTTGCTAGTGTTATATTGTTCCTTAGTTTACTCAGCTGTGTGTTTTAGAGTTATTAACGTTAGGAACTATCAGTTTCCTAACACTTGGAGAAAGTATCAACAAGTTGGAGAGAGCATCAAAAGTGAGTGTGAGAAAGTGAGAGAGAGTCTTTTCCTAAGAGTGTCCATCTTTGTACTTTCCTAATAAAAGTTTCTTTCTTCCAAGTGTTTGTCTCTCCCCTTTTGTGCTAATTTCTTCAACATTCTATTTGTAGCAAGGCAAAAAGCCATTTAGAAATCAAAAGTATCAAGAAAAGTTAATATTTTAGAATAGCCACTGTAGTTGGGCGTGTTAAATACAATGAATAGGTCACAAAAGAAATTTCTTATAGATGTTTAATCCTTTAATCTGTCTCCAATGTTTTAAAGCAGACAAGACAAATTAGAGCATCTAATATTTCTCAGGTATTTAAGTCAAAGGGCTCAGCCAAAGGGAGGCCTTGTGTAGATATTGCAAAAAACACCAGAAATTTCAAGAGATTTGTCATCAATCAACCCAAAAGCTTAAGTTGATGGGTTACGGTAAATTTAATCTCATATCAATATTGTAACACAGAATTTTTGGTTGTTATAGCCAGAAGAAATTTGATGAAAGAATCTTTGGTTGTTTTGCAATTGATCCCACCAAGTGAACTTGGTCTGATAAATCACCACTCAACCTAAAAGCGTAAGCCAATGGATTACGGTAAATTTAGTTATATCAATACTTCAACACTCCCCCCTCACTCATGGGCTTGGACATTTGTATAATGCCCAACAAGTGGAAATCAATATTAATTGGGGACGAAATGACTTTAGTTTGAATACAAAACCTCCAACTCTGATACCATGTTAAATCACTACTCAACCCAAAAGCTTAAGATGATGGATTCCGGTAAATTTAATTATATTAACACTTCAACAAGGTTCTACCTTGAAGTTTGAAAGCCACTGACTTTACCTTCCTCTTCGGGTATATTTGCATATTCGAAGAAACTCTCCACGTTTTTCACCCAATCTAAGAATTCCTCCATGTTTTTTTATCTTTGGATGAAGATCTATCTTCATCTTAAATTCTGAGTTTTGTGGGTCGTTTGGACCATTTTGTTGCCTTCATAATTTTCTTCATGATCTTGAAGTCCAAAGTTGTACATCTCATCTTCCTTAGTCGATTTAGAATCTTGAACAGTGTTTTCGAGGCGCACTTGGGCGCGCGCCTCAGGCGAGGGGCGAGGCGATTTTGCTCGAGTGCCCCTCACTGTGTGCCCAGGCGAGTGCCTTCAATCGGGCGCTCGCCTGGGCGCGCCTTTTCGCGCTTGGGTGCGCCTGTCGCCTGATGCGAGGCGATCTGCCCCCTTTTTTTAAAAAAATTCATTTAAAGCTTAAAAAAAAACAAAACCCTCTCTCAAACCCTAACCCTTTCCTTTGCCAAAAAAAAACCCTAACCATTCGAAAAAATGAATAAGATTGGAGAAGAAGCGAAGAAGAAGAAGAAAGTAGAAACGAAGAAAAAGAAGAAAGAAGTTGAAGAAAGAAACGAAGAAGATGAAGAGGTAGAAGCGGCTAGGGTTGGATGTTGATGAGAAGTAAATAGAAAATTAGGGCTTCACTTAGAATTCTATAATTCTATTTATTAGGAGAGCAAATTAGGTTGGATTGGGTTTAATTAGGTTGGGCTAGCATTAATTCTATTTACTAGGAGTGAGAAAATTAGGTTGGACTGACATTAATTCTATTTACTATGAGAGAGAAAATGGAAGGTGAAAAGCCTTCATTAGAAATTAAAAATAAAAACTTATAGAATTATTTACCTATATATATATATATATATATATTTTAAATATTAATTAAAAATTTATGTATCTTGTTAACATTTACTATGGCACTATTCTGATATTGATTTTTTAAACTATGTTTACTATATAACTTTATGCACTATATATATAATTTTTATTTATTTATTAAGGTGCGCCTCGCTTCACTCGGGCGTCGCCTTTTTATCGCCTCTCGCCTTCGGGCGATCAAAGGACTCGTCGCCTCGAGGTGCGCCTTGCGCCTTGAAAACACTGATCTTGAATCATACATCCGCAAGGTTAACTTGCACTTCTTGATTGGCAACCAACTGGTTTAATTGTGGAGCAATCTGGCCAACCACACGTTGCTAGTCACCAAGTCCATTTCTAATTTCTTCCACCATAGACTCAACTGACAACAAGTGTCGGTCTAAGACTTGAGGTGTGGGGAAGAGGATGCTTCGCTTCATTGAGGTTTAGATGAGCCATGCTCAAGTGATCCAACTTCGATGAAGAAATGCATTTTTTTTTAACAAGAAACAAAACTTTTCCAGAAATGAAAAGAGACTAATGCTTAAGAAACAAACCCCAAAAAGAAGTGAATATAAAAAATAAAAAGAAGGAAAGAAAGATAAAAAACAATTACAATGGAACAATAAAAGCATACCAATTAGAGCAAATATCCTATAAAGAAAAGCTAGCAAACGACTTAGAAAGAATGCACCAAAAGGAAGTCTTTAAACATGTTGAATCAAATCGATTCAACCTAGGTTGCTTTTTATATTAAAAATTTCTCTAGTTTCTTTCCATCCAAAGTCCTGAAAATAAAGCTTTAATCCTATTAATCCAAAGTGTTAAGTTGGAGCCCAAACAAAAGCCCCGAAAATTGCGGCAGTGTGAAAGGAAGAAAAGGTTGCCGACTGAGCTTTGATTAATGAAGAAGGAAGTTAAGGCAGTGATATCAATTGGTTGAGAAATAGAATTGAGGCGGCTACTGTGCTTATAAAAGGAACTTTTGGGCTGCTTCATTCATACACACAGAGAAGGGTGCTGTTTTTTTTTTTGAGAAGAACGACAGAGAGCCTTTGAGAGTTTTTATTTTTATTTTTATTTTTTTGGAGTTATTCACTGTGAGTTTTTCTTACCATTTAAGAGTTTGAGAGCTTGTTGCTGAGTGATTCGTGAGCCTTTTCCTTGAGAGAAAAGTGAAAGAAATCATTCTTGAGTGTTGTAAACTATTGTAACTTTCTCCCCAGAGTTTTAGTGGAACTTGCATCGGTAGCAGAGAACTGGACGTAGCCCACATTGGGTGAACCAGTATAAAACTTGGGGTCAATTTCTCTTCCCTTCTCATTTATTTATTATTGTTCTTGTTGCTTAGAATTTTGGGTTGATTTATCTATTCTTCTAAGCTCTTGGTTTCAAATTATTTATTTCGTATTATATTCGGAACCAGAACCTAATCTGGGAATTGCAATAAATTATATATATTGTCTGAATTTAGATTGATTTTACTTTTATCACCTAACAATTGGTATCAGAACATTTGGGTTGTAGAACAATGTCAGGGGGGATGAGAAATTGGTTATATTTAATGGATCAAACTTTTCTTTTTGGAAGTGTCAGATGTTAGATTATTTGCATTCCAAAGAATTGGATTTACCATTGGAGGGAAAGTCTGATGACATGGGAGAAAAAGAATGGAAAAAGTTGGACAGAAAGGGGACTATTCACCAGATTTTGACAAAGAACGTGTAAAGCAGTGTGGCGAAGGCAACGACTACAGTAAAGCTGATGACAACCTTGTCTAACATGTCTGAAAAACCCTCGGTAAATAATAAGGTGTATCTCGCAACTAAAATCTTTAATTTGAAAATGGTCGAAAATACATCTGTTATTGCCCATTTAAATGAGTTTGATTTGTTAACGAACAAATTAGCTACTAATGAACTAGAATTTACGGATGAAGTAAATGCGATTTTGTTGTTGAGATCTTTGCCTGATAGTTGGGAAACCATGAAGGCCACACTTTCTAATTCATGTGGAAAAGAGAAATTGCAGTTTCACAGGTTAGAGATTCTGCTCTAGCAGAAGAGATTCACAAGAAGGACTCAGGTGTTGCTTCTACTTTTGATTTAGCATTGAATGTGGACAGAGGAAGGAGTAATATTAGAAGTCATGGGAATTGAGGTAAATCAAGAAACAACAGAAGCAAGTCTAGGAACGACAAATTAGAATGTTGGAATTGTGGTAAGACTGGACACCTGAAAAAGAACTGCAAGACCCCAAAGCGAATGAAAGGAAATGAAGCTGATGCAGATGTTGTTGCTAATGAGATGCAGGATGCTCTGGTGCTGGCAGTGGAAAGTGCTCATGACACATGGGTGATTGATTCAGGTGCGTCATTTCATACTATAGGTCAATGTGAATTCTTGAGAACTAAGTTGCAAGAAATCATGGAAAGGTGTATCTAGCTGATGGAGAGCCTTAAGACATCATTGGGATCGATGACATCAAATTGAAAATGGCGAATAGTTCAACTTGGAAACTTTGCAAGGCACGTCACGTTCAAAATATGATGAAGAACTTGATTTCTGTAGGACAGTTAGACAACGAAGGATATGAAGTATCCTTCAGTCAAGGAAATTGGAAGGTTACAAAAGGTGCTATGATAGTTGCTCGAGGATGCAAATCGGGGACTTTATATGTCAATAACGATGACAAAGATATGGTGGCTGTTGTAGATCACTCGAGTTAAACAATTTTGTGGCACAATAGGCTGAGACATATGAGTGAAAAAAGGTATGAAACTTCTTCACTCTACAGGGAAGTTAACAGGAACCGAAGGCAATTGAACGCAAGTTGTGTATTTGGGAAGCAAAAACGTGTAAGTTTCTCAAAAACAGGAGCAAGCCAAAATCCACAAAGTTGGAGTTAGTTCACATTGATGTGTGGGGGCCTTCTGAAATTTCTTCTCTTGGTGATTCCAGATACTATGTGACATTCATAGATGACTCAAGCAGGAGGGTATGGACTTATTTTCTCAAACATAAATCCGATGTATTCTTTATTTTCAAAACTTGGAAGGCTATGGTTGAGAACGAGAAATGTCTGAAAGTTAAAAGCTTGAGGTTAGACAATGATAACAAATATGTTGATGGGGAATCCAAAAGATATTGTGCAGACAATGTGATTGTGATGGTAAAAACCATTCCAGGGACACCACAAGAGAATGGTGTGGCTGAGAGAATGAACAAGATACTGAATGAACGTGCTAGGAGCATGAGATTACATGTAGGATTACCTAAGATGTTCTGGACAAAGGCAATCAACAAGGCGACCTATCTGATCAATAGAAGCCCAACCACATCAATAGACTTCAAGTTGCCTGAAGAAGTTTGGAGTGGTAAACAGGTCAACCTTTATCATCTAGAGGTTTTCGATTGTATGTCTTATCTTCACATTAATGCTGCAGACAGGAGTAAATTAGATCCAAAATCCAAGAAGTGTTATTTTCTTGGGTATGGCAGTGTTGAGATTGGCTACAGATTTTGGGATGATCAAAACAAGAAGATAGTCAAAAGCAAGGATGTGATCTTTAATGAGAAAGTTCCGTACAAAAATAGAACAACAGTTGATTCAGAAAGGCTAGAGTCAGATGAAAGCAAAAAAGAGAAGACTCAATTTATAAGTTTTCCAGAGATTGAGACCAAAACAACAAGAATTGAAGATCTGAATACAACTACTCCTGAGAAACCGATTGTGGAATCTGAGGAACTAGTTGTGGAAACTACTGTAGAACCTGATGAAGTTCAGAGAACGCCACCTACAACAGTTAATAGATCTACCAGAACTATCTGACCACCACAAAAGTATTCTCCTACTTTAAATTACATATTATTAACTAATAAGAGGTGAACCTGAATGTTATGATGAAATGATTCAACTGAAAGATTCTGCCAAGTAGGAGTTAGTCATGAAGGATGAGATAAATTCACTCATGACAAATTAGACATGACAACTGATTGAGTTACCTAAGCAAGAAAGCTTTGCAGGACAAATGAGTTTATAGAATCAACCAAGACCTTGATGGTAGCAATAGATACAAAGTGTAAACTCTAAGGTTTGAGAGAATCAGAATAATCTATTCCATTCACATAAAAGATATATATATACAAGTGTACAAGGTTAACCCTAAGTAGGAGAATGTAAAAAGACAATAAAGGACAACTCTATATAATTACACTTATTATACTAATATAATAACTCTAACACTCCCCCTCAAGTTGGAG
Organism: Luffa aegyptiaca; assembly: GCA_017139565.1. NCBI lineage: Eukaryota > Viridiplantae > Streptophyta > Magnoliopsida > Cucurbitales > Cucurbitaceae > Luffa > Luffa aegyptiaca. The sequence goes on along the minus strand of CM029395.1, from coordinate 196,038 downwards.
CATATATATTCGTCATGCCCAACTTGTTAGAGAGATAATCTATTCGAGCTCCATTTAGTGCCTTTGTGAAGATATCTCCTAATTGCTCTCCAGTCTTCACATATCCTGTTGACACCAAACCTTCTTGTATCTTTTCACGTACAAAGTGACAGTCAACCTCAATGTGTTTAGTTCGTTCATGAAATACCGGATTAGATGCAATATGAAGAGCTGCCTAATTATCACACCACAATTTTGTCGGTGTTGTAATATCAAATCCCAATTCAACAAGAAGTTGACGTATCCAAACTAATTCACATACAGACTGTGCCATTGCTCTATATTCTGATTCAACACTTGAATGTGACACCACATTTTGTTTCTTACTTTTCCAAGAAACCAAATTACCACCCACAAATACACAATATCCTGAAGTTGATCTTCTATCTTCTCTAGATCCTGCCCAGTCAACATCTGAGAAGCATTCAATGTTCATGTGCCCATAATCCTTATATAATAAACCACGTCCAGTAGCTGCCTTCAAATAACACAAAATGTGTTCCAATGCAGCCCAATGATCAACTGTAGGAGAAGACATAAACTGGCTCACAATACTCACTAAATAAGCTATGTCAGGCCGAGTCACTGTAAGATAATTGAGTTTTCCTACTAACCTTCTATACCTTTCAGGATCTTTAAGTAACTTTCCCTCTTTTGTAAGCTGTAAGTTCGACATCATTGGGGTACTACATGGTTTAGCCCCTAACTTCCCTGTTTCAGTCAACAAGTCAATTACATATTTTCTCTGTGATAACAGGATTCCCTTCTTGCTCCTTATTACCTCAATTCCTAGAAAATATTTCAACATTCCCAAATCTTTTGTATGGAATTGACTATGGAGAAAGGTTTTGAGTGCTTGGATACCTGATGTGTCATCGCCAGTAATAACAATATCATCAACATACACAACCAACAAGATAACACCATTTTCAGATCGCTTATAAAAAACAGAATGATCTGATTTACTTTTCCTCATTCCAAATTTACAATCACCTGACTGAATTTTCCAAACCAAGCTCGTGGACTTTGTTCTAATCCATACAAGGATTTAAGAAGACGACATACCTTTCCATTCTCCCCCTGAGCAACAAACCCTGATGGTTGCTCCATATACACCTCTTCTTCAAGATCACCATGAAGAAAGACATTTTTAATATCAAGCTGATGCAAGGGCCAATGATGAATGGATGCCAACGAAATGAACAGTCGAACAGAAGCCAATTTAGCAACGGGAGAAAATGTATAAGAATAGTAAACTCCATAGGTTTGTGCATAACCCTTAGCAACAAGGCGAGCTTTCAAGCGAGCCACAGATCCATCCGGATTGACCTTGACCGCAAATACCCACTTACAACCAATAGGCTTCTTTCCTGCAGGAAGTGAAACTAAATCCCAAGTACAATTGTCATCTAAGGCATTCATCTCCTCAACCATTGCAGCACGCCAACCAGGATGAGACAAAGCTTCATGAACAGTCTTAGGAACAGATACCGATTGCAAGGATGCAATAAAAGAACAGGTAGAAGATGACAAATGATTATATGAAACAAAATTGGAAATAGGATAAGTGCATTGACGTTTACCTTTACGAAGAGCAATGGTAAGGTCATCGCTCGTTCCTGGATCCAATGACGAAGAAGCCTCTGGTTCAGGGCATGTAACTGAAGGGGGTGGTCGTCGAGAATAAACCTGAGTAATAGGTGGACGAGTAGAAACAGGTATAGATGGAGGTGAATCAGTAGAAAGCTCACAAGAGGAGAGAATGGTATAGACAAGAAAATCATCATCTTCCTCATTACGCTCCCCCTTAGGCTGACTTGAAGGTGAGGAGAAGAAAGAAGAATCCTCAAAGAAGGTGACATCAGGAGAGACAAAATAACGATCGAGACTAGGACAATAACACCGACACCCTTTTTGAACACGAGAATAACCAAGGAAGATACATTTTAAGGAGTTGGGATCAAGTTTGGTGAGATGGGGACGAACATCCCGAACAAAGCAAATACAACCAAAGATTTTGGGAGGAAGAGAGAATGAAGGTTATGTGGGACATAAAATACGATAAGGTATCTCACCCTTTAGAACTGAGGAGGGCATGCGATTTATTAAGAAACAAGCTGTGGATACAGCATCGGCCCAAAAATACTTTGGAACATTCATCTGGAACATTAAAGCTCTGGCTGTTTCGAGGAGATGACGGTTCTTTCTTTCTGCAACCCCATTTTGAGATGGAGTATCAACACATGAGGATTGATGGAGGATGCCATGTTCATCTAAATAAGAATTAAGAGCATGAGAGAAGTATTCTTTAGCATTATCACTCCGTAGAACTTTAAGAGAACCGTTAAATTGAGTTTGGATTTCAGCATGGAAGTTACGAAAATGAGAAAGCAACTCAGAGCGATTTTTCATTAAATATAACCAAGTTACACGAGAAAAATCATCGACAAAGGTAACAAAATATCTAAAACCCTCTCTTTGACTCAATAGGACACGAACCCCAAACATCAGAATGAACTAATTCAAATGGAGCATTAGCTCGTTTAGTTGCACGGGGATACAGACTCACACGATGGAACTTAGCAAACTGACATGACTCACAAGCTAAAGAAGACAAAGAATGAAACTGAGGACGAAGACTCTTCAATACTGAAATAGAAGGATGACCCAAACGACAATGATCTTCAAATGGAGATGACACTTTAGAACATGCAACGACTGTTGATATTTCTGGTTCAAAGATGTAGAGACCTCTAGATTCACGCCCTTTACCAATAGTCCTCTTCGTCGTAAGATCCTGGAATAAGCAATAACCAGGAAAAAATGAGACACAACAATTAAGGTCACGAGTGAGTTTACTAACAGAAATCAAGTTAAAGGAAAACTGTTGTAAATTCAAAACGGAAGACAACGAAAGTGAGTTGGTAAGTCGAACATTGCCGATTCCTAAGACTGGAGAGGTGGTTCCATCAACTATAGTGACACTAGGGGAAGATGTAGATGGATAAATGGTAGAGAATAAACGGGGATTACCTGTCATGTGATCGAAAGCGCCAGAGTCTATGACCCATTTCGAAGAGGAGGAAAGAAGACATGTAGATGTGTTACCTGTGTCGGCAATGGCAGTAACAGGAGTGGAGGATGAAGCCGTCAATGACTCTTGATACAGTCGGAATTTAGCAAACTCCTCAGCTGAGATCGAAACAGACTTGTCAGAATTATCAGGAGTAGAGGCAACATGTGTAGATGGAAACCTCTAGTTTCTATAAAGCAATTTCTGACAATCACGTTTTATATGCCCTGGCTTAAGACAATAGTGGCAAACAATATCTCCTGAATTTGCTTTTGGAGTAGTAGAATTTCCTCTGGACATGTTCGATCCTACCCCTCGATTACCTCTATATTCAGTGGTTTGTCAAACTAAAGCACTGTTAGATTCAGATGGCACTATCACTGGCGACCGCTCTGTACATAGTATCCGAGTGTAAGCATCTTCCAAAGATGAAATGTCTGAACTCGAGAGAACTTGATCTTTAACTGTGTCATATTTTGAAGCAAGACCAACTAGAAAACTCATGATAAACAGTTGTTCGCGTTGGACATTCTGAACTTTTATATCAGTACTCATGGGCAACACTTCATTAAATTCTGCATATGCTCTTTTGCATTCCATAAAATAACTCAACAAAGACTTCTCGCCTTGATCAGGTTGAAAGAGAGTTCTACATACATCAAATATCCGACTGATGTTTCCTTTCCCAGAGTAAAGAAAATCTAAATATTCCAAGAGCTCTTTGACTGAGTTACAATGATTAATGGCCCAATGATGGCACTTTCAATAGAATTCTTGATTTGTAGAATAAGTCGAGACTCGTCCCGTAGCCAACTCTTCTTAGTATCATCGTTTGGCGGTGATTCTAAAGTCAGGTGGTCATCCATATCAAGACTCCAAATATAATGATGAATATTCGACCGCCAAGCATAAAAATTAGAACCATTCAACTTATGTTCTGTAATCTTGGATACCATTGGAATCATATCGGACAGCACTAAAGCCTTCTTTTCAGCCATAACCTCAACAAAAACACACCAAAAAGTAGAGCTGAAATCTGAATCACACAAACCTCCAAACAAATTATGACTTTCAAACACAACCAAACAAATCGGATATGACCCAAAACAACATACAACTAGAAAGAGGGAACTAAAACGAGCTGGCCCACAAAAAAAGAGCAAAAATCGGCGACGCACGCGCTCACACGCGCCGGCGCGTGAGACTGGCGCAGAATCTGGAGGCGGCGCGTGAGGGCCACGTGCAGGGAGTTTCGGCTTCGGATTTTGAGGACCAATAGATCGGCGAGTGGGCTACGTTTTGGACTGGGCGGTGACAGACCAAAACGGCGGTGGCGGCGGTTTCGAGCAACAAATGTTTTGGGCAACCCAAAACTCTCAAAAGGTGTTCCAAACCAAAACCCTAACCGTTCACAAATCTCCAATGAGACAAAACCCTAATTGCCCTAGACCCGCTCTGATACCATGTAAACTCTAAGGTTTGAGAGAATCAGAATAATCTATTCCATTCACATAAAAGATACATATATACAAGTGTACAAGGTTAACCCTAAGTAGGAGAATGTAAAAAGACAATAAAGGACAATTCTATATAATTACACTTATTATACTAATATAATAACTCTAACACAAAGCAAGACTTGCAGTCAAAGGCTTTCAACACAAGGAAGGTATTGACTTTAATGAGATATTTTCTCCTGTAGTTAAATTAACTACTATTAGAATTGTATTGTTGATAATGGCAGAAGACGACCTGTTTCTGGAATAGATGGATGTAAAGATCGCATTTCTTCATGGTGATTTAAAGGAAGAAATTTACATGGTACAACCACAGAGTTTCATAATGCAGGGTTAGGAGAAAATGGTTTGCAAACTTTAGAAAAGCCTGTATGGTCTCAAACAGGCTCTTAGCAGAGGTGCAACAATGAATTTCAGATGTGTGAGGCAGATCACTGTTGCTACATAGGATCTCAAGGTAACTTATATATTATTTTGTTACTCTATGTTGATGATATGTTGATAGCATAAACAAACGAACATAAAATTCTAATGATAAAAGCCACGTTATCTAAAGAACTTGATATGAAAAATTTGGGAGTTGCCAAACAAATCTTGATAATGAGGATCGAGAGGAAAGATGGTACATTGACAGACCAGACATTGCATATGCAGTGGAAGTTGTTAGCAGGTATATGAATAATCCAGGAAAGTAGCACTGGGAAGCTGTAAAATGGATTCTCAGATATTTGAGAGGGGCAATTGACTATGCTCTGCATTTTAAGAAGTCAAATTTTAAACTGCAGGGCTATGTAGATGCAGATATGGCAGGTGATACAGATGATAGAAAAAGTACTACCGGGTACGTTTTTACTTTGGGTAATCCTGCTTTTAGTTGGATTTCTAGATTGTAGAAGATAGTGGCTCTTTCTACTACCGAAGCTGAGTATGTTGCAATTACTAAGGCAAGTAAGGAGATGATATGGCTTCAGTCCTTTTCAGAAGAACTCGGCTTGAGGTTAGCGAAGGGGACTTTGCATTGTGATAGTCAAAGTGCTATTCACTTAGCAAAGTATCCAGTGTTTCTTTCAAGAACGAAACACATACAGGTGAGGTACCATTTTATCATATCAACTTTGGAAGATGGAGTGTCGGTGCTTGAAAAGATTCTAGGAAGTCAAAATCTAGCCGATATGTTTACCAAGGTTGTTCCTGCCGACAAACTTAAGTTGTGTACAACCTCAGTTGGACTCTTCCATGAGTAGAGAGGAGTTGCTACCGTTGCAAGGGAGACGTGTTGCTTGTTTTGTCTCCAAGTGGGAGATTGTTGAGTTTGGAGTCCAAACAAAAGCCCACAAAAATTGTGACAGTGTGAAAGGAAGAAAAGGTTTGCTGGCTCAACTTTGATTAATGAAGAAGGAAGTCAAGGCGGTGAAATCAATTGGCTAAGAAAGAAAATTGTGGGGTGCTGGTTTTTTTTGGAGAAGAAAGGCAGAGAGCCTTCGAGAGTTTTTTTTTTTTTTTTTGGAAGTTATTCGCCGTGAGTTTTTCTTTCTATTTAAGAGTTTGAGAGCTTGTTGTTGAGAGATTCGTGAGCCTTTTTCTTGAGAGAAAAGTGAGAGAAATCATTCTTGAGCGTTGTAAACTCTTGTAACTTTCACCCCAAAGTTTTAGTGGAACCTACATTGGTGGCAGAGAATTGGACATAACCCACATTGAGTGAACTAGTATAAAACTCGGTATCAATTTCGCTTCCCTTCTCTTTTATTTATTATTGTTCTTGTTGCTTAGAATTTTGGGTTGGTTTATCTGTTCTTTTAAGCTCTTGGTTTCAAATTATTTATTCCGTATTATATTTGGAACCAAAACCTGATCTGGGAATTGCGACAAATTATATATATTGTTTGAATTTAGATTGATTATACTTTTATTGCCTAACACAAAAAAGTCTAGCTCTTGATGCAAAAGAAGGACCAATAAGCAACTTGAGCACGATATCTTTTCCTGGATTAGAAAACACCCATTGCATATTGAAAATATAGAAAAACCTGAACCAGCACTGCTGAGAATAAACACAACCAAAGAAGAGGTGCAAAGGAAATCTCCATCCTTCAAACATAACGGGCAAATCGAGGGGAATAAACTGAGGAAAGGTAATTTCCTTTGAAGAATTCAGAAGAATCCAAATTACCATTCAAAATGATCCAAAGCAAAATATTGAATCTTTTTGGACTTCTTAATTTCCAAAAAACAGAATACCAATCTGAATTTAAAGGAGAACCCAAACCAAGAGGCTTTGTAGAGAACTCACTGAAAATCAACCAGAAGGCTCAAGTGACCAAATTCGAACATCATCCGAGGACCCGACAATCAAAGAATCCAATAAACTTAACGAAGACAACAATTCCAAAATTTCTTAATCTTTTAAAAGTTTTCTAAAGACAATACTCTAAGAACAATGATGAGAATCCCAAAAATCTGAGATTGAACCATTAGGAAAAGAAGACCTAGTAAAAAGCCGAGGAAATCCGAACTAACAAACATCACCACACCAAATGTCATGCCAGAAGATAATATGCCTACCATTTCCCAATTTGAAAACGGGAAAAGACTCAAATTTCCTGAGATGTTCATCCAAGGACAACTTAAACTGGAAATATGCTGGGAAATTGTCAAAATTAACTGATAACTCTCCAAAAGGGAGTTATTTAGGTCTTAGTTTCGTAGTGATTTGTGTCATTTGTGCTAAATAGAGTTGTTTTTAGATGATTATTATATGTTTTAACCCATTTGGAAGAATGGATGCTTTGGAAGTTATTTTGTGCAGAATATATTGCTGAGCGACTTAAGAGAGCAAAATCTGTGATCCAGCAAAGCAGGGAGCAAAACTGCCACGTCACAGCTCGTTATCCATTTTAATGAACTGAAGTTTGTTGAGCTATTTTCGGATTTAAGAAGCAAGGAGAGCCATCCACGTGTCTAGGTTAACCTAATTTAAGCTTGCCTTCACTCTATAAAAGGAAGAGCTGTCTCAAGTCAAAAGTATTCCTTTCTTGGGAGGAACATTCCAATTTTGGAAGAGTTCATTTCCACTTTTGGGAGCCGAATAGAGGAGGAAAAATTAGAGACTCCAAGAAGACCATCAATTACGGGTTTGACCAAAGGAATTAATATTTTCTTGTAATTTCTTGTAATTATGGATGCACATACTCAGATTGTAGTGTGTGTTGTTATGAGCTTTATGAACTAAATATCTTTAGGTGTTGGTTAGGAGTTATGTAATTGTCGTGCCTTATTCTCTATACAATATATGTTGATTTGAGCATCTTGATTACTTGTTGAGCATATTTATATTTTGTGCCTGCCTGGCCAGCCGGTATGAATACCACTTTTTAGTTTCAGGGATGATTTGGGAAGTGTGTGGCAATTAATCACACTAGATAGTGAACGCCAGTGACTAAGCTAGGGATAGCCAGTTGCCTAGTGCTTGATCGGTAGTGCGTCATTGGAGTTGAAACATATTCTAAAAAATCTAGAGTTCCAGGAGGATCCTGCTAATAAGACTGCGAAAGAATTGCCTGATCAATAATATTGCTAGAGCATATTTTAAAACAATTACTAAATCCTGACCAGTGCCTATTTCTAATCTGTCTGCTTTATTTGTTTACTTTCTGTTCTGTCATTTCTTTTGCTTCAGCATTATATCAAAATCAATCACTTTACCACCTTTGAAACCATTGAATAGTTATACAAAATAGATAAAGTGAGAGCTAATTCAGACCTTGGATTCGATAAATACTTATTACTTGCTGCAGATTGTGTATACTTGCACAGTGTTCTAGAGTCTATTTACATGTTATTTTTACCCACTCTGGAAACCCAACATTAACCCAAATGAGTTTTGGGTTTTCAAAATTGACCTAGTTTCTAAAAACTTGTTTTTTTAACCCATTTTATATAAAGTTAGCTACTTTTTGGTGGGACCCACAATGTGAAAAGTCATCCTTCTCCTTCAATTTCCATTAATGATAGGAATTAAATTTCTCAACCAACCAACCCAACTAACTAATTCCAAACATCAACACACCATTTGATCCACAAAGTATTCTAAAAGAATAAAATCAAACACGTGAAATCAAACACACGGATAGACCCACTTCAAAATTTTCATATTGTCAACGTTTTTTTGAAGTATGTACAATTGAGGATGATTTTACATGTTTAAGATAACAAGGAGTTTGTATAAGATATTTTTATGGAAATTTGGGAAAAAAGTATGAATTCCGACCGGGATTTCTTGGTCGGGAAACCGACCAAGAAATTTTCCAATTTTTTTTTTTTTTTTTTTCTTCTCTCTCTCTTTCCAGAAGGCTTCTTCTTCACCAATAAATTACCAAACTCCTTGAAAAAGCTACCATAGATGTTACACATTACAAAACTCCTTCCCTGCTTAAAATCTTCTTCATAAATTTGTTTTAAGAAAATCTTCTTTGTAAATTAACCACAAAGTTCTCACTATTCTCCTATTTTCTACCTCTCTAATTGTCCAAACACAAACACAAATTTTTTAAGAAAATCTTTTTGTTTTGTTTTGTTTTTTGTTTTTTGTTTCTTGTTCTTTCCTCTTTTGGGTTTATTCTTTCATTTCTTGCAAGAAATTTGAAAGACACATGCTTTTTGTAAAAAATATATATATTTTTAATCAAACTCACATTTCTTTTTAGGGCCAGTTGCAAAAGTAGCAAAATGGCCCAAACTAATTGCAAAAGTAGCAGCCCGCAGAAATATTTGCAAAAATGGCAAAATCTCACCATCAGAAAAGTAAAATTACTAAAATGCCCATCACTGATAGAAAACTTTCTATCACTGATAGAAAATTTTTCTATCACTGATAGATTCTATCAGCGATAGAAAAACTTTCTATCAGGGATAGAAGTTTCTATCATTGATATTTTCTATCACTAATAGAAAGCTTTTCTATCAGTGATAGAAAGACTTTCTATCATAGAAGATTTCTATCAATATATATATATAAATTGACGAGGAAGAAGAAGATGCGCGCGCCAATAAGTTTTTCTATCACTGATAGATTCTATCAGTGATATAAAAAGTTTCTATCAGTGATAAAAATCTCCTATCACTGATAGAAACTTTATTCTATTAGTGATAGAAACTTTCTATCACTGATAGAAAATGTTTCTACCACTGATATAATCTATCAGTGATAGAAACTTTATTCTATCAGTGATAGAAACTTTCTATCACTGATAGAAAATTTTTCTACACTGATAGAATCTATCAGTAATAGAAAGACTTTCTATCATAGAAGATTTCTATCATTTTTCTACCACTGATAGAAGATAGAAAGACTTTCTATCATAGAAGATTTCTATCAATATATATATATATAAAATTGACGAGGAATAAAAGGATGCGGGCACCAATCAGTTTTTCTATCACTGATAGATTCTATCAGTGATAGAAATCTTCTATCACTGATAGAAAGCTTTTCTATCAGTGATAGAAACTTTATTCTATCAGTGATAGAAAATGTTTCTACCACTGATAGAATCTATCAGTGATAGAAATATCAGTGATAGAAACTTTCTATCACTGATAGAAAATTTTTCTACCACTGATAGAATCTATCAGTGATAGAAAGACTTTCTATCAAAAAAAAAAAAAAAAAAAAAACTGACAAGGAAGAAGAAGTTGCGCTCACCAATCAGGGGCAGGGGCAATTTAGGAATATAAAAAAGTAATTAAATTTTTTTTCCATATTTGCAAATATTTTTAAAAATTGCTATATTTGCCATTATTTACCCTCATGTTGCCACCCATTACAATTATCCCTTCTTTTTAATCATAATTCATTAATGTTGGGCAAAAAAAAGAAGAAAAAAGATGGAAGAAAAATTTAACCAAGAAATTTTTTGGTTGGACTAACTAGGAAATCAATCAAGAAATTTTAAAAATACCTATTTTTTTTTTAAATATATTGGAGTGGAGGAAGAAAAAAAAAAAATATTGGACACAATTTTTTGACCAAGAAATTCCGATCAAAATTTAGTTAAGAAATTTTGAAGACAAATTTCTTTTGTAAATTTTTTATGACCAATTTCATCATTTTTTTAAGACTATATTAATGTTGGACACAAACAAACGGAAGAAAGAATAAAAAAATAATAGTAATAACAATAATTATTATTATAAAAAAAAAAAAACTTTTGACCCGGTCAGCTGCCCGGCTAGGAGCATGACCGGGACAAAAGGCAGTAAGCTGCCTCTCTCTATCTTTTTTTATTTTTTTGTTCTTCCTTCTTCTCTTTCGTCTTCTTTCCTTTCTCCGAAAACTCACCTTCTTACACTCAGGCAACATTTTTCTCCCACTTTTTTCAATCAAACACTTTAGAAAAATTCTCTCCCACCCTGAAAACCCCTCTCCGACTGAAAAAATTCCCAAAACCCATCTCCAAAAACCCATTGTTCACTAGAAATTTAGTTCCAAAAACCCATTGTTCACTGGAAATTTAGTTCAATCAAAGACCAAAAGTCTAGCAACACAAAAACGTACCCACAAAGTACAGAGTATTCATTGCTCGAAGCTTCAAACGAAACAAACTAAAACTAAAATGTATCTTAAACAGCCGCCAAATGGTTGTTTGAAGTTGAAACAAGACCCAAAAGTCGGAGATTACAACTGCCGAAGAAAATGAAACAGAACAGGAAAAAAAAAAACAGAGTATGAAAATGGGGGTTTGAAAGAAGAGGAGAGCAAGAGAGCAACAGACTGGATGGGTTTTTTTTTTTTACCTTTTACATTCAAGGGTATGTTGGTAATTGCACAAATGTAGATGACATCAACAAGGTTAAAAAAACAAGTTTTGAAAAAAGTAGGTTAATTTTGAAAACCCAAAAACTACTTGGGTTAATTTTGACAATTTCCCAAATATGCTTACCTGCCGTATGCCATTCAAAAGAAGATATCTTCCTCCAAAAAGCATAAGGTTCATGCATAAAACGCCAACCCCGCTTAGCCACCAAGGTTAAGTTTTTATGTTTAAGAGCTCCAATACCTAAACTCCCATCACATTTAGCCTTAGTAACCAAATTCCAACGAACTAAATGAGTAATTTTCCCCCTTCATTGCCTTCCCAGAAGAACTTACGCAACAAATGCTCCAGCTCAATACCTCGAAGAGACACACCTTGAATCGGATGAGTTGAAATCTAGTCTCCAAGATTTTATTAAGAATTCAACAACCTTTATTCAAGGCTCAAATTGCCAATTTATTCAAGCTAACCAAAGTCTAACCAACTAACCAAAAGACTAAATAACCAACTAAATCAACTACCTATCGGTTGGAAAGTTAGTTTGCAAGAAGTTAAAATGGGAAAGCTTTAACCGAGAACAAAAAATAAGAATTAAATGAACGTTCCTATTATCAAAAAGGGTGCATATAGCCAAAAGTCAAGTTCTCTACGGTGTGCTGCATCAATTTTTATTTATTTATTTTTTAAATACTCTTATGATGTAGTTTCGTCTAGATATTTTTTATTTTTTTTATATATGTTTTCATATTGTGAACTTGTAATTTCTAACACTGTAACTAACCTCATCTGGTTTCTTAGCAGCAAGTAATGCATTTGTAAGGCCACGCAGAACCTCAAAATTGACATCTTCAGATACCTGTTCCACAATCAAGCACAATCAAGGAAAGAATTAACAATTTATCAGATGATAAAGGCATGTTATGATATATGTTATTGTATAGTTGTCCTAAATTATAATGGTACATTCCTTTATATGTGTTATCTCTAATGTGAAATAGTATAGTATTTTCTCATAATACTACATATATGGTATCAAAGCACAAAATGATTGATGAACAATTCCATGCTTACATAGGTACGACCTAAGTGCTTCAGAAAAGTACTCACCAACATTGTCACTTCTCAAAATTTTAAGGGAAACATCAAACTGAGTTCGAATTTCAATATGAAAATTACAAAAGCAAGAAAGTTACTCAGAATGACTCTTCATAAAATATAACCAAGTTATACGAGAGTAATCATCAACAAAGGTAACGAAATATCGAAATTTAGTTTTGGAGACAACTGGACAAGGAACCCAAATATCGGAAAGAACTAATTCGAAAAGCGCACTTGCTCGATCATCAATTTTAGGGCTTGAACTAAGACAATGAAATTTGGCAAACTGACATGAGTCACAATTTAATGAAGATGAGTTATGAAATTAAGCAAAAAGCTTTCTTAGCACCGAAAGAGATGGATGACCTAGATGACAATTAGCATCAAAAGGAGAAACAACTCTAGAACAAACAACTTTTGGCACTTGATGATAAAAAATACAAAGTCCTCCAAATTCATGTCCTCTACCAATAGTTTTACTCGTCACAAGATCCTAAAACAAGAAAAAGCTAGGATGGAATGGAACATAGCAATTAAGGTCACGAGTGAGTTTATTAATAGAGATCAAATTAAGAGAAAGTTGAGGTAAATGTAGAACTGATGACAAAGAAAGAGATTGGGTTAGATTTACCGTGTCAAATCCAATAACAGACAATGTTGATCCATTTGCCAAAGTAACATTAGCAACGGATGTAGATGAAGAAAGAGTGGAAAACAGATTAGGATTACCCATCATATGATCCGTATCATCAGAGTCTATGACCCATTTGGTAGAGGAGGAAACAAGACAATAATTCATGTTACTTGACCCAACAATGGTTGTAATAGGGGTAAGCACGGATGATGAAGAAGATGCTTTCAATGATTTTTGGTACTATTGAAATTTAGCATACTCGGTTATTGAATCAACAAATTGTTTCTGAGATGAACCATGGATGGATTGAGTTCGCGATTGAACCACATTAGTAATCACTATGAGCTCTTGTTCGCCATAGGTCAATATCGAATGCGAAAACACAAAATCTAATCTAAAACCACGAAATCAGAGCCAAAAGACCACACAACTTCCAAAAATATGAGCTGAATGAAGTTCCTAATAAAGAATGCTAACTCTTTTTCAAAACAACTTTTAACTCGAGCCAATTATGACCAAACTAACCACAGAAGCAAGTCAGTGATTAGCCTTAAAAACTTAGGTTATTGCTAGGAAAGCAAGGACTTTGTGCTTGAAATCATATCTTTTTGAGTCAATATAGCAAGTCTTAGAATCATGTTGAAAATCTTAGAAATATAGAATTTATGCTTGAAATGTCCAAAAAGAGATTACTTTTGCAAGAATTTATCCAAGTTAAGTTTTTGTGCAGAGGATTTTGCAGTGGAAATGCGCCCGCAATTGGAGAGAAAGAGTTAGCGGAGCAAAAGAGTAAAATTGAAGATTTGCTCCCACATTTGGTCTTGAAGATAAGGAAAGTAGCCCCAGCTGAAGACAAAATTGTCAAGGCAGTCCACAGAAGATTTGCGCCCGACTTCACAGCCGCAACTGGGCTTTCTGACAAAATTTCGAGATTCGCAGGATCTTCACAAAATCTTTCGAAAATCCCAAATCTCGTATCAAATCTCCAAGGATCGTGGATATTTACCTTCAAGGGTCCTCTCACACTGATCTCAGCAGCCAACCCTACCTTCCAAGGTCTATAAAAGGTGACCAAGGTGCAAGAAGCAAAGGGAGCTCGAAATTTTGTCCTTAGGATAGTTTTTCAGTTTTTCTTTCTTCTCATCTTGTAACCACTCCGAGTTTTGGATCTTCCAACCTGTGTTGGCTCTTCCATTCGAAAGAAGAAGAAGAGAAAGACTTGTCTCCCCTTGTAAAAGGTTAAGAGCAAGCTAGATAGAGAGGGGAAAGATCTTTTAGTTGAGTCTTGAGTTTTACTTTCTGTTTAGTTTATTTTGTTAGTTGCTGTATCTTTTTGTTTCTATTTACTCTTCAGTTGTAAGTTCTTATTTTATGTACTCTTTTTGATTATTAATATGAATTCAAGTTATTATTTTACTTTATGTCTTGCATTTTAATTTCTTCAATGAGCTAAGCTTTTTCTCGGGGGTTCAAATATGTGGATACCTTGAGTAGAAGAAAGCCCCACCGATGCAAAGGCAACCTTACTTCCTCTTAGCATTGTTTGTTTTTGCTGAAAGTTTAAGTTTCATTGTTAGCTTAAATTGATCACTTAAGTTAACATAGTTTGTGTTTAGCTGGTGGTCGAAAGGTTGGAGTTGAATGCGTGGGTTCGCAAAAGCAAGTGGAAAAGATCCTAGAAATAGGACTTTGTCTTCTTGCATCCTAGAAATAGAACTGGAACCACTGGAGTTTTCGGAGTCGTGTGCGATAATTATCTAAGTTTCAGCTAGCCCTAGAAATAGATGTCTAGTTGGCTTAGTCTTCTAAAGGCACCTACAGCGAAGCTGAATAGAAGTAGGACTTAACTCACAATCTAGTTGTCAGGGTATTTGCGGGCACAAACTGGAGTAATCTGTCTGCACCATGTCTATGTGGGCACTATAGATAGTATTCTCCAGTCGTTTGCATTGCCTGCGTGAGTTGCTAGCGCAAAGGTGGGCGCAATTTAATGCTCTTGGTCGATGCTTATTTGAATTCCCCACTTATCTCATATATCTTTAATCGCTTTCATTTACTTGTTTTATTTTATCATTTTGTCTTCAATCACAAAAACCCCAATCAAATTATTTCTTTGGTTACCATCCTCAGTTACAAATTTAGAGGAAGTTCTTGTTTTGCAGAACTTAGAGTTTTTCAACTAGTCACCATCTCCCTTGGGTACGATATCCGGAGTACTCTCTACTTTATTACTTGATAGTGTATACTTGCACTCGTCAGTCGGAAGTACTCTTGATACACAAGAAACGGCAAATCACAAGAACTAGAGAAAATTCTAGCCACACACGCCATCACGAGGTAAAAACAAAACGGATTTGAACAAAAAAAAAAAAAACAAGAACTGAGCAAAGCACACAACACGAGGCAAAGGTGACCTATTTTGGCAGAACCAAGTATACAGACATGCCGGACACTGCAATTCAAGACGAACCCAGGTGATAGAAGGTGATTTGGACTCCCCATGCGCTCTCATGTACCAACGCGTGGCAGTGAAGGCAAACTTTTCTAGCGGTGCATATGTGATGCACTCAAGTTTGAAAATAATACCTCAAAGATTTCTTTCAATGCTGAAACACATTAACACAACCATATATATAGGTTGGAAATAACTAACTCTAACAAACTAATTTACAGCAATGAAAGCCTTTTACTATATGGTAAAAACTTTAAATAAATGAAAAGGTAAATGATTTTACCATACACAGTAAATCAAGTAAAAGATCTTAATAGATCGTACATCACATCATTCCCTCCAAAAAAAATAAGGATAATTGTAATGGGTGGCAAAAGTTGAGTGGTTAATGGAAAATATAGCAACTTTTATAAAATATTGCAAATATGGCAAAGTTTTTAAATCGTTTTTTTAAATCCCTGTTTTGCCCCTGTTTTGGTTTTGATTTTATCACTGATAGAATCTATCAATAACAGTGATAGATTCTATCAGTCATGTTGGAGACAAATTTATTGATTCTATTATGAATTGCTAATTATAAGTTATTGTCTGAGTTGCTGTGTATTGATTTTGAGATTAATTTCAGGATGTAGAGGAAAAATGGTAGAAAAAAAAGTTGGTTTTGATTCTATCACTGATAGAATTCTATCAGTGATAGAAAATCTTTCTTATCATTGATAGATTGATATAAAATCTTCTATCACTGATAAATTTTATCAGTGATAGAAAATCTTCTATCACCGTATCAGTTATAGAAATCACCGTATCAGTTATAGAAGATTTCTATTACTTATAGAAATCTTCTATCACTTTATAGATTTTATCAAGTGATAGAAAATCTTTCTATCACTTGATAGAATCTATCAGTGATAGAAGATTTCTATGATTGATAGATTCTATCAGTGATAGAAAATCTTTCTATCAGTGATAGATATATCTATCAATGATAGAAAATCTTCTATCGGTGATAGAAAGATAGATTTCTATCCTTATGATAGAAATCATTGATAGATTGATAGAAAATCTTCTTCACCGTATCAGTTATAGAAGATTTCTATCACGGATAGAAATCTCCTGTCACTTGATAGAATCTATCAGTGATAGAAAATCTTTCTATGATAGAAATCTTCTATCTTTGATAGATTCTATAATTGATGAAGTCTACCAGATTTCTATCTCTAATAATCTATCAGTGATAGAAACCTAGAAAGGGTATTTTGGTAATTTAAACGGTCTGAAGGAAATATTTTGCCATTTTTGCAATTTTTTTGTGGGTTGCTATATTTGCCAATATTTTGGCCCATTTTATTATATATGCAACTGGCCTAAAAAAATAACTTGCCCTCAAGTTAATTAGCTAAGTAGAAACCATCTGGGGCGTGAAAAGGAAATATGTCCAAGACATTAAATGTTGGACTAATCTTAAGAGAAGGAGGGAGGTCGACACGGTAGGCATTGTTCCCAATTCATTCCAAAATGGTGAAGGGGATGATCATTTTGTTAGTAAGTTTAGAGTGGGCACCCAAAAAGGAAGTCTTGATTTTCATAGATGAATCAAAACTAAGTCACCAATTTGGAATTCTTGATCCCGACGATGAGCATCAACAACTGCCTTATAACGAGCATTGGCTTCCAGATGATCCGTGACTTCTTTGTGAAGTTTCTGCATTCGGTCCACCATTAAGTCAACTTCAGAACTAACATCAATTGGGGAAGGAATGTTTAGTTAATCGAGGGAGGCTAGTATAAACAATTTCAAATGGTGACTTCCCTGTTGATTGATTGCACATGTGATTGAAGGCAAATTCGGCTTGAGCCAAAGAAAGATCCCATTGTCGTGGTTTGTCTCCACTGAGGCAACGAATTAGATTTCCGAGAGTCCTGTTAGTCACCTCAGTTTGGCCATCTGTTTGGGGATGACTTGTGGTACTGAATAGGAGACCTGCTCCAAAACGTTTCCACAAGGACTTCAAAAAATAGCTCATAAATTTAACATCCCTATCCGAAACAATAGTTTTAGGAATGCCATGAAGTCGAACAATCTCTTGAAAGAAAAGATTAGCAATGTTTAAAGCATCGTTAGTCTTTTTACAAGGTAAGAAATGAGACATTTTTCTAAAATGATCTACCACAACTAAAACGGAATCAAAACCTCTTTGAGTTCGAGGAAGTCCTAGAACAAAATCCATAGACAAGTCCTCCCAATAGGATGGTTAGCTTGAGACAAAACAACACCAATTCCAATTCCAGATGCATCCACCGAAACCTCAAATGGCTTAGAAAAGTCAGGGAGGCAAAGAACAGAAGTGGAACTAAGTTGCTGTTTTAATGTATTAAAGCTATCCAATTGAGAATTGCTCCAGCAAAATTTCCCTTTTTTTCAAACATCCAGTTAAAGGGGCTGCAATTGTACTGAATTTTTTAATGAATTTTCTATAAAAGGAAGCAATTCCCAAAAAACATGTCAAAGTTCTGCTATCAATACTATATATACAAGATCTACCTTTGGTTATTGTTCCTTTGTTGAAGGGAACCTGGTTACTTGGAGAGGTAAAAAACAAAATGTGGTGGCTAGGAGTAGTGCTGAAGCAGAATTTAGAGCTTTAGTACATGGAATTTGTGAGAGTATATGGATCAAAAGATACTTGAAGAATTGAAGAATCCTTTGAATACACCTATACGGATCTATTATGATAATAAAGCTACCATCCCTATTGCCTATAACCTAGTTATACATGATAGAACAAAACACATCGAGGTTGATAAACATTTTATTAAGAAGAGTGAAGAAAATGCAATATGTATTCCTTATCTTCTTACATCAAAACAAATCGTTGATGTACTAACTAAAGGACATCCAAAGAAACAATTCTACAAATTGATTGACAAGCTTGCCATGGAAGACATCTTTAAACCAGCTTGAGGGGGAGCGTTGGAATTTCCAAAATTTGTCTGTAAACATTTACATTAAAATGTTTGATATTTATTACATTTATTCATTTCCATATTTGTAATAGATCTTTTTGCTATATAAGAAGATCTATATTACACATATAAAATATGCTCTCAAAATCAAGAAATACTAATAAAAGAAATACAATTAGCCTATACACAAATTTGAACTCCCCCTCAAACTAGATTGTATATAGAATACAAGACAAGCTTGGAATTAAATTCATCAAAGCCTGTCCTCGGTAATGCTTTGGTGAGAATGTCAACAATCTGACGGCGAGATGGAACATAGTCTATCTCCACAATGCTATTGTTGACTTTCTTAGATATGAAATGATGATCTATCACTATGTGCTTCGTTCTGTCATGATCAATGGAATTCTTTGCCAGGTTGATTGCTTGTGACTATCACAAAATATTTTGAATGAACTTCAACTTTCTATCTTTAGTTCTTTCAAAAGCCTTTGAATCCATGTACCTTCACAACTTCCCAAAGCTAGAGCTTGATATTCAGCTTCTGCACTATTTCTCACTACAACTATTTGTTTTTTGCTTCTCGAAGTGACTAAGGTGTCCTACACACAAGAGCAATATCTAATTCTATTATTCAGCCGATTGGAGTGCTATTGATTTTGGTCTCTATTTTTCCATCTTCCAATGTAGTGGTTCCTTTAAAATCTGTCTGAAATTTCGAGTCTTGAGTTGGTTCATAATGGGAGTTAAGAGTTGTTACATTTAGAACTCTTATTTCTATATATGGCATGAGAATGATTCGTTTTATATTAAAGATTCAAAGAATAATTAGAAGATTTAGTTATCTAATGCTCATTTGTGTTGGTTTGAGTTAGCTTTGATAGATTTATTACAATCTTCGGTTCATCTCTTCTTTTGTAAGAAGTTAAGAGACTATGAAGGAACAACTCAGTTATCAAAGTTTAAATCCTCACAAGGTTTATTGATTGTTCTGTTTAGCCTTTTTCTGGAGGGAGGAAAAAGTTGCAAGTTTCATTTGGGTTTGCTAATAAAGCCTGGTCAATTTTTTGGAAAATGATAAGAGATTTTATTTTGAGTTATGAGAAAGCCAAGCCTCTTCATGATTTTATTGAGTGGAAATCATACAATGGAAGGATTGAAAGATAGTTGATGTTTCAGATTTATCATTCTTGAGATATGTTAATGTTAGCCTTGTATGGTCGATCAATAAAAGTTATGAACCAACGTGCTCGTGAATCTCGAAAAATTTCTAACTTTAGAAAGTCCCTAAATATCACTATGGATCAGTGCAAAAGGGTTTGAAGATTTGTAGGACATACTAGAATAACTATTTTTGACATGTTTTTGTTAGGTATCCAAACACTGAAAACATAAGACAGTAATATATTACAATATGAAAAGAAACTGCAATATACCAATAGCCTTGAGAGGGCTATCTCTCTCCCAAGAGTCCCATAATGGACACTACTACTAAAATTCTCCACACCTCTAAGGCTCCCTAACTTCCCTATTTATAACCAAGGCACCCTAGCTAATTACCATTATACCCTTACTACCATTCTACTACTATCCACCATATATTCCTAACTAGTACTCTCACATTACTCCATCCTTTATTGTCCTCAAGGTGTGCTTACAAAATACAATTCCGAAATTGGATAACGATTCTTTTTAATAAGGAAACCGAAAACAAAGAAAACACCCTTAGAAACCATTATTGAAAAAATCAGTTGGCCTTTGCTTTAACCCCTGTGAGCGACGGACGATAGTGTGAAGTAGTGGTCGGCAGAGGTTGGGGCAACTCCAGCAACTGGCGATGATTGGTGGTGGAAGGCCGACAACAGTGAGTAGGGATGTACAAAAAACCTGACAACCCGGACTACCCAACCCAAACCGTGGGTTAGGATTTTTTTTGGTTTGGTTTGGTTTGAGTTGAATTTTTATAAAATCGAAAATTCGGTTCGGTTCGCGGGTTGAAGAAATTTTGGCTCGGTTCAACCCAAACCGAACTGAAAACATATATATATATTATATATGTATGGCAGAGTGGTCTTGACCCTCCCCTGTGGTTGTAGCTGACCTGTGTTCGAGCCTTTGAAGTACCAAATTCGCTTTTTTTTTCATATATTATTTTTTGGTGCTTCATTTATATATTTTTTTTTGATGTTTTTTAATTTCTTTTTTATTTAATCTAAATAATTTAGACTTTTATGTCTTGAGATTTATATTATAGTATGGTGGATAAGCATATTTTTTTTATAAAGAATTTTAAATAATTAAAAAAAAAAAAAAGAAAAAAAAAAAGACAACCCGACAACCCAACCCAACCCAACCCGAAAATAGAAGGGTTGGGTTGCCATATATGTTCGGTTCATTCGGGTCGACAACCCGACCAACACGATTTTTTGGGTTGGTCCAAAAAATCCCCCCAACCCAACCCAACCCGTGTACACCCCTAACAATGAGAAGCGACGGAAGGTGGTGATGGTTGGCGATGTGAGTGTTAAGCAAAATTGCGGCTAGGGTTGTTTTTGTTTTTCACGTGAAGAGGATCAAAAACTAGGTTGAATCTCAGGTTTAAAATAGAAGGCAACCCAACCTAAAATCCAATCCAGCTATTTAAAATTAGCCCATTAAAATTCAGCTCATAAGACCCATGCCCAGACAACCCATGATTCTCTCTCCTTTTAAAACCATTTGTTTTCTCATAATTAGGGTTAGGGTTAAACAACCCGCCCATGTGGTTCATTGATCTGTCACTTGCCCCAGATCTCTTCATGACCGTCCCTTTCAATTCCTTCCACCATCTCTTCACAACATTTGAGTTGGTGCCTCGAAGATCGTTTCTCCACCCAAACTAGAAAATGCTACCGATAGTGAACTGCATCCGCCTCCCCTCCCATCCATTCATCATCCTTCAATCATTGTTTCCACCATGTTTTTATCTCTGACCATACCAACCCCGCCGTCGGCCATGGCTTCAACTATTATTCATGTTTTCTTTTCTCCATTTTCTTCAAGACCCTTCCCTCGAGCTCCACCATTGTCGAATAGTCGCCCCTTCCACGACTTCACTTCTTCCCATAAAATTTTCAATGATCGTTCTCTCTTAGCAAAGGCAGCTCTAGTTTTGTCGAGTCTCTTTCCAGCCCACCTGTGCTTAGTCTTCGAACTCCAGTAGGGTACAGGTTCTTTTCCTTCGACCTCTTTCATTTTCAGCTGCCCTTCTGGCTTTTTCTTACAACCTCAACATTGTCCGCGCCGTCGTTGCCTTCCTCTCCCTTTTGACCACCCAGCCTTTGGTTGATAGTTCTTGTATGCGCCCAAGGAATTCGTGCTCAAGAACATTTATGGAATTTCTCAAACAATTTTCCTTTGTGTTTTTGGAGAAATTTTTGCATACGATTGATGTCTTCCTGCAACTCTTCGACTCTGCTTTCGATTAGTCTGATTTTCCTCTCTTTTTCACTGCTACTTTGTCCTTTAGTTTTTATTCTCTTTCCATTCACATTTCTTTCGGTTTCTTTCGTGACTTCCATTCACACTTCTTTGTCCTTCTTTAAATTTTGTTCTCTTTCCAATCCATGACTAGAATCGATGCTTTGATACCAAATTGTTAGGTACCTGAACACTGAAAACACAAGACAGTAATATATTGCAATATCAAAAGAAACTACAAAATACCAATAGCCTTTTGAGAGAGCTATTTCTCTCCCAAGAGTCCCACAATGGACACTATTACTAAAATTCTCCACACTTCTAAGGCTCCTAACTTCCCTATTTATAACCAAGGCAACCTAGCTAATTACCATTATACCCTTACTACCATTCTACTACTATCCTCCATATATTCCTAACTAGTACTCTCACAGTTTTGAGAGTTGGCAAATTTCGCATTGAAAATGACTTTTTTATTTTTTGAAACTCGTCGGTTTTTTTATTATTATTATTGAATAAATGGCGAAACAAATTTTCAATATAAAAAAAAGTTGGATGACCAAGATGAAAGTGCCATAATGTGACTTGATTTTCACTTGACAAGGATCTAGAACTGGAAGTAGACTCGAGAATAAAACTAACAGAATTGGAAGAAGACTTATGACCAAGGTTGAATGATGATTTTCCTTAATAGGATAAAGGCCACCATGCTGCTTAGCAATGCCAATCACCTTTCCTAAACTCACCTCTTGAAATTCACACAAGTTCGAATAAAATTTAAATATACAATGCAAATCACTCGTAAGTTTGCTCATTGATATCAAATTGTAATTCAATTCAGGACATAAAAACCATTCGACAGTAAGAGATCGTTTAACAATTTAATTGACCTTGTTCTTGTAACTTCAAAGAGAGATCCATCTGCTATTTAGACTAATGAGTGACTAAGGTGTGATTTCAATTGATGAAAAACACTAATATCGCTAGTCAAGTGATCTGACTCTCTGGAATCCATAATCAATAATTTTTGCTTATTGTGCTCCACAAAAAAGCAAGAAAAGATAACATCTTGATGAGCAAGAAAACTAATAGAAGATGTATCCGTTTGTTTCGTCGTGGTGAGAGAAAAGACATTGGAATGATCTATTGAGATAAGCGAACAGGTGGAGGATAGTGCAATGATGAACAAAGACGTTGGAAGATGTCCTAGTTTGTTTCGTCGTGGTGAGAGAAAAGACATTGGAGCGATCAATTGAGATAAACAAACAGGTGGAGGACAATGCAACGATGAACAAAGATGAAGGATAGCTCTGCGGCGGACAGTGTGTGGCGGACGTTGGCAGTAGGCAGTGCGACGACTTGAGTGATAAACAAACCACGATTGAACGCCGTTGGAAAATGTCGAAGGAAGCACGAACAACAACCACGTGACAACAAACAACAAACAAGACCACCGTGAAGATTTGCAACATTGGAAGACAAACGACTGCTACCCACAACTTGAAACCCATGACTGCGAATGACTTGAAACCCACGAGATGCATCAGAAGGAGACTATGGCGATGATGGTGGTAACCAGTTGCTAGGATTCCAACGGCTAGGGTTTTTGATAGTGAGGGTTTCCAATGCCTAGGGTTTTGCTTTGGTACCATGTTGTTTTTGGAGAAATTATTTATCTTATTTTTCTGAGAACACAATAATGGGTAAATAGCCAAAGCGAGCTTAGCTCAGCGGTAATTGGCATGTACCCTCGACCAAGACGTCAGAGGTTCGAATCCCCCCACCCCCAAATGTTGATGAATTCAAAAAAAAAAAAAAAAAAGAAATATAAGAGAAGTTTGAACTAAAACTAATTATTAATGGAAAGGATAATGAAAAAAATGCTGAAAGATAAAAGACTAATAAAAAAATAAAATTATCCCATACAAAAATCTATAGCAGCTATTATTTCAAAATTATCGTTGAAAAGGAATTAGAATTTTTTTTAGGATAAGCATCTCCCATGGCAGGATCAATTTGAATTAACAAAACCTAAAGCTTCTTCATGTTGTTTCTCCCTCCAAACTTTTTACAACCTTTTCTTTAAGTGATATATGATTAAATTGGGATGGTTTTATCTTTTATTTGTAATGTTATTTTCTTTCTTTATTTCATTCCTATGTAGAGTTGGTATCTTTTGAACATTAGTCTCTTTTCATTTCTTCGACGAAAAGTTTCATTTTTTATCAACAAAAAAAAGAAAGAAGAAAGAAATAGCGAGCCTTATCATAAGGCATGGGTCTTGTACATCCTCCTCATGTGCTTTTCATAATCACAATGAAAAGATTTCAATTTCTTAACAAAAATAAAATATGGATATTGGCATGAAAAATATTTACTTTTATACTCTTTAAATTTAAAGGATAAAATAAAAATTAAGATGAACTATTATTATGTAATATGATATCATTATCTAAAATTATTAAAAAGTTTCTCTGAGCTTTGTTGATACGAATGTTTTTATAAAATTTGTTAACCATGGATAATTCTACTGTCTATTATTGCTCTCAAATATGTATTATTTAGATCAATCTTATGCCTTATGCCGATAAAAGAATGCAAGGAAAAATTACACTTATATATGGCCCCTAAGTTTTCACTAATAGGCCATTTTAGTCCTTCAATTTTCAAAAGATACACTTTAACACTTGAGTTTGAGAAATAGGCTTTAAATAGTATCCTACGAAAACTATTAGACCTCAAAACAGAAAGTTGACTGGACTTTAAATAGGCTAAGTTTACAAGCTTACTCCAAAAGAAATTTGAGATGACAATTAAAAATAAAAAATAAAAAAATAATTTTCTTTCTCCTTCCACTCTTTCCTCTGCCTCTCCCTCCTTGCACTCTCTTTGGAAGTGTCAACAACGACTGTGGAAAGGGGGAGAGAGACTAACGGGGAGGGAAGAGGGAAGGTGAAGGGGAGGGAGATCGCCAGTTAGGGGAGAGGGAGAGGGCATGAGGAGAGAAAAAATTCCTTCTAAATCCTTTTCCTAATTGTTAGAGAAGACTAACCATTGTGGAACTCTTGTATGCCGCAATACTCCCACTATAATCTTTAAGTTTATACTTGACCTCCCCAAGCAAGCGGAAAATGTCAGAATCATCTGACTTCTCCTATATAAAGAATAAACGATAATAATCATATCACCTAAAACCAACATCAATGAGAAAATCCCATATTCTGAATCCAAAATAAAACCAACCTTTATCAAGTCTTCAAGAAAAGAGGCTGCTCGAGCATATTCACCTAATTCAGCTGAGATAACAGCCGCACCCTGCAATGCACCTAAATATTTGTTCAGAATTTTATAGAAACCTGGAATATCCACAATCTCTCCATCCCTCACATATTCAATACAAAGTACATTATTTCACTCAAGTTATCTGTCCAACTTTGCAGAAAAAGTTTAAAATTGGTAATCCACTTCAAGTAACTTTAATCAGAAATAGAGCTTTTATTTTCAATTAGAATATAGCATGATGTGGGCAATCAAGATGACTGGACACCCTCAAAACTATGCAAGATTAAAAAAAAAAAGGAATAATTCATAGACTGAAAGATGAAGTTAGATCTAAAGGCACAAGTTCCTACGCCATTGTAAATATCTTTTACTCAAGTCCCTGCAGAATAAATTTTTTAGAACATTTTCTAAAAGTACAATCTCATTCCTACACGATTTCAAAACACCTTGGTGAAACTGCAGGTGGTTTTTTTGCAACTTTCTCTTGAAG
Source organism: Luffa aegyptiaca (assembly GCA_017139565.1). Classification (NCBI taxonomy): domain Eukaryota; kingdom Viridiplantae; phylum Streptophyta; class Magnoliopsida; order Cucurbitales; family Cucurbitaceae; genus Luffa; species Luffa aegyptiaca. The sequence goes on along the minus strand of CM029395.1, from coordinate 170,218 downwards.
GTTCTAGATAAGCAATGCCTTCGGCCAAAATATATGTGGAATTTTTTGGGAATGTAGGGATGATTAGAAAATATCTCATTTAGTGGGATGGAACAAAGTAGTGTTGCCTCCCGGGGGGAGTCAGAAAGAATGAAGATCTCTTGATTAAACAGGTTTCGAACATTTATCAAAGAATCAAATGAACTTTGTAACAAGTTGGCAATGGTGTAAATAACCTTAGGAAAGTTAGATTTATTATTTTTTACTACATTGTTTAATCCCCAATGTTTAGGATTAATTAGATTTACTTACCTTTTTAGCCTTTCCTTTATGTATTTTATGTAAGTGTAATCTTTATTTGTAGCTGAATGAAAAATAGAACTACAAAAACTTCAAGTTTCTTTTATGCATCTTATTTCCAATATATATATACACATACACACAAATATATATATGAGTTATCTGTAGAAAAAGAGGCAAAGTGTGTGATATGTGAGATTCTTGTTCTAGTTCTTGGTTGGTGGTTGTTAGAAGAAATCTTAAGGAAGATAGAGGAGGAAGTTGAGTATTGTAATTTGTTGAATTTACTAGCAAATGTGAGACTATCAAGTGGGATTGGCTGCAGATAACCAACCCTAGATAATTCTGGAATTATTTCTGTTCATTCCTTTGAAAAAGCCCAAAAGGGAGCGATGGCTTGTCTTTTTCCCCCTAATATCAAAAGCAAACAGAGAGGTTCTTAACCTGGAAGAAAAAATTCCCTTCTTTCTAGGAGTACTCGCTCTTTATAGCGAAATTCTCTTTGCATCACCCTCTATTTGTGAGAGTACTAGTAAGGGATATATGGGGAATAGTAGTAGAATGGTAGTAAGGGTATAATAGTAATTAGCTAGGGTGTCTTGGTTGTGTATTGGTTATAAATAGGTAAGTTAGAGTCTTAGAAGGGTGTGAAGAATTTTGGGTATTGTTTCATAGTGGGACTTTGGGAGAGAGTTAGCCCTCTCGAAAGGCTATCGTAATATTGTAGTTCTGTTTTGATATTGCAATATGTTAGTGTATTGGTGTTTTTCTTAGTTTGGATACCTAATCAATTGGTATCAGAGCCAGGTTTAAAAAAAAGTGTGTTTTCCTGTGTTTGAAAAAAAGGGGGAAACTAACCCTGATCTTGTGGAACATCAGTTGGGAGAAGAATCCAGAAGGAAGGGGGATGGTAGGCTGCTTAATGAGCTAGATTCAAGAAAAAAAAGTGAGGCCCATTTCCTTCCAAAGATAGAAAAGGGGACGGTTAAACAAGACTGGGTTGTGGGCTGGGTTTTCCTTTATTTTAAGCCCCTTACTTAACATCCAATTTTCACATGAAAAGATCCATCTTAGCAGCTAATGTTCAACCTTTTACTCATGCGGTCTTCATCTTCATTGGGCAAGCTTACACCGCCAACCATCTCGACCATCCGTCATTGCCAACCATTGCCAGCTTTTGCCAGCAATTGACGCCATTTGTCGGAATCGCGACCAATCGCCGTCAACCACCACTTCTGTCCACCACTCACAGTGGATGAAGCAACAATCCACTAAGTTTTTTATTGCAATATATGAAGGGAGGGTTCTGTGTTTAAAAAAAAAGTTTGTGTTTTGAAGCACACCTTGAGGACAAGATGTCGTTTAAGGGTGGAGTATTGTGAGAGTACTAGTTAGGGATATATGGAGAATAGTAGTAGAATGGTAGTAAGGGTATAATAGTAATTAGCTAGGGTGCCTTGGTTGTGTCTTGGTTATAAATAGGTAAGTTAGGGTCTCAGAATGGTGTGAAGAATTTTGGGTATTGTCTCATAGTCGGACTTTGGGAGAGAGTTAGTCCTCTCAAAAGGCTATCATAATATTGTAGTTCCGTTTCGATATTGCAATATATTAGTGTTTTGGTGTTTTTCTTAGTTTGGATACCTAACACTATTTTATGCAACACGAGTAAATAATAAAAGTGACAGAAGCTAATTTGATGGGAAAAGGTTTCTCTGCTTAGGGCTGGTATGCATAAAGTAACAGAATTACATTCTTATTGCTAAACGGAGTGGTCACATCACTTGATGACTTGTTGCTCTTTGGTACAAGACCATAGTTAGCTCTTAGCAACTGCATCGTGTCTAAGGGGGTACTCAGCCCCATCCAGAAGAGAAATATTAATGTAAGAAGCCCATGGCTTTTACCTTTTACATGCTAGCAAACAGTCGAGTGGTTTCTTTCAATGTGTCAAAGCAACCGTATTTTGTTTCAGGATGTTATAGTCGCCTTCAAAGGACTCTTTTCCAAAACTTCATCATGTGGTCAATGAATATAATTTTCCATTTATCGGTGTTCGTCCAAGGAGTTTGAGAGTGAAGACGAAGATGAAAGTTTCACTGTGAAAGGAAGGAGCTTGGGCCTCTTTGATTGAAGAAGACGACGAGACAAGAGGGAGAGAGTTAAAGAAATTGGGAAAACGCGTGAAACTTGAAAGGAAATTTGTTGGGGAAAAAGAGAAATTAAATAAAAAATAGGGTGCCCTTTCATTTTTTTTTTTTTTTCAAAGGGCTATTCTTAATTCTCCTTTCAAGAAATTAAATAAACTAAGCTAAGTGTCCAGCAAACTGCCATCTGTACTCAATACCAATATTCACTTTGATATGTGTCCTTTCATTTTTTTTTTCTTTTTTTCAAATGGCTATTCTCCCTCCATAAGTTTCTCATATTTTTTCATACTTATTTTGAAGTTAGTTGATGTTTACCTTTTCTTGGTATTTTGAACTTTGAAGTTAGTTTATGTTTTTATATTTATTTTGGACTTATTTAATGTTTGGCTATTTATTTCTCTATTTTAAGTCATCCTATTTTTATTTATATTTAAATATTACTTATCAAATTGAAACTTCCGATATACGATACATCACGATACACGATACACTAAAATTTGATTTCGATACGTGTTCTGTTTCACGAGTTAACAACCTTGGTTAGATGACCAAAAAGAATTAATATTCTTTTGTGGATTATGCTTAACAGTTCCCTAAACTCTTCAAAGATTTTACAAAGGAAGCGTTCTTCTGTTTGTCTTATGTCATCCGTTTGTGTCTTATGTTACTTGGCTGGGGATTCTTTGAACCATATATTCTTTTGTGGATTACACTTTCATGGTACCAAACTCTAAACTTTTATGGTACAATGCTATCAAAGCTCTGCTATCAGAATTGTGGATGGAAAGAAACCAAAGGATTTTTCAGAGTTCTCATCTCTTCTAGTTTGATTGTCTCGATTCAGCTCGTTTAAAGGCGTCTTCGTGGTGTTCTCTCTCTAAGCTTTTTGATAATTATTCTATCCAAGACATTTATCTTAATTGGAATGATTTTATTTCTTGTGTATAATTCTTATCTTTACATTTATGTTTGCTTTGTTTTTACCACTCCCTTGTGGAGTTTGTATCTTTTGAGCATTAGTCTCTTTTCATTATATCAATGAAAGGTTTCGTTTCTTGTTTCAAAAGAAAAAGAGAACACCTTTCAAATTTCTTAGCTTCCAAACTATTAGAAACCAACTCACCCAAAAAATCTATCTTGCTGAAGAGATTGCTCAATGACAACCTTAAAGCCTGGAAGATTTGGATCCCAAACAAAGTTACCTTCTTCAAGGAGCAAAGGAAAGTGGTCGGAGAAAATATGAGTTACAAAATCAAACCTTTAGCGTTACCAGAAAGAAACTACTTTTTTCAGGGTCATGTCAAGAAAGAAATGATGACCCTCAAAGCAGAGAAACATTCGTTTTTTTTAATAATAAACCAAACTTTCATTGAGAAAGAAATGAAAGAATACAAGGGCATCCAAAAAACCAAACCCCACAAAAAGAAACTGCCTAAAGAAAGGGGTTCCAATCAAGAAAAATGACACTTAAAGAATAATTACAAAAGACTTTGGTCACTAATGGTCCAAGCGATACATAGAACCTAACATTGGACCAAACATCACTAGGATATCTCTCGGTCCCCCTGAAGATCCTATTATTCCTTTCACCCCACAAGCCCCAAAGAATGCCACAAATCCCCACACTTTGCAAATACACCCTATCTCCCGAAAACGCAAATGGAGAACGAACTACTCGATCATCTCTCAGCATTGACATTGTCTAGAAACCTAGAAATCAAACACATCAAAGAAACAACTCCATACGGACCGTGCGAAATCACAATCCCAAAGCAAGTGATCAAGATCGTCCTCAGCCTTCTGATGGATACAACAAAAAGGACCCACCAAAGAAAGCATCATTCTCAAAAGCAAATCAAAAGTGTTGACCCTATTGAGAATGGTCTGCGAGACAGAGAACTGAACCTTCCTTGGAACTATCACCTCCCACAAACAAGAAACTAGATAAGGATTAAGCAGGCATTGAAAGAATATACTGCAAGACAATCCCCCCGAGGGGTTGTGATAGGAATGTAAGTAAGGTGTAATTAGGAATATTGGTAACGGTATATTAGCAGTTAGTTAGGGAGCAGTGTTTTCAAGGCGACCCCAGGCGCTCGCCTATGGCGAGAGGCGAGGCGATCTGAGGTTGTTGCGCCTTGAAGGAAGCAAAAGCGAGCTCCTTCAACCAAGCAGTCGCCTGATGGCGCCTTTGGTCGCCTTCATGCGCCTTTGCCATGGTGAAGGCGAGCGCCTGATAATTATTTAGAATTAGTCAGCTTTTTTTTTTTTGGGGGGATGTGTTCAAGAATCAAAGATGATTGAAGAATTAAAACGGAAGATGAGGAAGAAGAATCAAAGTTAAAAGAAAAAAAAAAAAGAAGGGAAAATCGAAGAACCTGTCTTGTTAGCTTCAACCGCTACATATGTCTTCTTCTTTTTTAACATTTTCATGCAGCAACACTAAAAGAAGAATAGTGTGTATTGCAAGCAAGTCAGTAGCACTTACATATGCATGCTTGCTAGTAAAATTGCCATCTGGTAGTAAAATTGCCAGATGGCAGTATTACCAATTTTACTTCCTGTTAGTGCTATATTTAAAGTAGTTTTTGTTTATTTCAGTTAGTGTGCTTTATTTATTAAATTTCTGTTCGGGAATGTGATTGTTCAATCTTTTATTTAATTACTATTGTTTTACCATATATTTAAAGGCTTATATCTTTATTTCTTCAATTATTTAAGTTACTCAGAAAATGGTTTTAGCTATACTTTATACCTATTATATGTTTATTTATTATTTTATTAAATGCGCCTCGTTTCACTCAGGCGACGCTTTTTTGTCGCCTCTCGCCTTGAGGCGATTATAAAACTTGTCGCCTTGAAGTGCACCTTGCGCTTTGAAAACACTGTTAGGGAGTTGTTAGAATATGGAGTTATAAATAGAGAGAGTTGGGAAAGGGGAAGAGAGGGAGTTGAATAGTGAATGGTTACTTCTCAAGAGAGGGAGGGTCCAAGTACCTCGAACACTTGGATTTATCGTAATAATACATAGTGGTTCTATTCCGGTTCTTATCAATTTGGTATCAGAGCAGTTCAATTCTTTCTGACATGGAGTTTGACATGGAGTTAGAGAAGGTTAGCAAGAAAATGGGAGAGTTATGGAATATCTCCAGTGAAGCAACAACGAAGTTGGAACGGAGTTTTGGAAAAATAAAGCAGAATTTATAGAAGAGTTTTCAGCAATAAAAAAAGAGATTAGATTGGCCAAGGAAAAGAGACAGAAATCGAGAAATCGATACAAGGCAAGAAGAAAAGAAAAGTTGTCAGCGACTTCAATGAATAACAAGAAATCGATTGACAAAGAAACGTGAAGAAAGAAAGTAAGAGAAAAAGCAAGAATCGATTGATAAAGAAGAAGGCCGTAAGTGATGGTTGGCGGAAAAACAAAAGAAAACGAAAGTTGTCCAAGACTGTGTTGGTTGGCAAAAATAAGGGAAAAAGAACAAAAAAATGGAGAATCTGCCGAAAAATACCGACGAAGAAGGGAGATCCATTTATAAGTCGTCGGAATGGGAAAACCATGTACGAATGGGCAGAAGGAGATCAGATATGGCGAAGAATAAATTTCCGAAGTACGAACATTGGCTGTCAACGATCTCGTGGCAAGAGATGAAGACGTGGAGAGGTCAACGCATTAGCGGCCACAAAATTAGAAAGAAGTCGGAAGAAAACAAGAAGAAAACAAGAATGGCCGATGGAGGTCGTCGCCGGCGACGCCGGAGTTGGTGGTCTGAGATGAAGCTTCAAGTTCGTCGATGGCGAATACTGGAGAAGAAGAAAGAAGCCTGTTGGAACTGGAACCCTAACTTCTGTCACGTGAAAGTTCCGAAGGTGGGGACATGTAGATTGTGGGCTGTTTGTGGGCTGTTTTTTTTAATAAATGGCATGAGGCCCATTTATTTTCCAAAGGAGCAGGAGACATATGGGTTTTCAGATCCTCTGTTTGTTCTTAAGCCCAATATTTTATCCTTTTTTGGCGAAATACTACCCGTGTCATACTACCCTAATTACCCAATATCTTATTCTTTCAGCTGCCGCCACCTACGTTATCTCCATCGACCACCTCTGCTTACCAGTTACCACCAGCCGCCGCACTTGGTTGTTTGGAGCATCAACTAAGTGAAGCTATGTATAAAATATAATATTTCTTCTTATTTTCATTGAGTGAGGAAGAAGAGCTTTATACAAAGAGACTCTCAATCAAATAAGTAGAAAATCTGCTGACAATCTAAACCTATATGGAAAAGAAAAATACAACTATAAACATATACAAGGAAATAGCTATCAACACACCTAAGGAAACAATCTAAAAAAATAAAGCCCTAATTTACAGCTTGATTTTCTACACTCCCCCTCAAGCTGGATGGTATATACTTGTCATGCCAAGCTTGGAAATTAAACCACTGAGACTGGTTCGATGTAAAGCCTTAGTTAGTATATCTGCAACTTCTTGTTGGGAAGGCACATATCTCAAGTTAATAGTGTTTGTCTCAATTTTCTCACTGATGAAGTGACGATCTATCTCGACATGCTTCATTCGATCATGATGTATTGGATTCTTTGCAATAGCTATGGCAGATTGATTATCACACAGTACTTCTATGGTACCTTCTGTCTTGACCTTGAGTTCAGTGAGAAGTCGTTTTAACCAAATTCCTTCGCAAATCCCATGTGCTAGTGATCGAAACTTAGCTTCAGCACTGCTTCGAGCTACAACCTGTTTCTTGCTGCGCCAGGTAACTAAGTTTCCCCATACATAAGAACAATATCCTGATGTTGACTTACGGTCAATAGGAGATCCAACCCAATCTGCATCAGTGTAAACTTCTAAAGATCGATTTGTGGTCTTCCTAAACATAAGGCCCTTACCAGGATCATGTTTGAGATATCTCAATATTCTATACACAGCTACCATATGTTCTTTAGAAGGTTTGTTCAGGAATTGACTTACCACACTAACAGCAAAGCTAATGTCTAGTCGAGTATGAGTTAAGTATATTAGCTTTCCAACTAGTCGCTGATACCTACCTCGATCAACTACTTCATCTTCAGGGTTAACCCCAAGTTTTGTATTTGCATCCATAGGTGTATCAACAGGTTTACAACCACTCATCCCAGTCTCTTTTAAGAGATCTAAAGTGTATTTTCGTTGAGTTACAAAAATCCCTGTGCTGGATCTTGCAACTTCCATTCCTAGGAAATATCTTAAATGCCCAAAGTCTTTTATTTCAAATTTCCTTGAGAGAAGTTGCTTGAGTCGAACCATTTCTTCCGAAACATTTCCTGTGAGAATAATATCATCGACATAAACTATTAACACAGTAATATTACTTGGTGAGAAATGTTTGATGAATAAGGTGTGATCAGATTGACACTGAGTATAGCCATCTTGCTTTAACACATTTGTAAACTTTTCAAACCAAGCTCGGGGTGACTGTTTCAACCGATAAAGAGATTTCTTGAGTTTACATACCTTTCCTCTAGTATATCGATCTTCAAATCCAGGAGGTATGTCCATGTATACTTCCTCTGCTAGGTCACCATTCAGGAAAGCGTTTTTTACATCGAATTGGAACAACGGCCAATCTAGATTAGTTGCAATAGAGAGGAGTACTCGAATAGTATTCAACTTGGCGACTGGAGCAAACGTTTCCTGATAGTCAATCCCATAAGCTTGGGTGAATCCTTTAGCCACAAGACGAGCTTTGAATCGTTCTATACTGCCATCTGGTTTATGTTTGGTAGAAAAAATCCATCTACATCCAACTGTGCATTTGTCTGGAGGCAAATCTGTAAGAATCCATGTCCCATTTTTTTCAAGTGCTCACAATTCTTCTACAGTGGCTGCTTTCCATTCAGATCTTTGTAAGGCTTCTTGTACTGTATTCGGTGTTTGTATCTGATCGAGTGAAGTTACAAATGCTCTAAATAATGGCGACAAATTAGTGTAAGATAAGTGATACCGTATAAGGTGTTGGGTACATGAGCGAACACCTTTTCTTACTGCAATGGGTCTATCCATATCCTCTTCTGTCGACTCGTGTACTATTTCAGGGACATTAGGATTTTGGGTTAGATCTTGGCTTTGCTGATCTTGCGAGGGTTGCACTTCATTAAGTTGCTTTGTTCTTCGTGAATAAACTTGCAATTCAGCCCCAAGGATAGATTTGGGCATTGGCTCAGAGGAGGGTTCAGAAGGATTCTCAAATGGTTTAGGAGGGAAATTTGGTACACAGTCCCAATTTTGTGATTCAAGGTCATAATGCTCCCCCTGAAGTGCAGAATTGGGAAAATATAGCTGATTTTCAAAGAAGGTTACATCCATGGTATGAAAGAATTGATGAGTTAGAGGATAAAAGCATTTATATCCTTTCTTATTTGGCGAGTATCCTAGAAAGACACATTTCATGGATCTGGCATCAAGCTTACTACGGTGTTGAGGGTATATATGGACAAATGCAGTACACCCAAATAATTTTAGTGGTAGCTGAGACACAAGATGGGATGTGGGATGTAGAGTAAGCAAACTTTGTAAAGGTGTTTTGAATTTAAGGATACGAGATGACATGCGGTTTATAAGATATGTAGCAGCTAAAACTGCTTCACCCCAAAAAGTTTTTGGAACATTTGAAGTGAGCATGAGGGATCGGGCTACATCAAGGAGATGACGATTTTTGCGTTCAACTACCCCATTTTGTTGGGGTGTATCCACACAAGAACTTTGGTGAACAATGCCATGAGATTGAAGATAGGATCCAAGGGTAGAGTTGAAGAAATCACGAGCATTATCAGTTTTAAGAACTTTGATATTGGCTTGAAATTGATTTTGGATCATTTTATGAAAGATTGTGAATAGTTGGCTAGTTTCGGACTTATCTTTCATAAGAAATGTCCAACTCAAACGGGTGTGATCATCAACTAATAGAAGAAACCAACGTGCCCCATTCACATTTTTTATTCTTGAAGAACCCCAAATGTCCCCATGGATAAGAGAGAACGGTTGAGATGGAATATAAGAATGAGGTGAAAACTGTGCACGAGTGTGTTTGGAAAGTTGACAAATCTCACATTGGAAGAATTTACTCTTTTTATTGATAAATAGAGAAGGGAGAAAACGCTCAAGATAGGCAAAATTTGGATGACCAAGACGATAATGCCACATCATGACTAGGTTATCTTTATCGGAATGATCTAAAGACTTTGAAACATAAGCTGACTCACAACCAGACTGAACTACAAGTTTATTGCATCCCTTTGTTTTTGGAGGATTCTCTACTTTGAGAAGATACAACCCTGCACATAACTCAGCATTGCCAATCGTCTTTCCCAATCCCAAGTCCTGAAAAATACAAGAGTTTGCAAGAAACTTAGTTTCACAATTCATATCCTTATTCAGCTTACTCATGGATAGTAGATTATATTCTAGCTTTAGTACAAACAATACAGACTCAAGAGTCAAGGAACTTGATATCTGAATACTACCAATTCCAATTACTTTAGTAGGTGTGCCATCAGCAATTCAAACAGAAAGATTACCCGTATAAGGAAAAATTGACGAGAATAAGGATTTATCACCTGTCATATGATCGAATGCTCCAGAGTCCACTATCCATTCAGATGGAACAGTTTGAGTATGAAGAGCAAGGGGATTTTGGTTACCTTGTTGCAAACTCCCAGAACCACTTACAGTTGTTGGATTTGATTTGTTCAACAATTGTTGCAGCATATCCAAAATATCTTTGGTGACCGGTGAATGATTAGAAGTTTCAGAACGGCAACATTTCCCCTAATTACTCGATCAGATTTGGCATTATTTGGCTTCCAATTTTCTGGTTTTCCATGGATTTTCCAACAAGTTTCTTTTACATGTCCAAGTTTGTGGCAATGATCGCACCATGGTCTTCCTTTGCATGATCTACCATCTCCATGAGAACTTCCACGAGCTGCATGAGCTAGTGAATCACTAGGATGATCTTGATGGGCAATGAGTGCCAGCAGGTCCATTTTGTTCAATTGGTCCCAACATTACTTGTTTTCGACTTTCTTCCTTGCGAACCTCAGAAAAAACTTCACGAAGACTAGGTAATGGTTTAGTACCAAGGATTCGGCCACGAACTTCATCAAGAGATTTATTGAGACCCATAAGAAATTTGAAAATCCTCTTTGTCTCCACAAATTTGCGGAACAGAGAACCATCCTCAGAACATTTTCAGTCATGTGTTTCAAACAAGTCCAATTGTTGCCAATAGCGTGATAAAGTGGTGAAATAAGTGGTAACAGTTAATTCACCTTGTTTCAGATCTTGGAGAGTAGTTTCTATTTGGAAGAGTTCGGCCGTATTTTCTTGATCGGAGAATGTATCACGAGTGGCCTCCCAAATTTCCTTGGCGGTTGAATATAGGAGAAAATTCTCTCCAATTTCAGTAGTCATGGAATTGATCAACCAACTCATGACTTGATTATTTTCAGCTCTCCATATGCGAAATTTTGGATCCTCAGGTTTGGGTGCAGTGGCTTTTCCAGTGATATAGTCTTCCCATCCACGACCGTAAATGAACATCATCACAAATTGAGACCACTGAAGATAATTGTGGCCTTTGAGTTTGTGACATGTGATTTGAGTGATGTTGCTCTCATGGGAGGAAGGAATGGCAATTTGAAGATCTGATCCTGACATTTTGAGGGGAGAAAAAAAAACAGAGGTTCAGATGGAAATCAAATGGAGAAAGATCCTGCGTTTGGGAAAGAAGACAACGGCGGAGGTGATGGCGGCGACGTGCGAAGGTGCTGGCGCCGGGATGCGAGTGCGGCACTGTCTGTGTGCGAGGACAGGTCGTCTGGACGCTAGGGCAGTGACGGCGGCGTCGTTTGAGTGATAGGGCAGCAGCGGCGGTGTCTTTTGAGTGCTAGAACGGCGGCGTCGGCATCGTCTGAGTGCTTGAATGGCAGCGGCGTCGTCGTCTGAGTGCTAGAACAGCAGTGGCGGCGTCTGAGTACTAGGGCAACGACAGCGAACGATTAGGGTTCCGGCAAATGATTAGGGTTCCGGCAATGACGGCGGCTAGGGTTCCAACAAATGACAGCTAGGGTTTGAATAGTTTCAAAGCTCTGATACTATGAAGCTATGTATAAAATATAATATTTCTTCTTATTTTCATTGAGTGAGGAAGAAGAGCTTTATACAAAGAGACTCTCAATCAAATAAGCAGAAAATCTGCTGACAATCTAAACCTATATGGAAAAGAAAAATATAGCTATAAACATATACAAGGAAATAGCTATCAACACACCTAAGGAAATAATCTCAAAAAATAAAGCCCTAATTTATAGCTTGATTTTCTACACTAAGTTTTCATTCCTGCTTAAAAAAAAAATGAAAGCAAAATTGTTTTTTCTTTTTGTTGTAATCCACACCTTAAGGACAAGGTGTGTCTTAGGGGCCGGTAATGATAGGAATGTAAGTAAGGTGTAATTAGGAATATTGGTAAGGGTATATTAGCAGTTAGTTAGGGAGTTGTTAGAATATGGAGTTATAAATAGAGAGAGTTGGGAAAAGGGAAGATAGGGAATTGAGTAGTGAATGGTTACTCTTGAGTGTTCTATTCTGGTTCTTATCAGGTTGGGTTTCCAAAAATGAACATCTCATCTCTCCGGCCTAGGCTAGACCCTTCTGATAAGGAAATGAGGGCCAAGATTTCTGATGGATGACGAAAGCCAAACGAGAGGGGAAAGGAGCTCCCTTGCGACCCGACAACATCAACCACAGGACAATTATTCATGGAGAATAAATGATATAATCTGATGCACACAAGTAATAAAATACCCAAGTCTATTCATTCAATGCTGAAACATATTATCACAACCATATATATAGGCTGGAAAATAACTAATTTACAGCAATGAAAGTCTTTTACTATAAAGTAAAAGCTTTAAATAAATGAAAAGGTAAATGATTTATCATACACAGTAAATAAAGTAAAAGATCTTTAGTAGATCCTACATCATAATCGAAGGAACAAAGGACAAAGAGGACTACTTCCCACCCAACAATCTTCACAAAACTAGGTATCCCTCCCTCATGAACACTAAATGAAGGAAGAAAAAGAGAGGAACTCGAAGGTGATATCTTTCCAAGGATTCCTAACAATGCCTTTAATCCCATCTGACACTCATTTGAAAGGGTAAGGACCATATTTGCTCACTATAATTCTAAACCAAAGGGAATCGGAATCAAGATGGAACACTAAAGCCAATTATTCAGCAAAGTTTTGTTACGAGTCCTTAAGTTCCCCAACTCTGACGCCTGAGCTCACATGTTTTCGCACACTTTATATTCATAAAGAATTAAGGAAACAATAGTGTCCGGTACAAAAATAAACAGAAAGCATCCTGCATGATGTTTATTTATTTGCAGGGAAAGAACTGACTTCTGGCCTTCTTTAAAATTTCTTTGCAACCTTTTGAATTAAGTGGTTTAGGTTAGAATTTATGGTAACAAGCGCATAGAAGAGAGTATTTATACTCTGTATTTTTTCAAAAAAGTTTGTAGGAATCTGTATGTGCGTACATTACGTTATCCCATATTACACATTAGATCTCTTACCTCTTAATGTTCATCACGTTCAAAATTACCGATGCTTGACAGTGGAGTGTCCACCCTAAAATTTGAGGTAGTTCAAGAAATTTGTAAGATGTTTAATATTCTAAAGAGTTTGAACCAACCAATGGTTGAATCCAAGGTCCTTTACCACTATACCCAACTCTCGGGTTAGGTGGTAGAAATTTTTTGGAATGACAGAGAAGAAAATTGAGAAAAAATCCACACGAAATGATTTTGCCTTACTGCCAGACAAGAGAAACGCAATTGTAGTACGGAAATCAAATTAACTATCAGAAGCTTGAAAGCAAAAGAAACATTACTCACTTCCATAGCAATTGGATCTTTTGGGTTGCTACGAAGTGTAGCCTCGTATTCATTGAGCATATTCTGCCACATCAGAGAGTAAAGGTGTTAAAGATCTGTCATTAAATTGAGTAGAGTAAAAACACTTCAGCATAAAGATAATTATTTTGTCCAAAGCAATCTACTATAAAACAAATTATAAGCTGAGGAAATCACGAAAATTGAAATCACTCAAGCTGACACATTTAAATTTTAAACACAAGCAATCAAATTTCTCGACCTCTTGAAATATAACTGTACTTACGGCAGTTAAGAAATGAATCCCATGAAATATAAACAAAAATAAGCTACACTATGCATCTTAAATAAACAGTAAGAATCTCTTTTAGATCTTTTTCTTTTTTTGGAATAAGAAACAAAATTTAACAAATGAAAAGTCTGGTCTCCATAATTAAGAAGAAATATATTTAAGACATGTTTAGTATCTTATTCAGTTTCAATTTTCAGATTCACTTAACAAAAAAAGTTCAGGTTGGTGGGTTTATTTCTATGCCCCAAAAAGTGAAAATTTTGTAAACAACATTTAGATCCCTTTAGTTTTTTCAGATTCTAAATATATTACTAAACACATTACAAAAAAGAAAAAAGTAAAAATATAGAAAATAATTTCGTTTTTCATTTTAAATTCCAGATTTTGGATCACCAACCAAGTTCATTGACATGAACCACCAAGTATATCAAATTATTATTCATAGTTTGTTTAATAATTTTGATGTAATTTATTGTTTTCTGTAAGGAGAAAGTTATATTTTATGTCGCTTTACCATAAAAGAAAAGGGTCTCCGGAGAAAAACCTCATAAGAGATAAGGAAATAATCTACCAAATAAAAAATTACTGCTAATATAATATAGTAAATCCAAAGAGATTCTTTTTTTATTTTTCTTTTTATTTTTTGGCTAGAAACGAAAATTTTCATTTAGAAAGGGAAAGAACCAACATTCCCCCTCAAGCTGGTTTAAGATATCTTCCATTGTCAGGTTGTCAATCAATTTGTTGAATTGTAGCTTTGGGAGTCCCATACCTAGCACATTAGCAATTTACTCTGTAGTTGGAAGGTTTTTTTATTTTTTGAAAAGGAAACCACACTTTTCATTGAAATAGTGAAAAAAGACTAATGCTCAAAATACAATGATACTAAGAATAAAATGAAAGAACTGAAAGGTTAAAAGCAAGCACAAATACAAATGAATGACAGAAATTAAGATGGAAAAATGAAAGCATCCCAATTAAGGCAAATATCTTGAATAGAATAGCCAGAAAAAAGCTTGGACAATAAACACCAAGATGAAGCTTTGAGGCGAGCAGAATCGAAACGATCCTTCCAAGGAAGAGATATATCGTAGAAATCTCTTCGATTCCTTTCAAACCAAATCTCCGATAATACGACTTTTACTACATTAGACAACAATTTAGAAGCAGGCTTATGGGTTGGACCAATTAATAACTGCAACACGTTTCCTTTAAATGACAGTGTGAAAATAGACATAATATTTCTCTAACACTGATAAGAATATTGGCAAAGAATAAATGTTGCGAAGATTCGTTAGCAATCAAGCATAATGAGTAGATAGAAGAGGAGATAAAACATGCGATGGGAAACTCTTTTGAAGAACATTTGAGCTATTTAAAGAACCAAAAATCATGATCCAACAGAGAATATTGATTCCGTTTGGGACATTGAGACTTCCCTAGAGCTTTAAACACCTCCTCATGCATAGAAGAATAAGTTTCCAAGTGATTAAAAAGAGATTTAACTGAAAACAAACCCGATATTTTTGTTATTACCTTTTATTTATTTTTATTGTTTTATTATTTCTCTTTTTTTTTTTTTTTTCACTGTAGTAGGAAGATAAGGAATATATAATGTACTTGCAACAATCTTTTCTTTAATAAAATGTTAATCAACCTCGTTATGTTTTGTTCTATCTAGATTATGGGACAGAGAGAAGACAACTTTATTGTCATAATAAACCCATATAGGTGTCTCTCAGATGAACTTTCAATTATTCAGCTATCCTTTTGTTCCATATACACCCACAAATCTCATGGTCTAAAGCTCTAAACTCTGCTTCAACACTACACCTACCATCACATTTTGTTTTTAACTTCTCCAAGGAACCAAGGAGGAACAAGAACCAAAGGTAGATCTTCTATTTGTGGTACTTCCAGTCGAATTTGCATTGGCAAAAACTTCTATTTGGAAGTGATTATGCCTTTTGAATAAAAAAACCTTTTCTAGGAGTCCCTTTTAGATACCTCAAAATTTTGTAGCCAACTTCAAAATAAGTCGATCCAGGCAGTGTTTTCAAGGCGCAAGACGCACCTCGAGGCGACGAGCCATTTGATCGCCCGAAGGCAAGAGGCGATAAAAAGGCGACGCCCGAGTGAAGCGAGGCGCACCTTAATAAATAAATAAAAATTATATATATAGTGCATAAATTTATGTAGTAAACATAGTTTAAAAAATCAATATCAGAATAGTGTCATAGTAAATGTTAACAAGATACATAAATTTTTAATTAATATTTAAATAAAAAATTATATATATAGGTAAATAATTTTTTATTTTTAATTTCTAATGAAGGCTTTTCACTTTCCATTTTCTCTCTCCTAGTAAATCGAATTAATGCCAGTCCAACCTAATTTTCTCACTCCTAGTAAATAGAATTAATGCTAGCCCAACCTAATTCTCTCCTAATAAATAGAATTATATTATAGAATTCTATGTGAAGCCCTAATTTTTTGTTACTTCTCGTCAACATCCAACCCTAGCCGCTTCTACCTCTTCATCTTCTTCGTTTCTTTCTTCAACTTCTTTCTTCTTTTTCCTCGTTTCTACTTTCTTCTTCTTCTTCGTTTCTTCTTCAATCTTATTCATTTTTTCGAATGGTTAGAGTTTTTTTTATGGCAAAGGAAAGGGTTAGGGTTTGAGAGAGGGTTTTGTTTTGTTTTTTTAAGCTCTAAATGAATTTTAAAAAAAAAAAAAAAAAAAAAAAAAAAGGCAGATCGCCTCGCTTCAACGAGGCGATCGCCTCCCATCGGGCGACAGGCGCGCCCAGGCAAGCGCCCGATTGAAGGCGCTTGCCTGGACACTCAGTGAGGCGCACCTGGGCAAAATCGCCTCGCCCGTCGCCTGAGGCGCACGCCCGAGTGCGCCTTGAAAACACTGGATCCAGGTCATGCATAAACTAACTTACCATGCTTACAACATATGCAATATTCGGACCCCTATGAGATGTAGATAAATTAATCTTCCAACAAGTCTCTACTCTCTGGTATTGTTCTTTATCCTTTATTTCTTCTACTTTTGCTACTTGTAACTTTAAATTAAGTTCAATAGGAGTTTTCGCAACCAAGTAATCATGTTTCTTTAAGTAAGTCGAGGACATTTTTTATTAACAAAGATACCCTTCTTTGATCTTGCAAATTCCATCCATAGAAAATATTTCATCATTCCTAGGTCCTTGGTTTGAAACTCGATTGCAAGATTTTTCTTAAGATTAGAGCTAGACTTACTTCATCATTACCGGTGAGAATAATATCATCTACATAAACAATCAAAATTGAGATTTAATTATTCTTTGAGTGTTTATAAAACACAGTATGATCTACTTAACTCTAAAGAAATCCATAATCGGTCACAACTTTTCCAAAACGCTCAAACCAAGTTCTCGAAGATTGTTTAAAACCATAAAGGGATTTCTTTGATTTGCAAAATTTTACTACATCCAAGTTTTTTTTTTTCAAAACCGGGTGGAAAGCTCATAAAAACATCTTCCTCCATATCGTCGTTGAGAAATGTATTTTTCATGTCAAGTTGGTACAATAGCTAGTCTAAATTAACTGCAAGAAACAAAAGAGATCTAAGCTTCTAATCGAGTTAATTTTAGCAACAAGAGTAAATGTTTCATGATAATCAATCCCATATGTCTAAGTGAAACCTTTAGCTACTAGTCTGACCTTGTATCTCTCAATACTACCATTTGCATTACATTTTATGATAAACACTCCTTTACAACCCAACTCAACTATTTCCCAAGTCCCATTTTGTTTTAGAACATTCATCTCCTCCGTAACTACTAGTTTCAAATTTGGATGTTCTAAGGCCTCATGTATATTCCTTGGAACAAGCAAGTCATCTATCCTAGATGTGAAAGTTTTGTGACTATTTGACAATTTTTAATACAACAGGTTATTTGTAATAGGACATTTGGTACAACTTCGAGTAACCTTTCTAATGGTTATGGAACATCAAGATCAAACACAGCTCGCAAAGTATTTTGAATAGTTGAAGAAGTAGGAATGAAAAGACTACAAGTTTCTTCAGTTTCAGAGTCTCAAATTGGCTATACGAAGAATCAAGATCAGACACAAATGACAAAGTATTTTGAATAGTTGAAGAAGTAGGAATGGAAGAAGAATTATCAAGTTTTTTATTTTCATTCATCGAAGTCTCAAAATAGCTCTACAAAGGATCAACCATATGGTTTTGGTCCTTTTGATTGAATTTTTTTCTAGTATAAAACTTAAACTCAAGAACTTGAGCAGTAGGATCATTGTATAGCAGTTTTCCCCTTAATTGAGAAATTTCTACACTTGGTATCATAAGACTAATAAAATCAAGACAAATAAGATTAGGAAGAGGAAAACAAACGTCCCAAAAGTTATGTTTCAGATTTGATTTTTCCCCCAAAATGAATTTTGGGTAAAATATGGTTAGGGTTTCTAAAAAAGACACATCCATAATCACAAACTGAGGAACCAAGCTGAACCAACTAGTTTGGTACGATTATTTTGAAAATTTTTATTTCCTCGATTTAAAATTTTTAAAAACCGAAAATTTCAGCTTGGTCTACAATTTGGTTCTTAATAAAACCAATAAAACTGAATCAAACCGAAGTATTGAAGAACTAAAATTCAGCCTACCCAATGAAGGACCAAAAGGCCCAGCCAAATAGCTACTTAGGATTTTTAACCCTAAACTTATTTATCATTTTTACTTTCCGCCATTTTTCCCCTTCCTCTCCTCTACTCTCCTCTCGCTCTCTCTCTCATGGTTGCCTCACTATGACTCCTCATTTCTTCTCTCTTCTATCATGCTCTCTCATGGTCGGACCCTCCCCACCGCCCTTGATCTCACTGCCATCAATCGCTAACAAGGCTATGTTGTTCACAATTGCCTCCTTGCCTCCTCGCTGATGTCACTCACAAGGCTATCATGCTCTCTCATGGTCGGACCCTCCCCACAGCCCTTGATCTCACCGCCATCAATCGCTCACAAGGCTATGTTGTTCACAATTGCCTCCTCGCTGATATCACTCACGATGGTGAACTCTCTCCTCTCACTTTCGATTCGAGTTACCTCTCTCTCTACTATCCATTCTTACGATGTCTCATATCTCAGATTGCATATTTCTCTACCTCCCATTCTTACTCTTTACCCCCTCCCTTTCTCATATTCGTACTAATAACGAGATTGAATTCATTTTTTTCTTAAAAAAAGTTTAAAATCGAACCAAATCCATCAGAACCAAAATTGCTAAAACTATTGGTTTGCTTGTGTTATACTACTTTTTTTTTTATAAGAAACTAGAAATAGGATATCATTCCATCAAAAAAAAAAAAGGAGACAGCCTAAGGGCCGGGGTAGAGAGAACCCCTCCCAAACTAAACTACAAGAGCTTTCCAATCACTAACAATCATCAAAAGGCTGTAATTACAAAAGAATTGTGAATGGCAAAGGAAGAAAGGCAGCAGACCTTGGGTTGACATAGCTAAGAACATTAATCTCTTCAGCAGATTCTCTAGCTTCAAAGTAGGAGAAGGCAAAAATATTCGTTTTTGGGAAGATGTGTGGATTGATCAAGCTCCCCTCAAAATAGCTTTCCCAGATATTTACAATGTTTCCCTCAACAAAGAAAAATCTATTTTTGAGTGCTGGGACAACGAAAATCAATCGTGGAATATTGGCCTTAGGAGGGGTCTTTTCGATAGAGAGTTGCCAAATTGGATAGCATTGGTGGAGAAGCTTAATATGGTTCAGTTGGGGGGCAGTTTGGACCGTATATTTTGGTCCCTTGAAGCCTCTGGAGTATATTCCAGTAAATCTATGGTCCATCAACTAAATGCTAGATCTTCCAAAGCCAACTTGCCTCTAACTAGTTTGATATGGAAAAGTAGTTGCCCAAAGAAAGTAAAGGTATTCTTATGGTCTGTGGCATTTAGACGTCTAAATACGGACGAGAAGCTTCAAAAGAAATTTAGGGGTGGACCCTATCCCCCTCGGGATGCCGATTATGCTTGAAGAAAGAAGAAAATATGGACCATTTATTTCTTCACTGTGATTTTGCCTATCAATCTTGGTGTTTCTTGGCTAAAAGGCTGGGTATCGATCTTTGCTTGCCTAGAAATGTTGAAGATTGGATGATGGAAGGTTTAAGCAGCTGGAATTTGACAGGAAAAGCCAAAATTATTGGCAGTTGTGCCTTTAGAGCATTTTTGTGGCATATTTGGTTGGAAAGGAACGCTAGATCGTTTGAGAACAAATCCCTCCAAATTGATTCCTTTTGTAATTATGTACAAAATACGGCTTCTTGGTGGATATCTTTACATAAGAAATTCTTTTGTGTTATACTACTTCAAAACTGAGGAGTTCAATTTTGTTGTCAATTACGATCAAAATCAAACCGAATCAAACCATCCACACCCCTAGCTAATAGGGTTTAGAAGCAGTGGCAACGACTAGGGTTTGTATATACCATGTTAAATTTGAGTGGAGAACATTATATTTTATGTCACTCTACCATAAAAGAAAATGGTCTCTAAAATAGAAGCGAAAGACCTTATAAGAGATAAAGGAATAAATCGCAAAATAAATAAAGGAAACAATTTCATAATTTATAAGGAAATAATTCCATAACAAATAAAGAAATAATCTACCAAACAAAAAAATACTACTAATACAGTAGATACAAAGAGATTCCAATTAAAAAGGGAAATAACCAACATTTTAAAATTTCGTCCTTTTTATGACATACTAAGGGCATTTTTGTCATTTTGCTATGATCAAAGATGTGGCATTTAGAGTTTTGGGAGGCTATCTAAAGTTTTGCCATTAGGTTGTACTGAAC
The DNA here is from genome assembly GCA_017139565.1 of Luffa aegyptiaca. Classification (NCBI taxonomy): domain Eukaryota; kingdom Viridiplantae; phylum Streptophyta; class Magnoliopsida; order Cucurbitales; family Cucurbitaceae; genus Luffa; species Luffa aegyptiaca. Next base: position 149,659 of record CM029395.1, on the reverse strand, counting down.
AGATAAGGATAAATCAAATTCTAGCCTCAGAATTTTTTCTTTAAAGTTTAGTCCAGAGAGCTTAAATTTTGTAATTCATGTCCTGAGTTGCATGCCAAGAACATTCAAGTAGGATTGATCATCCTATCTTGTGAAATGTTTGACTCTTAGGCAAGGAACTTGTTTTTTCTCATAAGGGCTTTGATTTTAAGGCAATCCATGTCTAACCTAAACCCTAAGGTTGAAATCGAATAGATTTGAGGGTTTTAGTGTTAGCAAATTAGGGGTTCATATACCCAAAGAGTTCCTATTTCCAATTCACTAGGGCTTTCATATCATTTGATATCAAAAACCCAAGCATGCAATATGAAAAACACATAACAACTTTGAATACCTAGGTCAATGGATCCCAAAGAGGATAAAAAACCGGACACTTCACACATGGAATCCCAAAGAGATTTTTTATGAAGCATCAAATGGAGTCAAAATAAATTATCTTGGTAACAAATGGGGCATGATCAACATATATGCTCCAACTTGAGGAGGAGTTTTATTAGTATATATACATATATATGTTACAGTCACTTCCAAGAACGTCGTTTTAATGATATATAAGAGACAAAGCATTTTCCAAGGATGTTACCTGAAGATTACTTTCCTCTTCTCTCGATAGTTTGTTATTTACCACCACAGAATCCTCAACAGAACTGATACTGAAAATGTCAGGCCAAAAAAAATTCCAGACTTTTATCTAACAGTCAGTAATACAGTGAGGAAAATTTCCAAAACAAGAAATTTTTTTCCAGCTAGCTTCTGTTATTCGTATGAAAGGCTTTGTTGAATGAAACATATACCTTCCACAAGAAAGACAATACAAAACCTCACATCACATTTCCAAATTTCAAGACACTGTCACAAAATAATACACAACCAAAACCTTGGAGATAGCAAGCTTATGAACAAAATTCTTTACAATTTTTCATTTCAAACAATGCATATTGAGCTCACTTTGCATCAATGAATCAAATTGTTTTAGAATCTTCCCCGAGTTAGGAAACCAAGTACATGCCTGGGTTGTGAATGATAAATATTTTTTTCTCAAGCAGCAACAGAATCAGAATACTGAGTAAATGAAAGTAAAATTGATGTTGTTCATCTCTCTCTATCTCTAAAAAAATGCCTTGAGATGAAATTTGCAAAACAAAAGACAATAAAAACAGAGGGATTGCACAAGCCCTCTCCAATTAGCACTAATTATAATAAGATAATAATTATGCTTCTCGTTATAAAGAGGACTTCAAGGAGAAGCAAAAACACTATCTTCCCAGTTTTACCGTAAAAAGTTTCCACATTTTGAAAAAATCTCCCATCAAGGAGAAGCAAAAACACTAACATTTTGAAAAGATCTCCCATCAAGGAGAAGCAAAAACACTCTCTTCCCAGATTTACTGCAATAAGCTTCCACATTTTGGAAAAAAAAATCTCCCAAACCATACCTCCTAAACAATAGCTAAAATGTATCAAGCAAGAAGATTTTAACTTTCTTTCTAAAAATGAACACCACATATGTGAGAATGCAGCACATCCCTAACTTTTCTAGGGAAGACCATTTACAAATTGAAACTTCATCGATACTTTCATCTTCCATCCATCAACTCTCCTTCTGTTGATAACTTCTAAGTATCCTCCTAATAAGCAGGCTTCCACTTCACCACTTGCACGAAAGAGAGTAGTGACTCCATTCTAGGAGAGACATTCTTACTTACTTTCAAGGATTTGATTTAAGAAAAAGGATACATCCAAACCAAGCCTCATCTTTCTCCAAAAGCCTCTGCCCTTAATAGTTTAAGACTTTGATTCCAACGATCACTTGGCCACCCAATGTTCCCAAGCTCCAATTCCCTATGAAGACTTCCCCCACCTTTTAGCTTAAGACTTCGATCCCAACAATCCCTTAACCACCCAACGTTCCAAAGCTCCAATTCCGACAATGAAGACTTCCCCTTTCATGAAACAATAATGAAAAGAGAGCAAGCACTCCTCAACCCATCATTCTTGATGAGTCATCTGACTGCTTTCTAAAAGATTTTCTCATCATCATATTGCTCTCTTTCAAAGAAGACATTGTGAATTAATGCAGGAGCAACTTTTTTGTGGGTTATTTGGCTACTTTAATAGAAAGAATTTTTAATGAGGAGAGATCTTGCGACCAACTTTAGAATCATTTTTCGTAAGTCTCTTTGGGACTAAGTTTAAATAATTTTGTAAATTCTCTTTCTTTGTTAACACCATGGACAGCATCCAGAGACATTCTTCCTTCTTGTTGGATTTACGATGGTAGATTCTTTGTAGGTGGAAAATGGAGGATATTAACTACATCTTGTGGGGATGCCAGTCTGCTCAATCCTTATGGAATGGTTATTTGAACTTGTTTAGGCTATGTTTAGATCACAGCAAAGATTGTTTCTCCATAATTGAGGAGGCTTTTGAGATAAGGGTGTGGCCCTTTTGCAAGGTTTTTTTTTTTTTTGTCATTCGGCTTGGGAGGAGAAGTAGGATTTTTAGAGGAGTTGAGGGATCTTGAAAGGAGGTATGGGAGGTTTTAGATGTAACGTCTCTTTGTGGGCGTCTGTTACTTGTGTTTTTTTTTTTATAATCATTAGTTTGGTTTTATTCTTTTGGATTGGAGTCTTTGAACTACTTTGGTGGACTACCATTTTTTTAGTCCTTGTATATTCTTTCATTTTGCTCAATGAAAGCTCAATTTCTTACTCGAAAAAAGATTTTCTAGGGACCAAATTAGAACTAAACCCAAATCAAGGGATCAAATTGAATCAAAGTCCAAACAAAGGGATTAGATTATAACTTCTTTTTTTTTTTTTTTATAGGAAACATCAAGAGAGCAATTTCATTCAACTGCACAAAAGAATACACCTAAAAGAATACACCTAAGGGCCAGGGGATGAGGAAGCCCCTGCCCAAGCACTATCTCAAAATGGCTTGCCAATCATTACTAATCATAAGGAAGCTATAATTACAAAAAAATTCTTTGTTGAGAGTAATCCACCACAAGGCCCTACTTTGTATAAAGATACAAAAAGAGTCGAAACTAGAAGATTTATCTTCAAACGATCTAGAGTTCCTTTCCTTCCAAATGCTCCAAATGGTCGTTCTAAACGCACAACTGGCCACCACTCTAGCTTTTTTGGTTAAGTTCCAAGCGTTCAACCTTTCCAACAACTAGTCTTCAATCTTTTGAGGGACACAAAGAGAAATGCCCAGCAACCCAGCAATAAAACTCCAAGCCTTCCAAGCAAAGCCACAGTGGATAAAAAGGTGGTCAAGATGTTCTTCCTCCCTCAAACACAAACGACAACCCGAGGGAGAGAGGTACCAATGCTGAAATTTCTTTTGAAGCTTTTCATCAGTGTTAATGTTGCGGTATGCCAAGGACCACAAAAAGATTTTAACTTTTTTGGGACTGTTATGCTTCCAAATAAGGTTTATTAGAGTTGGCTTGATCTTAACAGGAGTTTTAACAGTAGCCTGGAAGAAAGATTTAGTTGTAAACGTCCCACTGCTATCAATCTGCCATCGAATATCATCCAGACCCGAGCCCAGTTGGACATTACTGATTTTCTCAACCAACGCCATCCAGCTTTCTATTTCTCTATCAAACAGCCCTCTTCGAAGAGCCAAATTCCAGGTTTGGTTAGGTTGGTCCCAACATTCAAAAATAAAGTTGCCTTTTTTCCCCGAGAGGGAGTAAAGATCCGGAAAGGAAACCTGTAGAGGCACATTGTCACACCACCTATCTTCCCAAAATCTGATATTTTTACCGCAACTAAGATGAAATTTGGTAAACTGATCGAAAGCCTTATAGTTTTTGGCAATGGCTGTCTAGGGACTATTGTCTCTCCTTTTAGTTAACTCACCAGATTTCCAGCCGAAGGGATCAACTCCATAAATACTAGCTATCACTGATCTCCACAAGGACTTTTTCTCCTGGGCAAATCTCCAGAGCCATTTTGTGATTAGAGCATAATTTCTTTGATATAAGGCACCCACCCCTAAACCACCAAACTTGATGGGAAGAGCAGTCCATTCCCATTTAACCAGATTGCTACCCGGCTTATAAGTCCCACCATTCCATATAAAGTCTCTGCTGATTTTCTCCATGGCTTTGGTAACTGATTTAGGAGCTTTTAAAAGGGAAAAGAGGTACTGAGGTATGCTATTGAGGATAGCTTGAGTTAGCGTCACTCTCCCACCCTTCGATATAGGAAATTTTCTCCATTTATCAAGCTTGAATCTGAGCCTTTCTATCAAAGGTTCCCACAGAGCTTTCCGGCGATACTTTCCCCCCAAGGGAAATCCAAGATAATTTATAGGAAACGGCTCTGTTTGACAACCAGCAGCTTCAGCCCAATCAACCATATCCGAGGGTTGGATATTTATCCCAATGATGGACGTTTTGGATTTATTTATGGAGAGCCCCGAGCCAGCAAGGATTATATTCAGAATGTCCCACCATCTTCCTATGTCATCAGCACTGTTTGGGCAAAAAACAAGGGTATCATCACCATACTGGAGTAAAGAAACTACCACTTTGTCTTTACCAACCTGCAAGCCATTCAAAATCTTCTTCTCTAAGCAAAATTGGACAGATTTGGCTATAACATCACCCACGATGGTGAAAAGGAAGGGAGAGAGGGGGTCTCCTTGTCTCAACCCTCTAGAAGCTACAATCTTCCCTCTAGGCCTCCCATTAATAATCACAGAGAAGTTAGAATTATTGAGGCACCCTGCAATCCAATTCCTCCAAAGCTTACCAAACCCTTTCAACTCAAGCACAGCATCTAAGAACTCCCTGCTAACTTTGTCATAGGCTTTTTCAAGATCTAATTTCAACAGCACACCCTTCTTCTTAGTTGCCCGATAATCTTCAACTGCTTCGGAGGCCACTAAAATGGCATCGAGAATTTGCCTACCTTGCACAAAAGCCATTTGGCAGTCACTAATGGTTAGATGCAGAACCTTCTTTAATCTTTCTGCCAAAACCTTTGCTATAAGCTTATAGAGGGAGGTAACCAAGCTGATTGGACGGAAATCCTTGATCTTGGCAGCATTCTTTTTTTTTTTGGATCAAGCAGATATATGTCTCATTAGTTCGTTTATTGATGATACCGTTTTTAAAAAATTCTTGGAACACCTCTACTAGGTCATGTTTCAAGATGTTCCAAAGATTTTTGAAAAGTTCTCCCGTCATACCATCTGATCCCGGAGATTTCAGATTGCCCATCCCTTGCACTGCTTTAAGAATCTCCTCTTCACTGAAGCTCATTTCCAGCATATCCCTATGTTGGGCGTTGATTGGGGCCCAATCGATACCTTCTATAATGAACCGGGGATTGATATCTCTCTCATAAAGCTTGCTGTAGAAACCCAAAACCTCCTTTTCAATGTCCTCATCAGAGGAAAGAATATCTCCGTTATCATTCTCTAACAAAGAGATGTGAGCTCTGTTTTTCATTGCCGAAGCCCATTTGCTAAAAAAGGCAGAATTCTCGCCACCTTCTGTTAACCGTCTAATCTTGCATTTTTGGTTTAGGCTTCTCTGCTCATTAATGGTGATATCCAGAAGCTCAGCTTTAAGTCTGTTTCTATCAGATATATGATGTGGGAGAATGCTATCTTGCTCTTCTAAAAGGTCTATTTGCTCTATTTGCTGAATAACTTCAATTTTCCTTTTAACTTTCTTGCCATAAGAGTCTTTGTTCCACTCTTTGATCTTCATCTTTAGCCCTTTCAATTTTTCCATAAATTTATATCCAACCCAACCAGACGGATTTAAAGCTGACCACCAAGACTCCACGCATTTCTTGAAGTCAGGATCTTCCAGCCAAACATTTTCAAATCTAAAGGGAGTGGGCCCCCATTTAAAGGCCCCAATAGAAATCATAATCGGGAAATGATCGGAGGTGGGTCTGGGCAGCCTTTCTACTTTGTAGTCTCTATAAATCTCATTCCACAAACTAGAGATGAGGATCCTATCAATCCTCGAAGCAGCCACTCTCTCACCCAATCTAGACCAGGTAAATTGGCCATTAACCATCGGGGGGTCAATCAGATCTGTATCAGCAATAAATTTATTGAACGTCTTCGTGCATCTGGAAATGCGAGTGGCATTAAGTCTATCGGCAATCCATCTAACCATATTAAAATCTCCCACAACACACCACGCCCCATCGCAAAGCCCACAGAGGTCATAAAGCTCTCTGATGAATTGCTTTCTTTCTTTATAGCAGCATGGCCCATACACGTCCGTCACCCACCCCATAAATCTCCCATGAAAGGTACGCTTTATCGAGACAGAGAAGGCCCCCAAGACAGAGCTTTCGACTTCCACCACATTTTCTTTCCACATCACAAGGATGCCCCCAGCCGAATTGTAAGCGTCAAGGGACAGCCAACCAATGTGTCTATAACTCCACAACGACTTAATCACCCTCCTATCTATCATAGCCAGTCGAGATTCCTGCAGGAAAACAATATCCGGGTTAAAATTTCTAAGGAGGTCTTTTATAAGGGCTCTCTTTGACCTCACACCTAGCCCTCTGACGTTCCATGAGAGGATCTTCATGAGGTCACTATGTCGTCCCTATCTAAGCAATCACTCCTATTCTCAAATCCCTGGTCTAAGACAATTTCTGACTTGGCCTCTGCTTCTTTCTCCCAAGTTCTTAAGAGGTTGGTTACCTCTCTGTTTTTCCTCTTCTGATTGGTGTTCCCCTTCTTCATATTGGAGTTTGAAATTGGCCTAATACACAGATTGTTCTTCCTCAAGGTAAGGACTATATCTTTGCTAATCACAAAGCCTTCGGGGATCGTAGTATCTCTAATGATAGTCTGATTTCCCTGCTGAGGGATCATCGCCAAAGCTCTCGGGTTCTCATGACACGGGGTCTCAAAGACTGGGCTCTTTTCTCTACTCACTGTGGAGATTGGGTTCACCGTAGACTTACTTAGGCTTTCTCCTCTTATACAGTTCTCCGGCTGGAGTGAATTCGGTATTTTTTCGAGGCTCTCAGATTGAGAAATCACAACGTCTTCACTTTCTTTCAAAAAACACATTTGGTAATCTTCTGGGATATCGACTATACTTTTCTCACCAATGCCCTCTGTCTACAGAGTCGTCTTCCAACTCTCTACTCGCTGGGCTAGAAATCGAGAAATCAGAGTCTAGAGTAATTTCACCATTCCACTCTTTCATCGTGTCACTCTCCAAGCGGTCTTTCTTTTTTTCCATGGACTGAACATGGCCTTTCTTAAATGTGGTGACCTGGGCTTTATGCGCAAAGGAGACCCCTTTCCTCTTTCTCTCGTTGGGCTTTAGGCAATTATTTTCGTTTGAGTTTCCCACGTTCTGGGCCTCAGTCTGAGTATCATCTTGGGCTTTCCTTTTGGGCTTGTTACTAAAATCATCCGTCATACTTGGCCTGTCATTTTCAAACTCCATTTGGCGGGACATTTCAAAGTTTTCATTATTATTTTCCAGCTGTCCCCTAGTACCTTCATTATCTGCAGAAGTATCTTGGATATTAGCCATCGGGTAATCCGAACCATTCTCAATTCGCCAAATCTCCGTTGGACTAAAGTCCAAGTCCGAAGGGCCCCTGTGGAAGGCGTGGGCTGCCTCCGGCGAGAAGCTGCCATGGATTCCGGCATCTCTGTTAACCAACATTTGACCTTCTTGAAACGTGACAATCTGCACATTAAAAATCTCGTTACCATATTTTATTTTCACCTTCGCTGGAATGAAGCCACAATAGTTATTTCGAATCTTGATTATCGCTTCCACGCAATCAATGAGCAGGGAGTTCTCCTCAGCGTATTCAATAAAGCCTCCCAGACAGTCGCCAATTGCTTTAAAGGTTTTTAACTGCCATAAATGCAGGGGAAGGTTGCGAATTTTTATCCAACCACCGTAGCTGGGCACTGTGTTGATCTTTCCATGTTTCAGCTTATCCCATTTCTCAACTTTCAGAATCAGTGGGCCAAAGCTAACCCAGCCCCTGTTTTTCGTTAATAACTCTGCCAACTCTTTCAAAGGGCATTTAAGAAGTGCCTTATCCGGTTGAAAGGGATTTATGACTAACGGCTCCATTAATTGTTGTTGCCTAACTTCTAGAATTCGGCCACAGTCGTCATGGAAGTCCCTTTTCGTAATAACTATCACCATGCTCCAATCGATCTTCCTTATTTCTCCGCAGCTGGCTTTTGGTGTGTCTTCCACTCCTTTGTAGGAGGGGGGGCGGTTTCTTTATCTTAGCAGCCTTTTTCCCGGAGTTTTTTACAATATCCGTGAATGATCTACTTCTATTCTCCCTTCTTTGTGGTTCTTTCTCCTCCCCTCTGTGCTGATTTTCATCTCTTCCACTCACAAAGTCTTTCAGAAGGTTCGAGAAGCTCTTCCATCCCTTGAAATCAATTCCTGCCGGGACAACTAGATTGGGTTTACCTCCAGAGTTTACAACTTTGGTTATCTCAAGGAAGCTCCCTCGTTTGTTTGATATCTTTTGTATCCAAATGAAGCCATTATTGCAGTCGGTTTTCCTAAAAAACTTGTGGGTAGCAGGAGCATGCAGCAGGTCATCAATCGAATCTGAGATCCAAACCAATACAATTTCCTCGGCTGATAGCCCATATCTCTTTCTTAGGTGTTCTTCCTGGATTCGAACTACCCGTCCTTTGTAGTTCTTATCAAAGTAGCACTTAAAAACCTTGTTCTCAATCCGCACTTGAATCTGTCTCGCACTCGACATAGCTCCAGCGAGGAACCCACCTCAAAGCTCAGCTACAGCACAAACAGACAAAGACGAAAAGGAAAACTCTACCTCTCCGACGGCATTGCCAGAGGGGACATCGGAAGTTAGAGGAAAGGAAGCGATCCAGCAAAGCCTCCACCGCACCTCCCAAAGGTAAACCCACCCTCCCCTCTGGAAAGATCTCCAGGACCCAATACACCCAGAACTTCCTTACCAAACGCTCAGACCCAAATCGGAGACCATCATCGGAGGTGCGATCAGAGTTTCGCCGCCTTTCTCTCTCTCTCTCTTGATTTTTTTATTAGATTATAACTTCATTATCATTTATATGGTTCTTTCCTATTTCTCCTATATTGTACGGAGCATGGGAAGCTTTTGTGGCAAGCTGGGATTTGTGCTATTATTTGGGGCTTAGAGGGAGGAGAGAAACAATAGAACCTTTAGAGAGCTTGACTCTTGAGAGGGATCATAGAGATGTGTGTCCATACTAGATACTATGTTTCTCTTAGGGCGTCGGTGACACATTTGTTTTGTAATTACTCTATAGGCATCATTTTAGTTGACTGGAGCCTCCTTCTCTAATGGGTATTTTGGGGGCTTGTTTTTTATATACCCATTTATTCTTTTATTTTTTTCTCACAGAACCCCCCCCCCCCCCCAAAAAAAAAAAAAAAAAAAAACCTTCCTCAATGTTTGCTTACATTTTCATTAAATCCTTTTCATACAATGATACAAGTATTTTTGGTGTGTGTGTGGCTCGTAATAGAGCTTGCTGCTTGCCAATGGAGGAGATCCAGTTTCATCAGTTGTTCATAGATAAGGAAAGGCACTCGGTAAACCACTCTTGTTCCTATTTTGTGAAATATTCAGTTTGAGTGGAACGTAACAATATTTTTTTTCTTTTATTAGAAAATTTATAAACAAAAGAGAGGAAGAAAAACAGCAGCCTAGGAGATAAGGCAGAGCAAACACCCTCCTAGAAACAACTATTACGAGAAAGCCCTCCAATTAAATGCAGCCACTGAGGATTAGTGCATCTGGCCAAATTCCGGCCCAGAAGTGGAAGTGGTTCAATTCCAACAAATAATTCCCTTTCTTTTCTATTTTGTTCAATCATCAAACTGCTTCCTAAGTTGGCCAATAGCAGGTTAATTAGAGTGATAGCAACAGTAATAGGTACAACCAACTAACTAATTGATGTAGGACATCTTGTCCTTTCTTGAAAGTTCTTGCCTTTTCTTGTGTAATTCTTGTGTAAATCCAAGAGGTCTTTATTTTTACCTTTCTTGGTTAGTTTTATCTTTTATTTTGGGCAAAGGGCAGCCCCTTTTATTTTTTATAGCTTATTAAAGCTAGTAGTTAGTTCAACTCTTTAAAGTTTCACCCTTGGTTAGTTATTCAGCCTATATAAGGGGCGGTTTTGTATTCATTCATCATTTTTTCATCATTAATAAGAACTCACCAGCTTGTTTACATCAAGTGGTGTCAGAGCTCCGATCCTAGCTTGAACTTAGTTCACAAGTGGATCTTTTGATTCAAACACCAATGGACGCGACAGCTTCCTCCAACGATCGACGCTTGCAGTCGGTTGAAGCATCGATTGAGGTGCTGAAAAAAGGATTCGAAGACATCCAACGATCAATTGCGAATCTCACTCAACAAGTAGCTCGTTTAGATGTTAACCATGAACAAAGAAACCCTAAAGAAGTTGCTGCAAATCAAAATGTTCAACCTCCTATCCAAGAAATCCAAGAAAGACCTTTACAGCAAGATAATCCTATGTTACAACTTGGAAATCATCAAGCTGGTAGACTCCCTGGAAATCAAATGCCTGGATTTATGATGTATGATTCAGAATCTTTGGATGATGGGGAATTTCAGAACATAGGGCAGCAGATACAAGGTGCAAGAATTCCAAGAAACCATCATTATGTTCACTATGGTCAAGAAAACCAAGAAATTAAGATGAAGGTGGATCTTCCTAGCTTTAGTGGGAGGATGGACGTCGAAAAATTCTTGGATTGGATCAAGAAAGTTGAGAGTTTTTTTGAGTATGCTAATACACCTGAAGACAAAAAGGTCAAATTGGTTGCATTCAAGTCGCAAAGTGGTGCATCGGCATGGTGGGATCAACTTCAAAATAACCGGCGGTACTATGGAAAGCAACCCATTAAAAAATGGCCTAAGATGCTTTGCCTCATGAAGAAACGTTTTCTCCCAATAAACTACCAACAAATCTTGTACAATCAATATCAACTATGTAAACAAGGTGGTCGATCGGTTCTTGATTACACTGAAGATTTTCACCGATTGGGGGCTAGAAACAACCTACCTGAGACCGAACAACAACAAATTTCAAGATTTGTGAATGGCCTACGCGATGACATCAAAGAGGTAGTCAACCTACATCCGCTAGCTTATCTTACTGATGCTATCTCTCTTGCAACAAAGATTGAGGAAAATGAAGAGGGAAAACAAATCAAGACATACCAAAGGAGAAACAATTGGGCTAAACAAGAACATCAACCTTCAAAAAGAAACATGCTGGACACTACAAAAAACTTTCAACCAGGATCTTCATCCAATTCTTCAGCAAGGCAAGAAGGATGAAATTCTGTCGAAGAACCATTCAGGCAAAGGTTTGGAAGGTAATTCTACTAAAAAGACTACTAATCCATATAATCGCCCCACTCTTGGAAAATGTTTTAGATGTGGACAGCAAGGGCACCTCTCAAATGAGTGTCCACAACGTCGAAACCTAACCATTCGCGAGGAGGACAATGAGGAAGACTCTAATGATTCCGAAGGTGGGAATGACTATGAATATGCCGATCCTGATTCAGAAGGAGATCAATTATCATGCATCATTCAAAAGATCCTCCTTACACCCAAGACCGAGATAAATCCGCAAAGAAACAAGCTGTTTCGCACAAGATGCACGGTCAATGGTAAGATTTGTCAAGTAATTATTGATAGTGGTAGTACTGAGAACTTAGTTTCTAAAAAACTTGTGCATGCTTTAAATCTAAAAACAGAACCCCACCCCAATCCCTACACGGTAAGTTGGATCCAAAAAGGGGGTGAGACAAATTTCAGATATTTGTACTGTATCACTTTCCATAGGACAACATTATAAAGACCAAATTGTGTGTGATGTGTTGGAAATGGATGCATGTCATATCTTATTAGGTAGACCTTGGCAGTTTGATAACCAAGCCCTACATAGAGGTCGTGATAATACCTACATTTTTGAATGGATGGGAAAAACATTGGTCCTTTTACCTTTAGGAAACGTTGAGGATTAAAAAAAAGCACCATGAGGGAACATCTAAAAAACAACTTTTTACCATAACTTTTGGAAAAGATATTATCCCTAAACATAAAGAAAGTCTAGTTGCTTTTCTTGTTAAAGGAGAGGTTGAAAACCAAGAAACACAAAATCTGCCCACCCAAATCAGTGAGCTTTTAGCCAAATTTCCAGAAATTTCAACTTCCCCTTCTACCCTCCCACCCTTAAGGAACATACAACACCAAATCGACCTTGTACCCGGCAACTCTCTACCAAATCTTCCACACTATCGCATGAGTCCTAAGGAATATCAAATCTTACATGAACAAATCCAAGAATTACTTGACAAAGGCCACATTCAACCTAGCTTAAGTCTTTGTGCTGTACCCGTCCTTTTAGCTCCTAAGAAAGATGGTAGTTGGCGGTTATGTGTTGATAGTAGAGCCATAAATAAAATAATCGTTCAATATTGCTTCCCCATTCCTCGTTTAACCGACCTTTTAGACCAACTTGGGGGAGCCTCTATATTTTCTAAAATAGATCTAAAAAGTGGCTACCACCAAATTAGAATTAAACCCGGGGATGAATGGAAAACGGCTTTTAAAACAAATGAAGGCCTTTTTGAGTGGTTGGTAATGCCATTTGGATTGTCTAATGCTCCAAGCACTCTCATGCGACTTATGAATCAAGTTCTATTACCTTACATGAATAAGTTTGTGGTGGTTTACTTTGATGATATACTTATGTAGATTATTTCATTCAATTTTATTTTTCCCTTATTTAGATTAGATTCTATTCCATCTTGATGTTTTTTCCTTTTATGTACTTTTGTACTCTATATCTATTTGTTTTTTGGAGGCTAGTGAATAATAATCAATTTTCTCCTAAAAACCACATGGTATCAGAGCCCATTAAATCCAAACGGATATTCGGTCCAAGAAAAAAAAAATTGGGATCCGATCCAAGAATGGTGAACCAAATAGGCACCATCTTGAGGGGGCATGTTGAGGATCCCACATTGAAAAGATTATTGGAGACCTCACAAGTTATAAGATTGATGGGTTCTCCACTCACCGCCAATTGGTTTTGAGATGGAAGCCCATGTAATTCCAAAATCTTTCTTCAAACTTACCTCTTCGGGTGTTTGGTTGTTCTTCCTTTGTTCATAACCATTCTCCTCACCTGTCTAAACTTGATCCAAAATCCATCAAATGCATTTTTCTAGGTTATGCATCCCACAAAAAGGGATACAAATGTTATTCACCTATCACTAGAAAAATGTATACATCCATGGATGTCACATTCTTTGAAAATCATCCTTTCTTTATCAAGTCCCAAATTCAGGGGGAGAATATGAGGGAATTTGAGCCTCTAGATGTTGAGCCTATTTCTGTCATTCCTACTATTCCTATCACTAATGAGACCGAGACCTTAGCCCCTACCATAAATGTACCCCCTATTTCTGAGTCTAATATTCCTGAAGTACCACAAAATCGCACACCTATTGTTTATACAAGAAGGAAAGAGGCTACCTTGCAAAACCAAGAATGTCAACCACCTGAACCAAATTCATCATCGCTGAATTCCACGGATGAGAACATCACATTTATGGCACCTGTGATCGATGATCTAACCCTACCAATTGCTCAGAGAAAAGGTGTTAGAAGTTGCACTAGCCATCCCATTGAAAAATATGTTGCATATGGAAAATTGCTTCCTACTTATAAAGCATTTATCACTCAGCTGGACAGTATTCACATTCCACAAACCATTCATGATGCACTCAAAGATCCGAAATGGAAAAAGGCAGTGGATGAAGAAATCAGAGCTCTTGAAAGCAATGGAACGTGGACTCTTACCCAACTTCCTCATGGAAAGAATCCAGTTGGTTGCAAATGGGTTTTCACGGTCAAATACAAATCTGATGGCAATGTGGAACGATTTAAAGCCAGACTTGTTGCGAAGGGCTTCACTCAGTCATACGGTGTAGATTACCAAGAAACTTTTGCCCCTGTTGCAAAATTAAATACTGTGCGTGTTCTACTGTCTCTAGCTGTGAACCAGGATTGGCCACTTCACCAACTTGATGTTAAAAATGCATTCTTGAATGGTGATCTCGAAGAAGAAGTTTATATGACAATTCCCCCTGGAATGGAAGACAAGTCTAATAGTAACTTGGTGTGTAAGTTGAGAAAGTCTCTATATGGATTGCAACAATCTCCACGTGCTTGGTTTGATAGATTTACTAAAACTCTGATTAAAAGCAGCTATTATCAATGCCAAGCTGATCATACCTTGTTTGTGAAATCCTCAAATAACAAAATTGCAATTTTGATTGTATATGTGGATGACATCATCATTACAGGGAATGATATAGAAGAGATTCTCAACCTCAAAAGGATGCTTGCAACTGAGTTTGAAATCAAAGATCTAGGAAGTTTGAGATATTTTCTAGGCATGGAAGTGGCACGATCCAATAATGGTATTATAATTTCCCAGAGAAAGTATATCCTAGATCTATTAAAGGAGACAGGAAATCTTGGGTGTAGACCTGCAGAAACACCCATGGATCCAAATCTAACTTTACACCAAAGTGAAGAAGTTATTCCAGTTGATAAAGGCATGTATCAAAGACTTGTGGGAAAGTTAATTTATTTGTCGCATACCAGACCAGACATTGCATACTCTGTTAGCATTGTTAGCCAATATATGAACAATCCAAATGAACGTCATCTGGGAGCTGTGAACAGAATTTTGAAATACTTGAAAGGCACCCCAGGTCATGGTTTATTATTCAGAAAATCTTCAAACAGAATGGTAGAACTCTATACTGATGCTAGTTGGGCTGGAGAATTAACTGACCGAAAATCTACGACAGGCTATTGTTCCTATGTTTGGGGTAACTTGGTTACTTGGAGAAGTAAAAAACAAGCCGTTGTTGCAAGAAGCAGTGCAGAAGCGGAATACAGAGCTCTTGCTTTGGGAATATGAGAAGGGATATGGATTCAGAAACTTTTGACAGAACTGAAAATTGATACTCAGAACACAGTTAAAATGTTTTGTGATAGTCAATCAGCCATCAGTATTGCAAAGAATCCTGTTCATCATGACAGAACAAAGCACATAGAGATAGATCGACATTTCATATTTGAGAAGGTCAACAATAGAATAGTGGAACTAAACTATGTTCCTTCTCGTCATCAAGTTGCTGACATTCTCACCAAAGCATTACCAAGGACAAGCTTTGAAGAATTCAACTCCAAGCTTGGCTTGTATACTATATACAATCCAGCTTGAGGGGGAGTGTAGATTATTTCATTCAATTTTATTTTTCCCTTATTTAGATTAGATTCTATTCCATCTTGATGTTTTTTCCTTTTATGTACTTTTGTACTCTATATCTATTTGTTTTTTGGAGGCTAGTGAATAATAATCAATTTTCTCCTAAAAACCACAACTTATTTATAGTCATTCTAAAGATGAACATCTTGATCACCTTCACCAAATATTCTCTGTTTTACACACTAATCAGTTGTTTATTAACCTAAAGAAGTGCATTTTCATGTCCACAACAATTAATTTGGGGTGGCAGTGGATCCTCGTAAAATTACAGCCATACAAAATTGGCCTACACCAAATAACATCAATGCTTTACAATCTTTCCTAGGTCTAGCATCTTTTTACCACAAATTTATAACAGATTTTAGCACCGTGGCAGCACCCCTAACTAATTGTTTGAAAAAAGGAAACTTTGCTTGGGAAAAAGAGCAAGACAGTAGCTTCACTAAACTTAAAACCCTTTTAGCCTCCACTCCGGTTCTAGCCCTCCCCAACTTTCAAAAACCCTTTGAGGTCTCGGTGGATGCTTCGGGAGTTGGCATTGGAGTTGTCCTTAGTCAAGAAGGCCACCCTATTGAGTTTTTGAGTGAGAAATTAAGCCCTGCTCGCCAAAAGTGGAGCACTTATGAGCAGGAATTATATTCTTTGGTTCGTGCCCTTAAACAATGGGAGCATTATTTGTTAGCTAACGAATTTATCTTACTAACTGACCATTTTTCTTTGAAGTTTCTTCAGTCACAAAAAAATATTAGTCGTATGCATGCTAGATGGCTTCAATTTTTACAACGCTTTGATTTTGTCATCAAACACACCACGGGTAAGTCCAATAAAGTGGCTGATGCGCTGAGCTGAAAAGGTACTTTTTTAACATTACTTAAAGGTGAAATTATTGCTTTTGATACCCTCCCTCAAATGTATGCCACTGATGTAGATTTTAAAGACATTTGGGAAAAATGTACAAACCATAAATCTTGCTCAGACTTTCATATTTTAGATGGGTTTTTGTTTAAGGGTGATTCCATTTGTATTCCCCACACGTCCCTTAGAGAATCCATCATCAAGGAATGTCATTCGGGGGGGTTAGCTGGCCACTTTGGTCGAGATAAAACAATTACAGCAGTATCTTCCAAATTTTTTTGGCCACAACTTCAAAAAGATATTACCAATTTTGTGCGTCGGTGTTTTATTTGTCAAACTTCAAAAGGAGGAACTCAAAATATAGGTCTTTACACACCTCTCCCTATTCCTAATTCAATATGGGAAGACTTATCAATGGATTTTGTGCTTGGCTTGCCTCGCACCCAACGTGGTTTTGATTCGGTTTTAGTTGTTGTAGACCGTTTTAGTAAAATGGCGCATTTCTTGCCTTGTAAAAAGACTAATGATGCTCTTAATGTTGCTAATCTCTTTTTTCGTGAGATTGTTAGGCTTCATGGCATACCCAAATCGATTGTTTCAGATAGAGATGTCAAATTTATGAGTTATTTTTGGCGCTCTTTGTGGAAACAGTTTGGCACTAACCTACTTTTCAGCACTACAAGTCACCCTCAAACGGATGGTCAAACCGAAGTAAACAACCGTACTCTTGGCAATCTTGTGCGTTGCCTTAGTGGTGATAAACCAAAACAATGGGATCTTCAATTGGCTCAAGCCGAATTTGCCTTCAACCACATGAAAAATAGGTCCACAGGGAAGTCCCCCTTCGAAGTTGTTTACACTCATCTACCTCGTGTTACTTTTGACTTAGCTAACCTACCTAGTGTTGTTGATGTTAGTTCCGAGGTTGAACACATGGCAAAAAGGATTGCTGATTTACATTCTGAAGTTAAAGAACACCTAGAGCGGGCTAATGCTTCATATAAACAATCAGCTGACTCTCACCGACGGTTTAAGGAGTTTCAAGTGGGCGATTTAGTGATGGTTCACCTTCGCAAGTCTCGACTACCAGCTGGTCATCACAACAAATTAACAAACAGAAAGCTTGGTCCATTTTCTGTTTTGGAGCGCATTGGAGACAACGCTTATTGCATTGATCTTCCTACAAACCTTCGCATCAGCAACACCTTTAATGTGGCTGATTTATACTCTTACTTTGCTCCAGATGACTTTACTATCCAAACATAACTCGAGGACGAGTTCTTTTCTAAGGGGGAAGGGTTTGATGTAGGACATCTTGTCCTTTCTTGAAAGTTCTTGCCCTTTCTTGTGTAATTCTTGTGTAAATCCAAGAGGTCTTTATTTTTACCTTTCTTGGTTAGTTTTATCTTTTATTTTGGACAAAGGGCAGCCCCTTTTATTTTTTACAGCTTATTAAAGCTGGTAGTTAGTTTAACTCTTTTAAGTTTCACCCTTGGTTAGTTATTCAGCCTATATAAGGGGCTGGTTTTGTATTCATTCATCATCTTTTTATCATTAATAAGAACTCACCAGCTTGTTTACATCACTAATCCAACCTTTTCTGTTAACTAACTCATAACAGATGGTAGGAATTAAAAAAACAGCTATAAATTGCCAACTATCTGTGAGGCCTCCCATTGTGAAAATGTACGCTAGGAGGGGCAAAACAGGGAATTCAAACACTGACGATTAGTTAGTGGACTAGTGGAACATGCTTTGAACGGGAAGGGTAGTGTTCATTATAGAGCAAAAAGCAGGCTGAGGTTAGCAGCTATTGTGGAATTTTGTGGCTGAAAGGCTTGGTAGGAGAGGTTCCCAGCTCTCACGAAAATAGCTGGTGGTTTGTTTGCTTTTAGTTTTTCTGCTGTGACCTTGTTCTTGATATTTTCTGTGCATTCTCGAAAGTTATCTATAGAATAGTGCTATTGCTCTTTAAGTCTGAGTTTGTGGTTTTCATTGAATTGACAGGTACACTGTGAGGTTGAAACCTTATACTATCACTCTATCAAATAGGCAATGAAGATGCATCAGTGCTTGACTTACAAGCGTAGAGAGTAACACATGTACTTTCACGGAGAGCGTGAAACATCCTCATCTTCCTTGTTTTTAATTTTTGTATGGAAAAAAATCGTTTTGGTAGCTCATCAACCGCTTTGTCTTAGTTTCTTTTGCTCTCTCTCTTTCTCTCTCGTATAGAAACAGTACAATTTTATGAGAAAATAGAAATTTATTAATAATAACTGCCCCTCATTTTGATTTTTAGTTATTAACAAAATAAGCACTACCCCACAGAACAAAACATTGGTAAAAGCACGTGGCCACCAAAAATAACAGACATTAAAGAACACATGATGAATATCAATATTCATATCGTAAATCAAGAAAAAAAAATATAGGGGCAAATTGAGGAGTGTCTTTGGAAAATTAACGCATAGTAAAGTACCTACGCAGTACCTTCCAGAGGGAAGAAAGTCACCGAGAGCAAAAACCAAGCCAAAGACCAAAACAGCTACACCTATTCCAATCTACTTGCAACACAGTTGAATTAGCATTACATGAATTGAAAAAAATCGACCTGAAACAAACATTTCTTACCTTGATACCAAGTCCAATTGTTTTCTCTTCAGATTCCACTGGTGCGTCATAGTCAATTGCTCCAAATTCGTTTATATTGTCTGCCTTTTTCTTCTCAAGTGCTGATCTGTACAGTTTTCAGGATAAATTTTCCAGTTTACAGATTAAAATGTTCAAAGATATATTTTTTGCCTTATGGAAGACCAGAAGTCTCAAAAGAGTTAACATTTTAATATGGATTATGCTTAACGGATCATTAAATTGCTCTGAGGTTCTGCAGCATAAACTTCCTTCGCATTGCATTTCCCCTACAGCTTGTTCTTTTAGTTGGACAGCAAAGGACTCATTACAACATATTTTCTTTGATTGTTTATATTCTCGGCCCCAAAAGAGTTAACATGTTTCAGTTGCTTATTGGAGCTCCATTGTCGACCAAATCCAAAATTTTATGGTGTAATGTAGTGAAAGCCATTTTGTCAATTGTCAGAGCTTTAGTTTGAAAGAAATTAGAGGATCTTTCTTTTTTTTTTTTTTAACAAGAAAAAAATCTTTTCATGAAATGAAATGAAAAGAGAAAAGGATACCAACTCCACAAGGGAGTGAAAATGAAAGAAAAACAATACAAAGCATAAAGACCAAATAAAATAAATAAAAGCATTTCAATTCAGATGAGAGTCCTGAGATGAGAAGACAACAAAAAACTTTTAGAGAGAACTTCAAGAAGAGGTCTTTAGATGAGTTGATTCAAACCAAACGAGCCAAAATTCTGATAATGAAGCTTGAAGATTCTAATATAAAGAATTGAAACAAAACTTATCATGAACTGAAACCTAAACAACCACAAAACTGTCCCAAACAGATATGGAGTTTCCACAAACGTCCTAGCAAAAATCAATGTTTTAAAAGGCTAAAGGCGACCTCAAGGCTTTTCCTCCTGAAGAAGCGAGGCGCAAGCCTTGAGGTGGTATGAGGCGTAAGTCTCAATTTTAATTAAAAACATTATACAAATCCTAAATTTGTGTGAACAAGCAATGCTAAACAAAATATTTATATAAAAGTCAAAGTCACCCCTTGAATTGCTAATTGAGAAAAAAGAAATCTACAAGTATATCTTTAACATCACTACTATTATCACTTATTGGATTGACTTATTCTATAAATTTTTATTTTTAATGTTTTTAAAGCCTAAGTGGTAAAAATAGTAATATATCAAATTGTTATGACTCAAAAAGAACGGGAAAATTAATACTATTCTTCTAACTATTATATGAGGCGTAGAGACTTTAAGCCTCAGTGCCTTTTTATAAAGGCGTAAGCCTCTTATGGTCCAAAGAAGGCGTAAGTCTCGAGGCTAAAAGTTAGAGATTTGTCTTGAGGTGAGCCTCAAGGCGTAAGCCTCAATAGCTTTTTAAAACATCGGCAAAAATGAACCAAAAGGGTGATCTTAATTGATAAAAAAAACGAAAAGCAGGACGAAACAAACTAGAAGCAACTAAAACTCCTGAAACAGCAGAAAAGAATAGAGAAGATTGAACCCACTGCCTCAAAAAATATAATCAATAGAACAATCCTTCCAAACCACACCACAAACGTCTAACGAAGAAGCATTGACAGAAGAGACCAAAACAAAACTCCAAAAAACAAGTAGAACAAAATGAAGCTTTTTTTTTTTTTTATGAAAATAACAAAATGAAGCTTGATCCACAAAACTTGAACTATCAAACCACGACAAGTAAATCCAAAAAAGCAACAAATCATAACCACTGACTTCCAACTTCCTCATGAGAAAAATACGCAAACTATAATTAAGCTTTCTGAATAACCCCGTTGGGTACAAAAGTGGGAATCTCTTTGAGTTGCAAACCACTCGCTTTGATTAAAGAATCAAATTTATCCGGTAACAAAACATCACTACTTAATGGTTGAATTTCATCTGAAACCTTAAAAATTGAGCCGCTAGACTTGGTAGGTGTCTAGGAGAGAGATTTTAAGTCATCAAGTATAGAATTCCCGACTATATCTTCTCCACAAAAGCTACTACGGTGCTGAAAATCAAGTTCCACACTACTTACACTAACATCAAATTTACAATCCGAAACATCAATGTAGGGAGAAGAGTGGTCGTTATGTGATGAGTTTGTTTTAGAAGAAGTCAATAAAACCTTATCAAAATGGGTATCTTTAGGCCCGATATTACAGTGTTCCACAATAAGGTACTGTGATGAATCCTTTGGAAAATTGTCTTGCTTTAAGTTGACTGAATGGACCAATAAATTTGTGCAAGTCTCTTCAATGATATCACCATTAAGTAGAGAGGCAGCTGGATCTTGAGAATACAAAGGAACATGATCTTTTTTTCGAGTGTAAAATTTTGAAAAGGGTTCACAAAAGCGATCTCTTCCTTCTTTAGGCTCATCGTTATGCAAAATATTTGCATTAAGCCTATCAAATTCTGATTCAATAACGGCTTCCTTCTCTGTGATAGAGGTTTCATTTTCAACATTCACAGTTGAAAGATCATTTTCAACCTCAAAACATGTTTCCTTTGGAGTAGTTCTAATTTTCTCAATCAAAAACTTAGAATCCTCTGCCTCTGGTGGGATCGCAACCTCAGGCATTGTCTCAACTTCCTTTGCTTATTCTTTAACCCCCTTAATAGACAATAGATCATCAATTGCCGACTTAAAGAAATCATCATCCTTTTGCATACCATTTGGGACAAAGACATCAACATCATCCATAACCTAATGCAATCTAAAAAGGTCCAAATGATTAGTAAAATCACTTAGTGATAATTCACCTTGGATAATGTTTGGAGGATCTAAAGGAGAAATATCACCATAGCTCAGAAAAATGTTCCCTAAAATCTTATCTTTAACTTCAATTGTGGCGGGGATAAAACCACATAAATTTCTTTTAACCTGAATACAAGCTTCGGAACAATCAATTAAATGCAAAGTATTGTAAGATACAATAACCAAACCAACAAAATATTTCCCAATTGCTTCAAAAGATTGACGCTTTCAGTAGGACAAGGGCAAGTTCTTGATCGAAATCCACCCACCGTATCCCTTCAAGTAACTCGAATGACTATGTTTCTTGTTGGACCACTGTTCAATAAGAAAATGGAAGTCACCAAAGAGTTTCCATTTACCACAACATTAGATCCCAAGGTAAAACTTTTTTATCCATTTGGATTAACGCCTTGTCTGCTAAAAATGGATTTAAAATAATTGGGACTTTGAATACTTTGTTATAATATCGATCCATTTGTTGTGCGCAAATAATTTGGATACAACCAATATCGGATTAAAATCCAAAGATACCACTTCATTGGACTTTCTAACCAAAATGAACCATGATCCGTAGTGTTAATTGAAGCAAAATTCTCTTTCACTGGATTCATCCGATGTTCTACATTGGACTCCTTTATATTCGATGACACTATATATGCATAGTTCTTATCAATGAAATTGACTTTGATCGATGACAGATTAGGGGTCCTTTCATATTGGTTCATAACTTCAAACTTTAAAAGGAAGTCTTTTAACATTTCCCAAAAGATAAGTCATCCTCTTTTCAAGGTCCCCATAGGCACTTAAATCAACCTATGTCGTCTAGTAGGTGGTCAAACTGCACATTCTATGTTCCAACCGACAGAAGATTTAAATTTTGATAAACGAGTGACACCAAAAGCATCCCTCTTTTTCTTTAGAAATCGCCAATATGATGGTAAAAGCATCATTTCAATTAACAAACTTTTAAATCACTTCAACTGTGATAAGGAGAGAGATTGATAGTTTGTTCTTCACTTCTTCAACATAGAAAATATCCTCTTCACACCAAATGCAAAAGAACCGAAATGCAAAAGAACCGATTGTTGACCCAACAACTTCTGGAATCCATAAATCTAGTTGCTAAATGGTCAACTCAAGTGAAAAAAGGACATACCCAAACAACAGCCAAGATAAACCAACAACTAGTAGAAGTTTAGAAGCAACAAACTGAAGAGAAAACGCAAAAGAAACCTTGAATGGGCGAACGGAAAGCTGTTGGACGGTGAATTGTCGGACTAATGAGGTGACTGACGGCGACAAGCGGACGGATGGAGGTTAGCGTGGTCTCAAGAGCTAACGGACGGTGCAATCGAAGGGACACGAGCAAAGTTGGGACAATTTTAAAGGACAACCCAATTAGGAACAAAGGACATTAGAGAGTAAGAACTCACTGTTTTAGTGACTTCAAAAAGGGATCCATCTGCTATTCGGACAAACGAGTGACCATGGTGTGATTTAAATGAATGAAAAATACCAATGTCGCCAAGCATCTGATTTGATGCTCCAAAATCTAAAATCCATAGTTTTATTTGTTATGTTGCATAGAAAAACAAAGGAAGACAATATCTTGATGAGCAAGATGAACAGAAGATGTAGCAATTTGATTCATCATGGTAAGAGATGACAGAAGACTGACCAACCACAAACACACTGACAAGAGAGGCAGCAGCAGTATGGGTAAAAGTTTGGGGGCACCCGAATAGAGGTGGTGGTGACGCAAACAGAGGTGGTGGCAGCAGTGCAAAAGAAGTGGTGACAGTTGATGGCATTGCAAATTGATCTAAGGTGGAGAGAGAGATAGCGACTAAGACGACGAAGGTTGACTGAGACGATCATGAAGAAGTCAACAATGATGGAGGAAGCCACAAACCTAATGAGAGTTGTCATGAGGAAGGAGAAACGGATTGATATCATCTATAAAGCACAAACACCTCTAAAATGACTAAGTGTCGGTGTCTGACACGTGCCTAACACCGACACGCTCCAACACGCCTCTGACACGACATAGGACACGCAAGGGACACGTGGGGGACACATTTAAAATAGGGGACACGTTAAAAAAAAGCCCACCTACGGCCCAATTTAATTTAGGCTTTGTTATTAGTTTTTTTTAAGTTCTAATTTTCAACTAGGACATTTTTATTATACAGAGCCCTTCTCTCTCCCCAAAAAACCCTACCCTAACCCTAGCCTCCAGTTGCCGTTTTCTTCAGTCGTCGTCGTCGTCGTAGCTCGCTGCCCCCGCTGTCCGATCAGTCATCCGCCGTCCGATCAGTCATCCGCCGTCCGATCGCCTTTCTTCATCCATCGTTTTTTCTCTCCCCGAAAAACCCTAGCCTCCTTTCTCTCTCCCCAAAAATCCCTACCCTAACACTAGCCTCCAGCAGTCGTTTTCTTCCGTCGTGGTTCGCTGCCCTCGTCGTCCGTCCGTCCGGTCAGTCCGCTGTCCGGTCGTCATTCTTCGTCGTTTTTCATCCGTCGTCTGCCATTCGTCTACCTTTCTTCGCCATTTTTCACCGCTTTCTTCCGCCGTTTTCATCTGTCGTCGCTTTGGTTCGTTTTTTCCCGTCGTTTTGTTCGCCGCCAATTGTCCGTCGTCCGTTCGCTACTCTTTGCAAGTCGCTAGTCCAATGTTGTTGTGTTTTCATTCGCCGTCAGTCTGGTTAGTTCACCGTCATTCATCTGTCGGTCCGATCTTTTCGTCAGTCGTCCGACAGCTACTTGTTATTCGTGGTTTTCTTTGGATTGTGGTTTCGTGGATCCCTTTGGTTTGTGGTTGAGTTCTGGTTTATGGTTCTATGGAAGTGCTGGAAGAGATGAGTTGTTGTATCCGGAATATTTACTTCCGTCTATGGGGTGAAAAAGATTAGTGTTTTATGGAAGGTATGAATATAGATCAGAAAATTCACCTTTCTTTATCCCTCATAGGTTGGCTTGAAAACTCGTTGGTTGAACTTTTGGAATTTCCAATTCACTCATTTTGTAATAAGAAATTTAAGGATGATTTTGGGACCATTCGTCTGTCTAAATTTAGATATGTCGAGGGTTGGTATTTGGAATGCGCAGTATGGCCTTTTTATGGAGGAAGGAAGAATGTTCATGTTCCTGCAAGTTTTGATAAGAAAGGTTGGATTGTTTTTTGGGAAATGGCAAGGGATTTTTTCCTTAAATATGGAAAACCTGAGTATTCTGAGTTGGATTTATCCACTCGAATTGAGAAAGTTGATACGACTCAGGAAGATGTGGTGAAACCTCTGAGAATTCTTCCTTTTGGGTAAGGAAAGAGAGAGAAGTTATGGATTTGAATTTCACTTCCATTTTGGTGGTTTCTAGGTTGTTTGTTCATTACTCCTGGAAAGATGTTCAAATCGCTTCAGAAAATCATTTTCGGACTAGAATTTCAATTAATCCTTTTATGGATGATAAAACGTTGATCAAGTTTGATGTGGGTCTTTCTGATTTGAACTTTGATGGAAAGTGGGGTCTAGTTGGTGACCTTCATCTGAAAATTGAGCGTTTGTCCGATGAAAAGCATTCTCACCCGGAATTCATCAAGAGCTATGGAGGTCGGATATCTATAAAGAATTTGCCTTTGATTTATTGGAAACGACCATGTTTTGAAGCTATTGGGCAACATTTTGGTGGATTGCTTAGTATTTCCTCTCAAACACTTAACTTAATTGATTGTTCAGCAGCAGTAATTGAAGTGGAGGAAAACATTTGTGGCTTCATTCCAGCTGAGATTGATGTTAAAGGTGGGAATACAAAAAATTTCTCTCTCCGTTTTGGTGACATAGTTCCTCTTGACCTTTCAGGTGAGTGTCGTTTGAATTCTGGAATTTTATCCTAACAAGATTTTACTAATTCAATGGATTTAAAGAGGGTTAATCAGGTTATGGAAGATGAAAGTCTCTTTTCACCAAACAAAGATGATTTGGTGATGGCAATCGAGGATTCAAAGGTCCCTTCGTGGTATGACAAAAATCTTAATTCAAATGGTCTTTCTTTGGATGGGCATGCAAATGTTAATTCCCTTGAGCTGGTGTCTCCTCTGTAATCGAAACAAAGTTTAATTAAACCCTTTCTTCTTCATTATTCTAGAAGAAAAGGGTTTTCCTCCATTATGGATCATTCAGAGTCTAATTTAGATTATGTTGAGGAATCTTGTGTTCGTCTTTTGACTCTTTCCACAAATCATTTGGAGTCTCCCACGAAAGGTTCTAAGATGCAAGAGGCTTTATACCCTGTCAAGATTTTTAGTCAATCGCAAGTTTCTCTTCCTGGTTCAGACACACTATTCACCAAAAGGGTAGCAAGTCTCTCTTCTCCTAAGAAGATTCCTTCCTGTTTTGATTCTGATGGAGAATCGGATGTTAGTATGAGTAGTGAGGAGTCAATTTTTCATGTTCCAGAATTTGAGTTGGTAGATCAAGTTGAAGATGATTAATTTGCTGAAGCTTTTGAAAATCTTTTTGAAGTTAATGTTCAAGGTGTCGATAATATAGAGGGAGTGGTATCTTCGGTGGTTTCTCCTCAAATCCCAGCCAAATTTTCTTCCCTGATTGAGCTCTGTGGGTTACAGATGCAGGGAATTCCTATTTTGTATCCAACAGTTAAAGCTCATTAATGGTTTTCTTGTTAGCTCAGTTTTATATTTCTCTCAGGGTTTAGTCTTTTCAAGTTGGGCTTTCGTCAGATTCCTTTGGAGCAGTTTCCTTTGGTGGTGGAGTTTTTTCGAATATTCCTTTTCAGTTGGTCTCTTCAGTCGTTTGGTGGTTTTGATCTTTTCTCTGATTTTGATCGATTTGTTGGTTGTTGTTTTTTGGTTTTTCAGCTGTAGCTTTCCTTCTGGAGTCTTTATTATGGTTCTCTTAGTTCTCTAATGGTCTTTTTTTCTAGTTCTTCTTTCTCTTTGAGTTGTATCTTCTTCTTTCTTTGGTGGTGTTTGTATTTTTGAGCATTAGTCTCTTTCATTATATCAATGAAAGAAAAACTTTGTTTCCTGTTAAAAAAAAACTAGGACATTTTTATTTCTTCCCCACGAGATTTGAGACCACACTTTCAAACAGAAGCACGAAGTGGCCACACACTCAGTCTCCATCACAGTTGACGATCAGTCAAACCTTCTCGAGCAACGACTTTAACTGCAAGCGAGGGTCGGCGTTTCACCATCACGACTGGCGACACAACTATTGGAAATCTGATTGAGTTAGAGTGTGGATGTTCCTTAGTTTAAGCTGGACATAGTAGATTTTATTTTTCTTTTCTTTTATTTCTTTTCTTATGTTTTCCTTTCCTTCTTAAAACCATTGAAATTTAATTAAGTACCCTTTCTATTTATTCATATTAATTCTATTCAAACTAAACTTAAATTTAACTATTGTAGTTTTTTTTGAACTTCTCATCCCTTCTCTACCCACCAACAAATTTACATCATAAGTATTAAACATTCATAATATGTCAAAATATGAACACATACATACTTTTTAAAAAAAAAATTAACGTGTCCCCAACGTGTCATGTCCTACTTTTTTCGAAATTGACGTGTCGCCGTGTCCGTGCTTCTTAGGATATCATTGCACAGAAGAAGAATCAAGGCCAATAAAGGACTAAGAAGCACGAACACTTTAGTTTGGCTAGCGTGTTCGTGTCCGACACGTGTCGAACACTTCGACACTCCGACACTTGTTGGACACGTATCGGACGCTTGCTAATACAATTGATATGTGATGAACACTAGTTGTACAAAGTCAATATAGGTCCATATCGAGCACTTGTTAAGTATACTAAATAGACATAATACTAAATGAAAAAAATCATAAATTTTAAGAGTGAAATACATTAAGCTTATTTTTTTATGCATACAAATGCATAAACTTATTGATTTTGAATTTCCTTCTTGTATAAAAATGATATATATTTTGAAAATGTATATTTTACAAAACGTGTCCGTGTCCTAGATTTTAAAAAAATGACGTGTCACCGTGTCCATGTCGTGTCATATCCATGTCTCGTGTCCGTATCCGTGCTTCTTAGATAAAGGGAGAGAGACGAACGATGTTAGGGTTCCAATAGCAATCGTGATGATGACGGCAAGGGTTTCGTGATTAGGGTTTCTTACAGCTACGATTTTGCTCTGATACCATGATGTTTTTGGATAAATTATTTTCTTCTTCCAAAACGGCCCCATTACTGGGTAAATATAATACAAGAGAAATTCCAACTAAGAAACCAATTATAAAAAGGAAAGAATAAGATTTTAATCTAAACACAACTATATTATACACAGATCTACACTGTTTAATGCATGGCTAAGGTTCACATGAGCATCATAAGATTTTTATACAATTACTTTTTAAGAAAATTGAGGGTGTCCAAACCCATTTTAATTTCGTGGGACATCCACATTACTCTACAACTTTTTGACATTAGCAATTGATACAAGAGCAAATCAACTCATTACACAATGCACATCCCCTATTGAGCAGAGAATAACATATACCTTGGGACAAAAACAACATTTATTTTTTTCCCCTTTTGATAAGAAAAGTAACTTCACGAGACAAAAATAACTTTCCGAAATGCTAAAACAAAATGACTCCCTTCAGTAGAATGTGATCACAAAAGACATTCCTAGACATTGATCATTATTTTAAACCACTGAAAAAAGCATTTTATGAGCGTGAAATGCCTTCTACTAACCGGCATTGACAAGGAGATAAAGAATAAAACAACTAGAGAAGAAAAGAGTCCTGCATAGTACCTTTTAACTGTTTCCAGTCGTTTTTCAAATTGGAGGTCCAAAGATTTGTTATAAGAATTTTCATCATAACGGAAACTCACAGCAGGTGCCTCTACACATAATCCAACTTTATATCAAGTGCAAGACACAGGAAAAGAGTATAAAACAAGAACAAAAAAACAAAAAATTGGGACCAAAGAAGGATCTTCGGAGAAAGAAAGAGGGAAAAAAAAAGTCCAACAGGATGGATTTGTAATGAGAACATTTCATAATAACGTGAACTCAGAGCATGTGCCTCTACATCATAATCCAACTTTAGATCGTGTACAAGACATGGGTGCAGGAAAAGAGTAAAATCGGGAGAGAGAAGGAAAAAAAAAGATGAGAGAGAAAGAAGAAAATGTTATAGTAAAAATAGAAGTAAACCCACTAAAAGTAGACCATGCAAAAGAAGCCAAATACTAAAAACAAAAAAAAATGCAGATCCACATGTACTAGCTTTAATTATCAATAAAAGGGAAGGAAGAAGATAGCCAAAGAGAAAGGAGAAACAGCCCAAACAGAAGCATTCAACTGCACAGAAAGCAAAGCCTCCTCCCGGCCTTGAGCAAGGGGATTGTGGAATAGCTATGTGCAAGCAAAGTTCCAGCCACTAAATTGTGTGACAGTCAAAGTACTACGCATCTCTCCGAAAACCAAACTACTTTCCATGAAGGGACCCAATCACGTTGATATACGGCTACAAAAACCACACTTTTCATGAAGGTTGAAAAATTTTAACACAAATCATAATGCAGCTAATATGCTTTGGTTTTTGTGGTCTATATGGGTTTCTGTTTTGGTTTTTAGCCTGGGTTAAGTGATTTTCTTTGTAAGGTTTTTATACAGGTCGTAGGCTAGACTAGCACAATGTTCCTTTTAAGGAAGATTGTGTCTTTGTAACTTTACTTCGAGGGGAAATTATTGGTTTTGATCAAATAGCAAATTACCAAGATTTTAAAGAAATTTGGCAGAATTGTTCCACTCATATATCTTGTAAAGATTTCACTTACTAGATGGATTTCTTTTTAAAGGAGACACACTTTGCATACCACATAAATCTTTAAGGGAATCTCTTATTAAAGAAATGCATGCCGGTGGTTTAGCGGGTCATTTTGGTAGGGATAAAACTTATAATTTGCCATCAACCAAATGTTAGTATGAGTAATTCAGAATCAGTATCTCATATACTCAATCAGAGTAGTTTGATCAGTTTGTAGAAGATTCTTTTGCAGAAGCTTTTGAAATTCTATATGACAATAGTGATCAAGGTGTTGACATATGTGGCAAAGTTGTTCCACCAAGGATTTCTCCCCAGATTCCTAATACATTTTCTTCTCTTGTTGAGATTTGTGGTTTTCAAATGCGAACAATTCTCAATCTGACTCCTACAGTGAAGGCTTAGTGTTTGCCTTGTTTGCTCAGTTTTGCATTTTTTCTTAAGGAATAGTCTCCTAAAGTTGGACGGTTGGTCAATTCCTTCGGTTTTTTTTTTAGCCTGGTTTTCTCTCTTCTTCTTTAGTTGGTTGTTTTAGTCGGAGTGTTGTGCAGTTCTTGGTGGGCAGCTTTTGTTTTGATGGTTGTTTATTTTTCGGTTTTCTACTTTTGTAGCATGGAGGTTTCCAATTGTTTTGATCTTTTCTTCGAGTCAGATCGTTTTATTGTTTTTTGCCGCCAGTGTTTAGGCTTTCCTTGGAATTTTCTACTCTTTTGGTTTGTATTCATTCTCGCCGTTTGATCTAGTTTTTTCTTTCTTGTGGAGGTTGTATTCCTTAAGCGATAGTCTCTTTTCATTTTCTCAATGAAAGGTTTTATTTCTTGTCAAAAAAAAATAAGATTAGTAGTTTGGTTGGTTAATTCCTTGGTTATTATTTTAAAAAAAAAAAAATTATTCCTTAGTTAATTAGGATTAAGATTAGTTTGTTTTTCAATTCTCTATAAATAGAGAATTGCCCTCTTGTATTCATAACTTTTCAGGGAGAATTCTCCTTTTATCCTCGTAGACTACACCATAACACCTACAAGGTCGATCTTCCTCCTTTTTATCATATCAATCATATATTCATTGTTGTGGATCTTCACCCCTATCATGCTCAGGATGGCTTTCAATTGGCATCTTAACTCGAGGGACGACTTAGTTTTGGGAAGGGTGGAATTATGATGTGTTCGGTTTTCCTATTATTCAGTTAATTGTAAATTCCAGCATTCTTGCAACAACCTTTCTGTTTTGATTACTTGTTTATTTTTAGTTAGGCTAGCGGTTGGTTTCCCTATATTTTTTTTAAACAAGAAACAAAACTTTTCATTGATATAATGAAAAGAGACTAATGCTCAAAAGATACAAACTCCACAAAGGAGTGATAGAAAACAAAGCAACAGAAATGTAAAGATAAGAATTATACACCAGAAATAAAAGCATTCCAATTAAGATAAATGTCCTGAACGGAATTATTATCAAAAAGCTTAGACAGAGAACACCATGAAGACGCCTTTAAACGAGCTAAATCGAGACGATCAAACCAGTAGAGATGAGAATTCTGAAAAATCCTTTGGTTTCTTTCCATCCACAATTCTAATAGCAGAGCTTTGACGGCATTGCACCATAAAAGTTTAGAGTTTTGTGCCAAAGATGACCCAATTAAAATAGAAGTAACATTGTCCTTGAAAGTGTTAGAGAAAACCCAGTGAAGATTGAAAAAGGAGAAAATCTTAAACCAACAAAACCGAGAATAGGAACATTCAAAGAAAATATGGTTCAAGGAATCCCTAGCCAAGTAACATAAGACACAAACTGATGGCATAAGACAATGAGAAGAAAGCTTCCTTTGTAAAATCTCTAAAGAGTTTAAGGAACCATTAAGCATGATCCACAAAAGAATATTAATTCTTTTTGGGCTCTTAGATTTTCACGAAGCATTAAATATCTCTTTCTCCAAAGGAGAGGTAGAAACCAAATGTCACTGAAAAAAAAAAAACCTGAAGGTTCTAAAGACCATACTCATTTATCATCAACCGGAGCAATGTTAACTGAAGATAAGCATCCAAATAAAGACTGAAAATCAAGAATTTCCTCCTCGATCAATAGTCGACGAAAGATAACGTTCCAAGATAAATGAGAAGCATCCCAAAAATCTGAGACCGAACCGTTAGGTGAAGTAGATATAGAAAATAACGGTGGAAAACCCAACTTTAGTGGTCGATTTGCAATCCACGAGTCATTCCAAAATGAAATCCTTTCCCCATTTCCCAATTTGAAATGAGCTAAAGATTTTATACGCTTCCAAACAATAGAGCTCATCTAAGGACTTCTTACTAAAATTGCTTTTTCCAGCCGAGTGCCAACCAAAAACTAAATAGTCGTGGATGCTAACAATAACCCTTTTCCAAAAAGAATGTGGCTCATGAATAAATCTCCATCCCCATTTTGCCAAGAGAGCAATGTTTCGATGTTTCAACGCACCAACTCCAAGACCCCCATCAAACTGAGATTTTGAAGTTTGATTCCATCTTACCAAATGATTTATTTTGCCTCCCTCCCGACCTTCCCAAAAGAAATTCCGAATCAACCGTTCCAAGTCCAAACAAACTTGAGAAGGTAAAAGAAATAGAGACATATTGTAAAGCCCAGCCCATTTAAGTTTTATCTTTCATTTTAAGTTTAAAAAAAAAGAGAAAAAAAAGTTGGGTATCTTTAAGCGGCAAATGAGGGGTATTAAAAAATAAAAATAAAAAAGAAATGAAGGGGTTGGAGAAAGAAACCCACGAAGAGAGAGAAAGAGTTTAAAAAAAAAGAAAAGAAGAACCGACTGAAGGAGAAAGAGAGATTGAGAGGGAGAATCGAAAAGAGGGAGACGAAGAGATCGAGAGGAGGTTCGGAGAGGAGGTGCGATTTTTGGGGTGTTTGAGCTCACCCACGACTTTCCTCAACGAATTTGGTAAGTTGATTTAGAAGTTTTCTTGATTTTTTTTCTTGAAGTTTTGGTTATGGGTATATTTGTTTTGGATGTTTTGGGTTTTCTTTTTAGAAAAAAAAGAAGAATAAGAAGATGGAGGTGATGGATTGTTGGCTGTTGGTTGTTGAAGAAGGAAAAAAAAAAACAAAAACAAAGAAGGGAAGAAGATGAAGAAACCGAGAGGTGAAGGATGGGAAAGAAGATGTTGGTGGTTTAATGAGGAAAGAGGGAAATGATGTTGTGGTTGTTTAAAGGAAATATATATATTAAAACAAAAAAAAAAAAAAAAAAAAAAGAAAAGAAGGAAGGGTGTGAAAACGTGAATATGAGTTGATGGAGAAAAGAATGAATAAAGTTAATGGGAGGTTGTACCTTTGTGTTAATGAAGAGAGAGAAAGAAAGGAAAAGGTAGATGTTTAATTGGGGGAAAAGACAAAAGAGTACCATGAGATAAGAAAGGGAAAAATGGGAGTTCATGGAATATTTCAAATATGTGCTCAAACTAAATTAGTCTTTCAAATTATATAGAAACTTATATGTTGGTTTAATCAGTGTTTTCAAGGCGCAAGGCGCACCTCGAGGCGACGAGCCCTTTGATCGCCCGAAGGCGAGAGGCGATAAAAAGGCGACGCCCGAGTGAAGCGAGGCGCACCTTAATAAATAAATAAAAATTATATATATAGTGCATAAATTTATATAGTAAACATAGTTTAAAAAATCAATATCAGAATAGTGCCATAGTAAATATTAACAAGATGCATAAATTTTTAATTAATATTTAAAATATATATATATATATATATATAGGTAAATAATTCTATAAGTTTTTATTTTTAATTTCTAATGAAGGCTTTTCACCTTCCATTTTCTCTCTCATAGTAAATAGAATTAATGTCAGTCCAACCTAATTTTCTCACTCCTAGTAAATAGAATTAATGCTAGCCCAACCTAATTAAACCCAATCCAACCTAATTTGCTCTCCTAATAAATAGAATTATAGAATTCTAAGTGAAGCCCTAATTTTCTGTTTACTTCTCATCAACATCCAACATTAGCCGCTTCTACCTCTTAATCTTCTTCGTTTCTTTCTTCAACTTCTTTCTTCTTTTTCTTCGTTTCTACTTTCTTCTTCTTCTTCGCTTCTTCTCCAATCTTATTCATTTTTTCGAATGGTTAGGGTTTTTTTTTGGCAAAGGAAAGGGTTAGGATTTGAGAGAGGGTTTTGTTTTTTTTTTAAGCTTTAAATGAATTTTTTTTAAAAAAAAAGGGGGGCAGATCGCCTCGCTTCAATGAGGCGATCGCCTCGCATCAGGCGACAGGCGCACCCAAGCGCGAAAAGGCGCGCCCAGGCGAGCGCCCGATTGAAGGCACTCGCCTGGGCACACAGTGAGGCGCACTCGAGCAAAATCGCCTCGCCCGTCGCCTGAGGCGCGCGTCTGAGTGCGCCTCGAAAACACTGGGTTTAATAAATATTTCAGGTCAAACGGAGATCGGGACGGCCTACGACCTGAATTTCTCTCATCAATAGGACTGTGAGTGGTTGTTTTAATAATTATTTTTCCACTAGTAAAAGTACTATATTTATGAGTTTGAGAAAAATTAGAGTTAAGCATGTTTTAGAGAAATAATTTAAATTCCATTTGCTTTATGATTTCTTAGTTGGAATATGCATTTTAGAAGCATTCGACACAATGTCCGCTTATTTGAGAATTTTAGAATGTCTTCGATATTTGTAAACGTTGCTTGTGTTTATGAAACGTTATTTTACAAGAGAAAATGATTTTAGATAAGTTTTGAATAAAGGAATTCATACTAGAAAAATAGTTTTTTACGTCGCTAGCTCTACGTACCCTAGGTGTTTACCCATGTGCTGTGTGAATATGTTTCCATAGTACATAGAGAGAGATTTATTCTGCGTGCACGTAAGACTAGAGAATTGCTCTACTAAGTGTGGAATGTATTTCATGCCTAGTATGACAGAGTTTGCTCTGCTGAGCGTATTGAGAAGACTCTACGCCGGTATGACTAGAGATAAGGGTACAGGGTTGGTGCGTTTTCTTGTTGTTTCTTTGGTTATGCTTAAAAAGAGTTATTACTGCATTTTCCTTTTGCAAGCTCAATATTTATGAGTTCCCGAGCTATACATTTTACACGATCTTCTGTTAGTTGAGTTAAATATTCTTAAGAACTATTTTCGTAAAGAAAATGAAAACCACTCACTGGGCGTTAGCTCATTCTTTTCCTTTAAATTTTTCCTACCAGGTAGCGACTGAGTTTCGACAAGCCTACAGAAGCCGATCTTGCCACTCGAGTCCGTGTTTAGAGTACCTTTTGTATGTATATGATGTTTTGGATGGAAGTTATGTAAAAGTTTATAAGTTGCGAAGAGTAGTTGGTTGTAAATTATCGTATCTTGAAGTGTTGGGCTGAATATTGTGGTTGAGACGCCTGTCTCTAATCTGGTTTTCTGGTTGTGAGATAGTTTATTAAATATGCATATATGTCGTTTCTTTTCAGGTGTGTATTAGCCAAGTTTTAGGGGAAACTCTGCCCAAATTTTTGGTCCCTTGAGAGTCTAAGCATGGTAAAGAGCATGTAGATGGCCATGAGTCCTATAGTTTGTTAGTATTCATTGCCAGCACACCACGTCACTAGGTAGTTAAGAGAGAGCTGGGGCGGGGTGTGTCACATATAGTATACAGGAATACAAGAGAGAACCGAGTTACAAAGAGTTAGCTGACCACCTCGAGACAAATTAAAACGCTTCCATCATCCATCTATCCAATTTTTTCTGAATTTTATCCATCACTAGCGGCCCAAAAATTACTTTTTTAGGGTACCCGCCAAGGGGGAGGCCAAGATAAATAAATGGCAAAACTTCCATCTTACAATTCAACCGCTGAGAAACTTGCTGATGTTGTGATCCATCCACATTAACCCCACTTAACGTTGATTTCTCCCAATTAATCTTCAAACCAAAACATCCAACATATTATCATCAAATTTGCAAAAAAGAAGCGTGTCATCTGCGAATTGTAAGATGGAAACATGAACATTGTCACAACCCACAATGAAGCCTTCAAATAATCCTTTGGAGTGAGCCTCATCAATAAGGGCACTAAGCACTTCACTAACCAGAAGAAATAAGAACGGAGATAATGGATCTCCTTGCCTTAAACCGCGAGAAGCTAGAATTCCCCCACAACGTCTTCCATTAATAAAAATAAATTTTGGGTTACGAACACACCCTTGAATCCATTTCCTACTGAAATCTTAGAGTTTTAAAATTTCGTCGAGAAAATCCCAATCAACACAATCAAAAGCTTTTTCAAAATCAAGCTTGAGAATCCAACCTTTTTTCCTCTTAACTTTGTACTCTACCACTGTCGGTTTTCCCTTTATATAAACGGGGCTTTGTCTTGCAATAAGTCATATTATTATTAATAAAATTCCCTCCAAAGTTTGATCTACACCATGTGAGGTAAATACTCATTAGAGATTTACATCATATCGCCCCAAATTGTCTCCCAATAGTCCTGATAAAACATTAAAACCCACAACTTTACTTTCAACAAGACCAAAAACCACCCCTCGGAACTCCTTAAAAAAGAACTTTCAGGCACCTGCTAAACATAGTAATTAGAAAAAAAATGAAAAATTTCCCTCTAAAACTTGCCTTTGGAATCCAAGTTCCTGCATTTTTTTTTTTTTAATGAAGAACCAACTTTCATTGAGAAAAAAAAAATGAAAGAATACAAGGACATACAAAAAAAACCAAGCCGGAATCCCATTAAAGGAAGGGACTCCAATCAAGCAAAATAAGACCTAGCAGATAATTACAAAATAATTTCGTGACCGAAGCCCACAGGGAGACATGGAATCTAGTAGGAACTAGGGGTGTTCATCGGTCGGTCGGTTTCGGTTTTGGGGAAAACTGGAAACCGACAAATTCCGAAGACTGTTGGCAGCCGACCAACCGATCGATCGGTTTGGTCAGTCGGTTCAGTCGGTTTTCAGATTTTCTTTTCTTTTTTTTTTAATTAATGTTTGATGTACATCAGTGTTGAGGGAGAGAGAGAGAACAGAGGTCGAACGAAATACCCAAACCGAAGGAGAACTGAAAGAGAGGCGGCGACGACAGGGGACTCGAACTGATCGGACTGCGACGACGGTGACTGAGAAAGGCGACGGTGATTGAGGGAGGCGACGGCAACAGCGTGAGAGAAAGGTCTAAGATGAAGAACGAAAGAGAAAGGCAGCGGCGTCAGGGGACTCAGACTGCAGCAACGGAGAGAGGCGTGAGAGAGACGACGACAACGGCGACCGAGGGAGGCAACAGCGTGAGAGAGAAATCTGAGATGAAGAATCGTGACAGCAACGACGAGAATTGTGAGAGACAGAGAGGGATGTTTGAGAAACTTAGGGTTTTCTTTTTAATTCTAATTAAAAATTCTTTTTTTTTAATTTATATATGTCGGTCGGTCGATTCTTTGGGATATCACTAAACCGACCGACCGACCGATCGGTTTTCCAAATGGAAGAACCGACACCAACCGACCAAGTCGGCTAGCCGACCGACCGCTGTTGGTTCGAACGGTTTCGATCGGTCGGTTCAGTTTTCGGTCTAAAGATGAACACCCCTTGTAGGAACCATATATCACCCGGGTTTCTAACTATCACCCTAAAAATTCTATTGTTTCTTTCCCCCCCACCCCCCCCCCCCACAAGTTCCATAAAAGCGCAAACATGCGGCTTGCCATAAGTTCCTAACATTATTAGAAAAATTAGCTGAATGACTAATTTTTTTGCTTGAAGTAATGGTCAAAACTCATTCCTCGACCTATAACATCTAGCTTTCTACATCCATGAGACATCATTATCAATAAAAGCTCCAATTCTCCCTCAGTCACCTTCTCACCTCACCAAGAAAAGCATAGAGGCTCCCCTGCTAACCAAGCCCGCCAACTCAGAGCTAATATATGTACATGTAAAATTACAAAAACCTTCCAATTTTTTTTTTTGAAAGGAAACAGAGAGTCATTTCATTGATAAAATGAAATTACAAAATGAAATTACAAAAGAGAGACCCTAACCAAATGGAAACAAAAAAAAAAACTCTTTCAACTGCACAACAGATTAGAGAAGCTAAAAATACAAATTAGACACCAATTTACACCAAATTAGAGATAAAAAGATGATAGAAGTAATTAGTGAGAATCTTGATCTTTCTCCATGAAGATGCCAGACTTTTGCTCCAACCAAAAAACCCATAGGAAGGCTCGAAAAAAATTCAACCAAACGACCTTCTTTTCCTTCTTAAAAGGATGACCAGCGAGAAACAAATGAAAGAGAATCTTGATGACTTGAGGATAAGCAACCTGCCACCTGAAACCCTGAAGGAGAAAGACCCAAAAAACACTGGCCTGATTGCACAAAATAAAAAGATG
Source organism: Luffa aegyptiaca (assembly GCA_017139565.1). NCBI lineage: Eukaryota > Viridiplantae > Streptophyta > Magnoliopsida > Cucurbitales > Cucurbitaceae > Luffa > Luffa aegyptiaca. Next base: position 111,735 of record CM029395.1, on the reverse strand, counting down.
ACTTTTTGATACACCACTGCCTTTGCAAAGAATACAACAGCTAGGGGATATGGCAATCCATGGAAATCGATATCTTGAAGACAATTGGACCATACACATTAGTTACCCAACAAACTTTTAACAAAGAGCAAGGCATTTGACCAAAAGAGAATAACCGCCTTAAAAAATTCCAGCACTGACAGAATGTTTTCACCCCACATAATAAGAATACCTCCTGATTTTCCATAAGCAACCACTAAGGACCAACCAAATTCCTTAGAACTCCAAAGGAATTAATGAAAATTAGATCAATTGCAGCTTGAAAAACTAAAACAGGGCCAATATTTTGAAGGAAACAATCTTTTAGACTAATCACCGAAACCCCAAGAATTCCACGAAGCAAACTTCATAACTGATTGAGAAGGAATCAAAATACAGCTTTAGATGACTGGGGTGAAATCTTACACAATTGAAGTCCACAAATTTCAACTAACGAAGAGAACCTTCCAATTAAGAGATCAAAAAAGAAAAAGAAAGAAGAAGAAGAAAACTTACAGGTAAATTAGTTACACTTACGTGTGGGTACTGTACTGGACTGTTTTGGAATCGGTTTCCTACATCAGCAGTGAGTACAAAGCAGAGGAAAACCACAATATTAGCAAAGTCATCAAAAAAGTGAAACTCCATAAATTGAGAAGATAATTTGGCGGTGAAAAACCATAAAAATTGATCTGCTCTTATCCCCTTTTCATTAGTTAAGAGAACATTCCTAGATGCCAGTGTAAAATAAAACACCATACAAAGAGCATCTCAAATAAAAAGATGAAGTCCAGTCTTGTGCAGTCATTAATGCAGTCACCCCTTCTATTAGAGCGTATTCTTTCAATTAGTCAGTTACGTTCCATTCTAAAGGGTGACAAATATCACTAAACAGCTGAGTGGCAAAAGGTATGCAGTTCATTCTTTCTTTTTTTTTTAATATACAAGAGCAGCTCAATGAGATCAACCTGTTGTCCCAGGTCCAACTGACATCAACTTAGACAAACAGCCCCTTTTACTTTTACTCATTACACACAATCGTTTGTAATTGCTGAAGGATCTTTTATTTATTTATATATTCAATATGTTCTTGAATACTTTCTTTTAAAGCTCTTTCACTTTATTGGAAAATGTCTTGGTGGAAGAAATTTCTTGACATTAATTTTATTGGACGTCCCTGAAGGGACTAATTTCTTGAGATTAAGATTTATTCATTATGGAACTCAATAAGAAACTTCCTTCCAAGTACAAGTTAAATTTTAATTGTTGACTATTTCTCTCCTTTTACTTTCTTTTTTCTTTTTCTTTTCTTTTTTTTTTTTTTTTTGTTTGGGTGTGTGTGAGTGTGATCACGTGTATTTAACTGAGACAATCCCATCCTTCTCAAGCTTCAATGTCAACAGCGGCAAAGGTAGGTTAGGTTCGGGGGCTCGAGCCCCCCTCAACTTTTAAAAATTAATGTATTAGTAGTAACAAATGCCACATTGTTTTCGAAAATCATTGTTGTGGATTAACGGCACAAGCCCCCCCCGACATCCTCTAAGTATCAGATTTGAGCCCTTCACATACACTCTCCACCTTTTTTCGTTCTTTTTCATTTTCTGTTGTTCTTCTTTTTTTTCTTTTTTTCGTTCTTTTTTCTTTAAAAAAAAATCTTTATTGTTTGCTCATTTTTCGTTTCTTTTTTTTTCCTCGCTTTCTTTTTCATTTTCTGTTTTTCCCTCTCAAGAGTAAAGGGGAAATCCAACCAGTCTTTGTCCCTCGAAGAGATAGGGCTCCAATCCACTCCATCCAAAAAAGGGCAAGAAGCTACCACTGGTCTATACAAGGCAAAGAAAAACGAAAGCACCTCCTCCTGATTCTCAAGATAGTTAATGAGATTCTTGTTCCTCCTACCACTTGCCACTTTGTGAAAATAAGTTGGATTACCATCCCCCTCCCTAGCCCACTTAATTTTGGCTTTCTGCCTCCAACTCACGACTTCCTTGTTCACAATATCCACAAATTCAGCCTTCAAATTCACACACTCCTCTCTATCCAACTCTCGCCTTCCATTGTTGAAGCCAATATCAAAGAAGAGATTGTTTTTGTGAACCATTTTCAAAATTTTACATCCAGAAAAAAGACCGTGTTCCTTTATATTCTCAAGATCCAAACACCTCCCTACTTAATGTCGATATCATTGAAGAGGCTTGTACAAATTTACTGGTCCATACAGTCAACTCAAAGAAGGACGATCTTCCAAAGGATTCATCCCAAAACCTAATTGTGGAACGTTGTAATATTGGGTCCAAAGGTACACATTTTCTTAAGGTTTTACTACCTTCTAAAACAAACTCACAACACAACGACCACTCTTCTCCCCACATTGATGTCTCAGATTGTGAATCTGATGTTGGTGTAATAGTGTGGAAGTTAATTTTCAGCATCATGGTGTGAGACCTCCGATTACTAAGACATATAGTAGAAGGGGTAAAATGGGTAGCACAGCAGGAAACGGTTAGGAATGTTGGAGGAAAGGGGACCACAGTGTGAGAATGAGAGCTTGGGGACCACTTGTACGGGGAGTGTGAGTATTAATGGTTGAGAGTATGTTTGTAGGGTTGTTTTTTGGGGTAATTTTGGCTTGGACGTGAGGTCTAAGAAGGAGAGCACCAGCACTCTCGAATCGCTGGAAGTTTATCTTGTGTTTGGCTATTTTGAGTGATATTGCAATAGAATAACCCCTCTGCTCAAAGAAGAACTATCTTTGGAGCAGAGTTGGTTCCTTGGATTGGTTTCTGTGTATTCTCTTCCTTCTTTTCCTTGTTGTTTGGTTCGTTTGGTGCAGGAGGTCGAGGAAGAAACCTAACACATGGTAATCTTTGTGAAGAAGATATAGTCGAGGACTCTATTCTTGATGACTTAAAAGCTCTTTTCCAAACACCTATCAAGTCTGATTGTCCCATTTTTAAGGTTTCAGATGAAATTCAATCATCAAGTAAAGGTGTTTTGATACTGGATAGATTTTCCTCTTCAAGGCAAGTTGTCTACAATTTAAAGAGATTCTCATCTTCGTTTGCAAGGGGATTAGTCAAAAAGCTTAATATTAGTATGTATTTTTTTCTCATGAGGATTGTGGAAAATAGTTTTGCTTTGCTGTTATTATTGGATTTGCACACAATGATCCGAAATATCAAGTTTTGTAGATCAAGCTTCATTTTTTTATGGTTGCTTTTGGAGATTTGATTTGGTTTCTTTTGTCAATGCCTCTGATAGAAACAGAGTGTATTATTTATGAACAAGAACTGATTACAGACCTGGGAAGTATTCGAGAGCTTCCCTAACCTCTCCACCTCAGCCACTCTTCTACTCAAGACTCAAAAGGTAACTATCCCTCCCCAAACTACCAACTATATAGGCTATACATAACAGACTCACATAACCACCTCTAACAACCACAACTAACTCGTAACAGTCCTTCTCCCATTCTTCTTCCGTCTCCTGCTATACACATACTTTACTGGGGTCTATCACTACCCGGCCCCCAAAGAGCCATCTTGTCCTTAAGATGAAAGTTTGGGACCTGATTAGTGACCCAAACCGCGTCCTCCCACGTTGCTTCTTCCAGCTCCATGTCTTCCCATCGAATCAGGACCTCTAACTTGGATGCGTCTTGAGGGGCCTGTCGCACTCCCAATAACTCAACAGGCTCAACTTTGAACACAAAGTCTGGAGACATGTTCGGCGGAAATGGTGCCACGGGAAAGTTTTGCCCCATAGCCTTATGCAGCTGGCACACATGAAACACCGGATGAATTCTCGCATTGTCGAGAAAAGCTAATCGATAAGCTACATTACCCACCTTCTCTTCCACCTAAAAAGGGCCAACGTATCTCGGGGCTAACTTAGCATTGTAAATCTTTGTCAGTGACCCCTGTCTGTACGGGCGAAGCTTCAGGTAAGCCCAGTCACCCACCTCTAATTCCACATGTCTCCGTTTTGCATCCGCATATGATTTCATGTACTGCTGAGCATAGGCCAGACACTCCTTAATCACTTTCAGCATTTCATCTCTCTCCCTAAGCTGTTTGTCAACAGCAGAAACAGGGGAACCGTCCTCTAGGTAAGGAAGGATGGAAGGAGGAGGCCGTCCATAGACTACTTCGAATGGCGTGGTCTTCATTCCCGAATGGTACGATGTATTGTAGCTGAACTCGGCCCAAGGCAACCAGCGGACCCATTTAGACGTGCAATGCATTGAGAAGCACCGCAAATAGGTTTCCAATCCCTTGTTCACCACTTCAGTCTGCCCGTCGGTTTGGGGGTGATACGCTGTACTCCTCTTTAACTTCGTCCCCTGCCATTTGAATAACTCGTCCCAAAACAAACTCGTGAACAACGGATCACGATCAGACACGATACTCCTCGAAATTTCGTGTAATCGAACCACCTCCCTAATAAAGACCTGTGCAATCATTGGGGCCGAATAAGGATGTTTTAAAGGGATAAAGTGTGCATACTAAGATAATCTGTCCACCACCACCAAAATGGAATCAAACGACTCGGCCCTAGGCAAACCAATGACGAAATCCATTGATATATCCTCCCAAATGTTGTCCGGAATCGGCAAAGGCTGCAACAAACCGGCGGGAGCGAGAGCTAAGTACTTGGCCTGTTGACAAACATTGCATTTGGCAATGAACAACTTCACCCTAGCCTTCATGCCTACCCAATAGACCTCCTTGGCTAATCTTTGGTATGTGCGGAGGACGCCCCCATGGCCACCAATAGCGGAGGAGTGGAAAGCTTCGAGTAACAACGGTATGGTGGGAGAGTCATCGGGCAGCACCACACGTCCTTTAAAATATAGCACGCCTCCCTTTAAGCTATACCCCGAGGACACCTCTTCTCCTCTTTCGATCTTGGCACGGATAGCATTCAATTTCACATCGTATTTCTGTTGGTCAATGATCAGCCCCATGTTCAATCCTCCAACCACACTAACTGCTGCGAATTCCAACGCATTAGGGAGTCTAGACAATGCATCTGCCACTCTGTTCTCTACCCCAGGCTTGTAAGCAATATCAAAATCGTACCCCAACAATTTTGTTAGCTGTTTCTGATATTCTACCGCCACCAATCTTTGCTCCAATATGAACTTAAGACTGCTTTGGTCAGTTCTTACCAAAAATTTCCTTCCGAGAAGATAGGGCCTCCACTTCTGAACAGCCATCACGATTGCCATTAACTTTCGTTCATAAACGGCCTTGTTTCGGTGTAAAGGAGCTAAGGCATGGCTGAAAAACGCAATTGGATGTCCCTCCTGCATAAGGACTGCACCCACACCTACTCCAGACGCATCAGCTTCAATAATGAACGTCTTGTTAAAGTCCGGCAAGGCCAACACTGGGGCTGTAGTCATAGCCTGTTTCAACCGATGGAAGGCCTCAGAGGCTTCACTACTCCACGCAAAAGTGTCCTTGCGCAATAGTTGAATGAGCGGGTGGGCAATCAACCCATAATTCGCGACAAACTTCCGATAATAACCTGTGAGGCCCAAGAACCCACGAAGTTCCTTGATGTTCCTTGGAATTGGCCATTGCTCCATTGCCACTATCTTCGAAGGGTCTGCTGATACCCCTTCCCCAGACACAAAATGGCCCAGATACTCAATCTGCCGCATCGCAAAGCTACACTTTTTTTTGTTAGCCACAAGTTGGTTCTCCTTCAATACTCCCAACACAAGATCCAGATGTTTAGCATGATTCGCAACCGACCTGCTATATACAAGAATGTCATCCATGAAGACCAATACAAACTTGCGTAGAAAGGACCGTAAAGCTCTATTCATTATGGCCTGAAACGTTGAATGTGCATTCCGCAGTCCAAACGGCATAACAAGGAACTCGTAATGTCCTTCATGCGTGCGGAATGCCGACTTGTGGACATCATGAGTGGTTGTGGGCTGGCTTAATGGGCTTGGGCTGGATGATAATAAATCAGTGGTTAAATCTTAAAAAAAAGCACCTCTTCTTTGTCGTGTCCCTTGCCGTGTCCACTGTCGTGTCCTTGCCGTGTCGGAAATTTAAAAAAAAAAAAAAAAGGGACACGCCACGTGGCGTGTCGGACGCGTGTCGGGGCGTGTCGGTGTCCGACACTGACACTTCGCCATTTTTGAAGTGTCGGTGCTTTATAGTCCTCTGCTATCGAAGCAAAGTTTAATCAAACCCTTTCCTCTTCATTATTCTAGAAGAAAAGGGTTTTCCTCCGCCATGGATCATTCAGAGTCTAATTCAGATTATGTCGAGGAATCTTGTGTTCATCTTTTGTCTCTATCCACGAATCATTTGGAGTCTCCCACAAAAGGTTCTAAGATGCAAGAGACTTTATACCCTATCAAGATTTTTAGTCAATCGCAAGTTTCTTTTCCTGGTTCAGACACACTATTCACCAAAGGGGTAGCAAGTCTCTCTTCTTATTCTCCCTGTTTTGATTCTGATGGAGAATCAGATGTTAGTATGAGTAGTGAGGAGTCAATGTTTCATGTTCCAGAACTTGAGTTGGTAGATCAAGTGGAAAATGATTCATTTGCTGAAGCTTTTGAAAATCTTTTTGAAGTTAATGTTCAAGGTGTCGATAATATAGAGGAAGTGGTATCTTCGGTGGTTTCTCCTCTAATCCCAGCCAAATTTTCTTCTCTGATTGAGCTTTGTGGGTTTCAGATGCAGGAAATTCCTATTTTGTCTCCATCAGTTAAAGCTCATTAATGGTCTTCTAGTTAGTTCAGTTTTATATTTCTCTCAAGGTTTTGTCTTTTCAAGTTAGGCTTTCGTCATATGCCTCTGGTGCAGTTTCCTTTGGTGGTGGAGTTTTTTCGAGTTTTCCTTTTCAGTTGATCTCTTCAGCCGTTTGGTGGTTTTGATCTTCTCTTATTTAGTTTGTTTTGCTGGTCTTTGTTTGTTGGTTTTTCAGCTGTAGCTTTCCTTCTGGAGTCTTTTTGGTGGTTCTCTTAGTGCTCTGATGGTTTTTTTTCCAGTTCTTCTTTCTCTTTGAGTTGTATCTTCTTCTTTCTTTGGTGGTGTTTGTATTTTTGAGCATTAGTCTCTTTCATTATATCAATGAATGAAAATATTTGTTTCTTGTTTCAAAAAAATCTCAAGAGAAGCCTTCAGATCCACCTTTTGCAGAAAAATTTGCTCCTCCTTCGGTAAGTTATGTGAATGCTTTGAATGAAGAACGTGAAAAGGCAATCGAGTTCAAAGATTGAGATAATCCCACCTTCTTATTCTTGTTAGGTAAGAAAAAACCAGGAAGTAGTGCACTTGGCTTTTAGCAAAATTTTGGTGGTTTCTCGACTTCATGAGCATTACAGTTGGAAGGAAATTAAGGCAGCCTTGCAAGATTATTTTCAAACTTCAGTATTGATTAATCCTTTCATGGCAGATAAGGGTTTGCTTAAAGTAGATGAAGGGATTGTTCTGAAGTTTTTAGAATGTAGTGGCAAATGGCAACTTTATGGGGAAATTTACGTGGTCAAGGTTGGGAGATGATTCTCAACACTCTTTGATTGATAGACTCCTTGTATCAAAGGAATGGGATAATTTGTTCGACAATTCAAGGGTATCGAGACAAGCTCAAATTTTTTCTGACCATTTTCCTTTGCTTTTGGAGGCAGGCAATTTTGTTTGGGGACCTTCTCCCTTAAGATTTCTCAACAATTGGCTACATATATCAGAATCAGATTGTGAGGTGGTGATTAGGCAAGCTCTTATTCAAGAGCAGTTGTTCTCATTTTTTAATCTCCAGAGGGTTTTCTCAAGCTCCTTCAAAGATAATGTTTTGCAGTTTGATTATTGGCCCTTATTTTGCTCCAAGGTCCAAAACTTTGTGGATCAATGTCGTTAAAGCTCTTCTTGTTGAATTATGGATGGAAAGAAATCAAAGGATCTTTCATTACAAACATCTCTCTTGGTTGGATCGTTTCGAATCAGCTCGTCTTAAGGCTTCTTCTTGATGTTCTTTTTCTAAGTCTTTTGTTGAATTCTCTATTCAGGATATCTATCTTAACCGGAATGCTTTTATTTTCCCAATGTAACTTTTATATTTTCTTTCGATGTCTTTTTATGCTTTTGCTTTCACACCCTTGTAGGGTGTGTCCTTTGAGCATTAGTCTCTTTTCATTTCATAAATGAAAATTTTCATGTCTTGTCAAAGAATAAAAAACATTGTGACAATGGAGATATGCAAAAATAAAAAATAAAACAATGTGTTTCTGTATTTGAAATGGACTGAGAATAGTAGAAAGCATTGACATTGTGCAATAACTGAAAACACTCAACGAGCAGCAAAGCACAAAGTTTCAAACCCAATAAACAATAAATTCAAATTTTCAAAAAATTAAACTACTTGAGAATACCTTGGTTGATACACCCTACCCTTCTGGTTGCCTGAGTTGCCGGCTTTGTCCGCCTGAGTGTATAATAACAAAGCAAATTAACGACGCCTCAATTACCCATAGAAAATTAGAGGATAAATCAAATGATTGAATTGCATATTAATAATATCTATTAAAAAAAGGAATCCAACCATATTGCTATAAAATAGCATATCATAGCTATAGCTCAATTAAAAATTTCAAGACACGGGAGAGGAATTCTGACACGACTATGGAATTGCCTACGCAGGCTTGGGTGGGGACGTGGGGGTAGAGACGGACCAAGGAAAAATATAGCTTATTTCCTCCGTCTATTGATGAAAAGAGAGTACCAAAAAATAGCAGAACAACCACAAGGCAAAACCCCAAGATTTGCTCACAATGGCCTTATAGAATCAGCCTAACACAGATCCTATGAGCTCACATGCAAATCAGTAACAAGTAATGAAGAACAAATCAATAGCACAAACAAATAAATATCAAACAGAGCTACAGGAAGGATTGACACTTAGACTTTATGCACAGAACCTCAACTTTTGCCTTTTGTTTGAATTGGTGTATCATGGACAAATGTAGTGCAAAGAAACTTAACTAACTGTTGTAGTTGTGCTTTTTGCTCCCGAAGGGCGGGGTTGTCCATTGGAGACTTAAGGTATTTCTATTATTCTAGGTCGAGCATTTGAGGGATGATCGAAGAAGTCTAGATCTACTGTCCCAGGGGAATGCTTATGTGCTTTTACAGGCTGGTCTTTTTTGTCATTCTACGGTATATTTGGCTGCAAAAAAATGGAGAACTTCATGGAGTTAGATAGTTCGTGGGGAGAGGATATGGGGTTTAGCATATTTTAAGCCTCACATGTGTCTCTCTCCCCATTGGTGTCCTATCTGCAAAAAGAATGCAGAATCACAAGGTCATCTTCTGGTTGAACGTGAGTTTGCTGCTAATTATCGGAATTACATCCATCATACCTTTGGGTGGTTAACGGACCTCCCAAGACCCAAAACAGCTGCTGCACTTCACCCATAGAGGACATCCCTTCAAAGATGTGAAAAAAGCCCTCTGGGAGAATTTTAGCTTTCTGCTGGAGCACTTGGGCAGAAAGAAATAGGAAGATTTTCCCAGAAAATGAGCTAACCTACCACAGATTTTTTTATGTTATTGTTAGTTTGGTTGTTTCCCGGTGTAAATGTTCCCCCTCTCCCATCACTATAGCTTTACCCCCCTCCTTTTCAATTGGAGAGGTCTTTTGTAATCCTTCTCATGGGAGTTTACCCCTTCTTGTAATTTCATGCTATCAATGAAATTGTTTCTTATCCCACAAAAAAAAAAAAAAAAAAAAAAAAACCTATGTAGGTTCATACTTCGATTTTTTATCTTTTTAGTAATTTCCCTGTATTTCTTTATCACCAATAAGCCACCACGAGAATCATGGATCATCAGCTTAAAGATTTTTTTTTTTTTTTGGATAGGAAACAGAGGATCGTTTCATTGATAAAATGAATTATAAAAGGGAAGATCCTATTCAAATGGATAACAAAAAAAAAAAACTCTTCCAACTGGACATCAGATTAGTAAAACTATAATTACAAAAAGGAGACACCAATGAGACCGCATCAAATCCAATTTTAAGAATGATGCTCTCTTCTCTCTCCTCTTTCCTTTCTCCCCTCTCCCCTCTCCCCTCTCCCCTCCTAAACGAAATCTGATTTAGGAAATCCGGTCACCATGAAAACAACCATCGTCCATCAACCTTGGAATCACTCCACCATATCTATTTCCATAGACAGAAAAACTTTCACTATAGCCTTTGATGAGAATTTTCATGGAAGTAGAGCCAAGATCACAGAATTCAGCAAATACTCATCACATTCGGTAGCAGACATAGGTTGCTTATCCCTTCTGAGATCAACAAACAAGGTTGGTTTTCATTTTACTCACTCATCTCAGAATACCCTGTTGAAGCCCACCGCCACAATACTAAGAAAACTCCTCCAACATTAAAAAAATCCTTCAGACTAAGGCGTCCCCTGCTACTATTTCACCTCCTTTGGAAGAGCCCGCGCAGCAACCTCGTTCTTTTACAAATGAAGAAGAATGGAAAGAGATTTTAATTCTCCAACGAAGCAATCAGCACGACGATTGGCCTAGCATTCATCAATCCTGGTTTGTCTCTTCGATGCAGCATCAATCCATTTCAGTCGAACAAAGCTATGTTACATGTATATGATCAACAAGCTGTCGTCAATCTTTGCTCGCATCCAGATTGGACCCTTATTGGTAAGTATAGAGTGAAATTCTATGCATTAACGGCCTCGAATGCTCAACAGGATGTTTTAACATCATTTTATGGAGGTTGGATCGAAATTCACAATCTTCCCCCTACCTTATGGACGGAGCAAGTGTTTCGGTTTATTGGAGATAAATGTTGCAACTATGTAGAAACTTCAAGCCACACCATCAGGATGATTATCGCCACTGAGGCGAGGATAAAGGTCTGCCACAACAGCAGTGGTTTTCTTCCCTCCGTGATCAGCATCCCTCCATCTGTTGCCGACGATGAATTCACGATCCAGATCAAAGCTCCTTCTGGTGGAAACCAAAGGAACGGCCGCAATAATGGTCTATTTCCATGTATGGAATCTGGAGATTTTGCTTTAAAGACAAGAGAGAATTCTGTGAAGGATTTATCGAAGAGAAAGAAACAGACGAAGGATTTTTTGAATCCAAATTTGGAACAAACCGAACCGTACGCTGATATTATTCCTAAAATCACGGATGGATTTGCTTCTTCACTGCCAAAATCTTTTCAAACCGATAAAGGAAAGATTCCTATCCACGTGCCTTCCTTGCAACCTTCGGCTATTCCAATTGCCACTGAACCCACAAATCTTCGATTTGCCAATATTGGATTCACAAACGGATGGATTTGCTTCTTCACTGCCAAAATCTTTTCAAACCGATAAAGGAAAGATTCCTATCCACGTGCCTTCCTTGCAACCTTCGGCTATTCCAATTGCCACTGAACCCACAAATCTTCGATTTGCCAATATTGGATTCACATCAACACCAAATTTGAATGTTGGATCAGATACTGAAGCTTACCTCTCAAGCCCATCTACAAACCATTCGGCCCACATCTCAGTTCTTGACCCATCTTCTCCCCGTCTAATGGACCTCACCATTTTTACCGATTTACAAACTGATGTTCCATCCCTTCAGCCGATCCAATACACACATCAAAATTATCCATCACCGATAGTTACTTTACCGCCTCTTCAGCAGGAACTTAACCAAAAAATTCCTTCTCCCAAGCCGTCAGAATTATTACAAACACCACCTCTCCCTTCCCCACAGCCTTCTCTCCCACCAACTATAAAATCCTCATATAATTCCCTTCCCTCTTGTCTACGACACATTATTTGCTTTCTAGAAAGTGAAGACTTCGTCAAAAGATAGAAAGTTTTGTGGTTGGTTACAAATTACTGATTCTGCGAAGATTAGTAACTCCCTTGGTTTGTTCGGTTGGTTCGGGGCAAGTTTTCAAGTTTCATCATGATATTCTCTTCCAGCTCTTGGCTGTTTTTTTCCAATTATTTGGAATGCTTTCATATTCTCTTTTTGTTTTCTTTTATCTATTGCCTTATGTATTCATTACCTTGTGTGGTTTGTATCTCTCACTTTTCATTTTTTCAAAGAAAAAATTCGTTTCTGGTCAAATTAATAATAATAAATAAAAATAAAAGAAAGAAAAACTCGATTTCATTTCTAGTTTCACAAAAAGATGTCGAAACCAGTCCCACTAAAACTATAGGTCAAGACAGTCATAGAAAGATGTATTGAACAATATCTTTTTTTTTCTTTAATTTATGATAAATAATTTATGATAAAAGTCGAGGTTGGAAGCAAACCTACGGAAACTTTATGCTGTTGTACTCAAAATAAATAACTTATTTTTCCACTAAACCATGCATTTTTTATGTGTACAATAGTCAAGCTTCATTTCGATAACTAGGCGTGCCACCAACGGGGAAAGGATACCAGGGGCAGAAAAGTAGGAATCGTTAAATAATGCAAACTACTCTGGCATGTTCATTCAGTTTATCTTTGAGCCTATCACCTATATACTAATTGCATTGTGACTCTCTTCCTCCGCTCTCCCCCCCTTCTCTCTAAAATGTAACTATTCATGGAGAAACCGAAGAAGGTGAACATCGATTGGAAGGTGTTTCACCTTCGAAAGAAGGAGAATGAGAGGAAAGTGGTGATGGAGGAAAGGAAAGGTTCGGGTGTGAGGCGTATGGAGCTGGAGCTGGGGACATTTGCCTGGGTTAGAGACTGTCTGATGGCGGTATCGAAATCGAAGGACTCGACTAGGTTTTGGAGAAGGAGAAGACTGGATGCTGCGGTTATTTTCTTTCAGGTCTTGGAAAACACGAAAGGTAGGTTTGCCATGGTTTCCGTTGAGCCTTCTCGAGGACGAAAGAACTCGCTCTTCATTCCTGAAGGTAAGAATGGGAAGGGATGGGGTGCGTTGGAGGCAGCCATGACGGAACTTCTAACCCCTGTGGTGCCAGCGATTCGGAAAAGGAAAATCGAAGGAGGAACCGAGTTCAAATCTGAAGGCAGGGTTCTGAAATCAAAATCATTTGTAGAAGCAGTGAAACAGGGGACCGTTCGATCAGCTGAAGAGACGACAAAATCTTCGGATGACATCGACTTTGCTTTTGAGTGTTCGACAGCAGTGATAATAGAACGAGCGAATACTGACTTATCGTGGGCTGGAATCAGAGAATCATGCTTAAGGTTAGTTAGGATTGGTTTATCCCTAAAACCCTTTTGTGCTAATCTTGCAGTGGGTCTTTGCGGTAGTAACAAAGAGGCCAAAGAGCTCATTAAAGCGGGTTCTTCGATGGCAAACAAACAATTTTCTATCTTCGCGTGGGACTTTAAGAAAGTTGCAGAGAAGAAATGTCTTAAATTCGAAGAAGGATGGATCACCGTTTTGGACGTTCCACCATTCTTAAGGACCAAAGAGATGATATCTCTGCTTGCTGATATGTGTGGAGGATTAACAGAGGAAGAAGAGATAAGCGGGGAAGTCTGTTGGACGGATGAAATTTGTTTCAGAGCCAAAGGTAATTGTAATGGTTTGATTCCTTCATCTTGTTATCTTAACCATGGAAATACTTTTTTTCCGGTACGATTTCTTGTCGGACGGGAGGGGAGCTTTGAGATCTCCGGCAAGGCGACAGCAAGTCCGAGGCGATCTAAACAAATCGTCCTTCACTTACCAGAAGCGACGGAAATAGCAGGGCAGTAGGTTCTTTGTCCAAGGAATCACGTGGGGCGTGGAGAAGTCAATGAGGGGAATGTGGTCAAATTTGGGCCTCAGGATGTTGGGTCGCCTGATGATCTCAAAGGAAAAACTATTTCATCTGCAAAAGACCAAATTAGTAATGAGCCCAGTCAATTCGACAGTGGGCTGCCTCCAAGGCTAGATGGACTGACCGAGGAAGAAATTGGGCCAGAGACTAATCAGAATAAGGGCCTTCTTTCAGATGGGATGGGGACCGAAGACCATTTGATGGACTGGTTCGATGAGGCTAATCCCATGGACGAAATTCCTATCGAGGAAGATGCTGGTTCCGATCCTTCGGTGGTGAGTTATTCGGAGGATGAATCTTTTTTATCGACTCCTGTTGCTAAATAGTTGGAAATTGTGAATTTAAGTGGTATGTTTTCGGAGGAGAAGATGGAAGAGAAGGAGCCGTTAAAGAACGATCATCAGATAGTTCCGCCTAGTGATTTAACAGGGGATTCTTCAGCTATTCCGACAGGGGGCCTCAAGATGGCTCGATTTCAAGGTATCCGCCTCAGTCGTTGATCAGGGTGAACTCGGACATGATTCCTATCCAGGTACGCTCTCCTTCTCTGGGTCTTTCTCCTTCTATTCCAATCGAGAGGGGAGGGTGGTTGTGTTCAGGACGGCTAGTCTATTTTAAGCGTCCACTGACTGATCGAGAAACCTCCGACCTTTTGACTCTCCTATCATTGATTGGGGAGACCACTTTTAGCGCTTCTAGAAGGGATCTCCGCTTGTGGAGCCCTGACCCGCCTCGAGGTTTCTCTTGTCGATCATTTTTCCATTGCTTATTAGACCCTTCCCCCATCGATGTTTCCATCTTTTCTTTGCTTTGGAAGGTGAAAGCCCCAAAGAAGGTGCAGTTTTTTATTTGGCAGGTTATCCACGGATGAGTTAACACCCTTGATCGGCTATCTAGAAAGATTCCTCGCTTATTTGGGCCCTTTTGTTGCATTCTCTGTCGGATGGCGGAGGAAGACCTTGATCATATTTTGTGGCATTGCGACTTTGCTGCGACTGTTTGGGACGAGTTCTTTGGTCTTTTCGACTTGCAGTTTGCCAGACATAGAGGTCTTAGAGAGATGATCGAGGAGTTCCTTCCCCATCCTCCTTTGTTAAATATAATGTTCCCCTTTGGGGCGAGAGAAACAACAGACTTTTAGAGGGTTGGAGAGGGATTCAGTTGAGGTTTGGTCCCTTGTTAAATATAATGTTTCCCTTTGGGCGTCGGTGACGCGTTTGTTTTGTAATTATCCCATTGGTCTCATTATTTTGGATTGGAGGCCCTTCTTCTAAAGGGGCCTCCCCTTTTTCTTTTTTGTAGGCTGGTTCTTTTTGTTCGCCCTTGTATTCTTTCATTTTTTCTCAATGAAAGCATGGTTCATTATCAAAAAAAAATAAAATAATGCAACCTAAAAAATTAAAAACCCATGTCCCATTAGTTGCCCAGAACTTATGAAGAATCGGAACTCAAAACGAGATACCAACAAACGGATTTGGCAGAAAACGAAACGACCATAGCCGGATGTTGAAATCCAGAAACCTTACAAGTAGTCTGTGTAAATTAATGTAATCATGTCCAATCTGCAGTAAATTTTCAAGATACGAATCCGTTGTAACTAAAATGCACCAGAAACATATGTACGTACTGTATTGTCCTCCTTGTTTCCAAACCCACGCCAAGGGTTAGAGTCGGAGCGGCTCTGCATTAGAAGGATTGGGAATCGAGGAGCCACCGTAACCAACATTTTGCAGTCAGGCAACAGCAGAAAAGGTCGGAGAGAGAATCAGAACAGGGGAATTGTGAGAAAATATATCAAGGAAACGAATGTGAAGCAGATTTTATCAGAAAGCAAGATAGAATCTGTCCCCACTTCCCTCCTCGAGTTGGGAAAATTGCAAAAAAATAGGAAAAGAAAATGGGGATTAGTTTGGGATTGGTGTAGAATCCCAAATTAACCAAGTTTTGGATTAGTTTGGGAAAATTAACCAAACTTTTTCTTTTCCACCCAACTCGATCTTTCAACGGGAAAACTAAGGGTGAGAGACAATCCGGATTCTATTTTATGTTTTCATATGCATTTTCATGAATTGCGATTTGCATATTTGTTTTTTAAAACTGTTTTCAAATTCTGTAATCCAAACAGTGTAAATTTTGAAAACAATTTTTTTTATGTTTTGATTGTATCTATATTTTGAATTTGAAAATTTTAAATGCATAATTAAATTAAAAACAATATAAAAACTAATTACCCAAGATAAAAACTCACCCATACCTAGGGACTAAAAGTGTATTTGTTCTAAAACACTATTATGATCATTTTAATTTAAGGTATGTCAATGGCCAAAATGAAAACTCACTCATACCTCAGGGACTAAAAGTGTATTTGTTCTAAAACACTATTATGTTTCATAAAATATTCACATAAATAATAACATTAAAATTTCATAGTCTATGAAAAAAAATAATGTTTTTCTTTATTTACTGCAAAAAAAAATTATAAATAAAATATTTTCTATTTAAACTAAACGAAAAATATATTCATTCAACATTTAAATTTCACCATAAAAATGTATTTTCTAAAGATTTTTAACCACATGCATTGCACGTGTCTTTTATACTATATATAAAATGGCTATCACGGGATAATCTTTACATACCTATTTTGTCCTTACAATTTTATTCATATTCTATTTTGTCTTTCACTATTTGTTGATGGAACACAACTCTCTGAGTTGAGGTGTCAGAGAGGAGTTTATACAGTGAAGGTGTTTCTTTAATCAAGATGTGACTCTTCAAGTTTAGGTCTCCTTTGAGAGATATTAGAACAATGAAGTTAGTTCTCTTTAAATTGTTTTACATTTTTTTTTTCAAAACTACCTATTAAATATGGTTGTTTATCTGGTTGCTCGATCATTTTCCCTTAGGTAGGGCCCATCAAGGGCAATGGATACCGTGAGTGGGATAACCATGGAAGAAAATAGGAGAAACATGAACATGTTCTAGATGATTTCCATACTATTTTGAAATAGATTTTTCTTTATGGGGGTCGGGGAACAGGGAGATCAATTTAAACCATAAATTTTCAATTTTATCAACTTACCCCTTAAATTTGGATAAAAGTTGTAATTTTTACATTAAACTTAAAAAAAAATTGTTGCAATTTTTAGTTTATGGTAGGTTTTCATTTGAAGAACCGTTGAGAAAAGTATTATCATGTACCCAAAATGATTAACATATATTTTATATTAATATGATAGGTTCTCAACAAAAAGTTGGTTTTATTTTTTTAAGGAATAAAATGTATAATGACCCATTTGAAGAGGTCCAAATGAAAAATGCCCTACATTTTCAAGTTAAGGTTATATGTTCTTTTACCTACGTCATCATCCTAGCAAAATTGTCATTTTACTCTCTCTATGAAAACATACATTTTTTTCTCTCATCTCGTTTCTTGCTTAATTTTTTTCTTCAACATTTTCTCTCTCTTTATTTTCTCTCTAGAGAGCACACAACGAGAGCGAGAGGCTGGAGCGCGAGCTGGAGTAGAGAGAGATTGGAGCAAGATTGAAGAGAGAGTGAGATTATGAAGAGACTATTTAGAAAGAGAGCGAGATTGGAGGAGCATGAGATTGGATGGAGAGCGAGATATGAGAGAACAAATAGAGAGAAAGCGAGATTGAAGAACGAGATATTGAAGCGAGATTGGAGAGAGAGTGAGATTGAAGAGAGTAATTAGAGAGAGAGAGAGAGCGAGATTGGAGGGAGAGCGAGATATTAGAGAGAAAAAATAGAGAGAGAGATTGGAGAGAGAGTGAGATTGAAGAGCGAGATATTGAAGAGAGAGCGAGAGATTGGAGAGAGAAATTGGAGAAAGAGTGAAAGATTGAAGAGAGAAATTGGAGAGAGAGTGAGAGTAACAAGAGAGAGCGAGGTCAGAGTAGAGAGTAAAATGGTAATTTTACTAGGATATTGATGCAGGCAAAATGATACATAACCTTAAATTGAAAAGGTAGGACATTTATCATTTTCGCCTATATAAATGGGGCATCTGTACAAAAAAATTTTTTTAAAAAAATAAATAAATAAATTTTGACAGAGTTATTTGGTGATTAATTTTGTGCATCAGTCAAATTTAATTTTGAGTAATGCATGATAAAATTAATGAGTTTTTTCTAATAACTTTTTTTTATACTACTTCTAGTTAAAATTAGTGGTTGAATTAGCCTAATCTGAATAAAGGTTAACATTTTCAACACTTGTCAAAATTTAGGGTCGAATTTGATTAAATTGAAAATTTACAACGAAAATTGATACAAATTGTTAAGTTAATGAACAAAAAGTTGATTTTTTCCCTAGTTTTTTTTTTTTTCCATTTTAAAATCATTGCTGAAAATTATAACTTACAGGATAGTACGAGTTATTCAGCTCAACTATTTAATACAATAGGTCACATGTGAGGGTCGATTTGTCAATTTATTAACTATCAATGAGCTTAATTTAGACCAGTAAGCTTCAATGACTCACAGTATTCTGTTTCTACCTCATTATATGTCATCGAACCGCTTGCCATTACAATTTTCAATGCACTAACTCAATATTCAAGTCGATTTTATAAATACTTCAAACACGCAAGATTGATTTGTCCAGCTAATGACTAAGGTTATCAAGTAACCTACCCAAGACCTCCATGACTCGTAGGCCATGTCTATTCTCATTTCACAAGGTTGCAACCTGGTTTGTATGATTCTCCACTCCAAATAAAGTCTCTAATAATAGTAGATAGGAAGACTATTGAGGATTGGACCAAGGTCACTCTTCCTCCTTTAGATGTTAGCTTTACGAGCTTCAATCATACTATATGTTTGATGATAACAAACTTTAATTTACTAATGACTTTAGTGTTTTAAAGTGTTCATAATGTAGAGCTCGGAAAGATGATTCCAACACAACTTGAATCCCTCAAATCGGAGTTCAAACGAGAAAGTTACATGCAAAAGAAGATTGGAAGAAAAAGCCTACGTGACAATGACATGACGCTTATGTGACATCTAACGTGACAACTGATGTGAATCAATTTCCTCTATTTTTCTCTTAATTATAATCCTAATTTGAATTCTCACTATTTCCTAAATTCAATCATTTCACATCTCTTTTTTAATTCAAAATTTCTCCTAAAATTCATCATTTTACAACTCATTTTCAAAATTCAATCTCTTCCAAATTTGTTTTCCTTCAAATCTTCATTCTAATTTCAAATTCCCTTAATTTCAATATATTCTCAATCTCATTTTTAAATTCAAAATCCTTTCCTTTTTTAAATATAATTAAATATCCACCATCCAATTTAAATTTAATCCAATAGCCAAAATTCAATTTCTCCATCTATAAATTGATTCATTTTCTTCTCCTCCAACACACACTCAGTTGATCAAATTTACAAAAGCTTCAAGCCTTTTTACCCTCATTCTCTAAAATCCTCCCACACTCTTCAACCGACCTATTGCAACTTTGCGAGGAATTGTTGAGTGAAAATTGTGAGTGCTCTTATTTGTATATCTTACCTTCAAGAGGTATTTCTTTGTGAGATTTTTGTACTATTTTCTTTTATTGGGAACTTGTGATAAGGTGTGGGTGCACGTTGGGAATTGAACGAGTGGTTTCATCTTAAACCCGAAAGGGGATTTGTAGTGGTTTGATCCTGAACCTGGTTAAAAGGATTGTAGTGGTTTGATCTTGAACTTGTTTAAAAAGATTGATATAGGTTGGGTCCTGAACTTGTAAAAGGATCGGTAAAGGTTTACTCTTGAACCTAGAAAAAGAGGCGGTTTGGTTCTCACCCGTAAGAGAGTCGTTGTAGTAAAATACCCAAGAAGAAGTCTTGGGGAGTGGAGTAGGGATTCCCAAACTATTATAAAATTTTCCGCTGTTATCTCTTTCTCTCTACTCTTTTAATTTCCGCTATTTTAATTTTATGAGTAGATTGCATGCCTATGAAAATTGTCAAATATTTCTAGCATATTTTTATATTTTATTGTGCTTATTAAATCTATTTAGATTAAATCAATTTAGTTCAATTTAGAAAAAAAGAAAAAAGTTTTAAATTTTATTAAGCAACTCTATTCACCCTCCCCTCTAATGTTACCATACGATCCTACATTAGAGAGGGAAAAGCTTCTCCATGCATTACGCTTAACCTTATACTTATCTACCAAAGGGTCCCAAAACACTTTCTATAATGATTTCCACCCAAGGTGAAACCGAGGTAATTTATCAACTAGGATTCAACCTAACAATCAAATTTATCTGCCCAATCTACCACCTATTCCATATTGATATTGATTCCAATCATCAAAGTCTTGGCTAGGTTTAAAGTGAGCCTTGAACAAGTTCAGTAACTCCCACCATCCAACAAGGATAGAGGCCTTGTTATACTAATGTATTAACCTAAAAAGATACATGGGATAGAAAAATTAAGGAAAAATACACCTTTGGTCCCTGAAGTTTGGGTTAGGTTGCATTTTAGTCCCTGAGTTTTCAAACTCAACATTTTAACCCCTGAGATTTGAGTTTAGTAGCATTTTGGTTCCTCCTTCCATTTTTCAATTAATAAAAAAATATTAAATTAATAAAAATATACTAAATTAATGAAAAAATATTAAATTAATATCTTCTTCCTCATCACCACCACCAAACCTCCCTGGTCAAACCATGCCACTTGCCATTGTCCACTGCTGGCCATCGATTTTGTTTTGTTTTGTTTTTTTTTTCATCTTCTTCCTATCTTCTCTGTTTTTATTTATTAAAAATAGAGAAATTTTGGTAGATAGACCGTTTTGGAGACATATTTTCACATATGTCCAAAATTTTCGATATTTACAAGATTAGATTTTCGGATATATTTTCTTACCTTTATACCCTTGTTCTTATCATTTATTCTCAAATAATATTAAAAATGATAATAATATATTCCATAGATAGCCAACCGAATATGCTTCATTTTAGGAAGGTTAGTTTTCACCAAATCCCCTAAATTAAGGAATGTTCCCATAACCGTGGTTTACTCTCCTTCATTCTCCATCTGTCCTTCGTTTTGGTTTTATTCCAGGCCTCTTCCCATTTATTTTCTTCTTTTTTCCGGCAGCATTTTCTCTCACTTTCTGTTGCCCATTGTCGTCGGTTTTCATATTTTTTCCCTCCTCTGTTTATGTGGTTTCGGACTGCATACCACAGTTCATAGGAACTTTGCTTGTTCGTGGTATTTTTTCCAGTGGTTTCCCTACTGTATTTAGGTTTTTTCTGTAGGTTTCCGGCAATATGTGTTCAGTTTTTACGTTCCGTTTTCCAGTCGTTTGAACATGGGTACGTTTTCAGTTTTTATATTTTATATATTCCAAGAGACATATCGTTTTAGTCAATGTAAGTTTCGTATATAGTACTTATTATAAACACGTTTTTATATGACTACGTTTTAAGTTTTTATATTTTATATATTAAGAGGGATATATCGTTTTAGTCAATGTAGGTTCCTTCCAAATATGATTTTCAAGGATGGATTTTTTTTTTTAATTATCTCTCTCCTCATAACCGCACCTCAAAAAAATGAAACTCTCAAACTTTTACCCAAAAAGAAATCGTGTGTGATGATTTTTTTTTTTAAAATACTTCCTCACTTCTCATAACTGCACTTCAAAAAAAAAGGAAAACATATCTCCTTCTAATCGTGCAAATCACAACGCATACATGAACAAGATTATTTTCTATATAAAATATAGAATAATTATATAGTACAGGGTTTATATAATATATATATATATATATATATATATATATATATATATATATATATATATATATATATATATATATATATATATATATATATATTTATGTGTGTGCCGGTCGTTATACAGTATATTTTTATTCATTATTAACTATCCCTAAATATATATATAATATATTTAGAAATGATATAAATATACAGTAGAACTATCACTCAATTGATTGTAGAATGTAATAATTCTCCAAATAATAAATATATATCATGCATTATAATATATAATCAATATATATAATCTATTATATATTATATATTCATCATTGTGTATTCAATTCATAAGTAACACGTCAAAATGATAAATATATACCAGACTGTATATTGTATCATAAATATATACTTATAATTATATTATATAAACCTTATTATTTTTTTATAGGTAATAAATCGTGGGTTTTTTTTTTTTTTCGTTCACTCTCTCTCACGCCAAAAATCATGAGTTTTTTCCCCGATTGCACGCCCTTCCCTTTTCCATTCACTCTCTCTCACCCATGGTCTGAAAAAATGCAATTTGAAAGGAAACAGTTTGTTTCCTTTTTTGGTTTTATTTTATTTATTTTTTTTTAAATAGTCAGTAGTGTATATGAGGGCTGAATCGTAAAATGACCATGATTTTTATGAAAAAAATTTGAGCCATTAGGCCTTTTATGTAAAAAATGGGAAACTTGGATATTTATGAAATATATGGTCCATATTTGGGCTATCTATGTACTTTTCCCTTAAAAATATTATTATGGAAAAGGCCCATCGATCTGGACTAGAACTAAGGGGATCCTTCGATTTTTTTTACAAAAGAAATTAGAAGAGAAGAAAGGAAAGAAAGGGAGAAAGGAGGAGAATGGAAAAGAGAAGAGAGAAGAGAGAAGAAGGGAAGAAGAAAAAAAGGGGAGACAATGGCACCCTCAATGAAATTGGGTTTGTTGGAGGGAAGGAGTGTGTGGAGAAAGAAGATGAAGGAGAAAAGAAAAAAAAAATAGATAAAGGAAAAAAAAAAGAATTAAAAATAATTTTTTATTTTAAAAAATTAATAAAAAAATTGGTGTCACGTCAGTACTCTTCTAATATCTAATATTTGGGATGAAAAGACCAAGAGTGTAACTAAATGCAAAAATCAGAAGTATATTTGTTAAGTTTGAAAGCTCATGAACTAAACCCAAACTTCATGGACCAAAAGTGTATTGTTTTCCAAAATTAACTTATATAAAAACCTTTCCTCTATACACTCTCCCTCATCTCACCAATTTCTCAATATACTCGCTATCTTCTTTCTTCACCAATCTCTCTACATACATACACATTATCTCTTACGAGTTTTTTCTAACTAATCTCTCTCCACATGGTAAACATTCTTTACCTGATGCATAAAAACGAAAAATATTCTTAAAGGAAAAGTATTTCATAGTTATATCTAAGAGTATTTGCGTTACAACAAATATGATATTGTTTGGTTCCGAGTAAACAAAGGAGCAATGTAGTATTTGTAGACGTATAATTACAGCATCATCTAAGATGTTGAGAATAATTGGCATGTACCCTCAACCATGAGGTCAGAGGTTCGAATCCCCCCACTCCCAAATGTTGATGTACTCAAAAAAAAAAATCTAAGATGTTGAGAATACTGCAACGCATAAAGCAAACATCCCTATATATATATATTCCTTCAAAGAACAAAAATCACAATTGTATTAAAGCAAAGAAATAGTGGAGACACCGGAAACAACACAGCTATTAGGATAATCCATCCCTAGGAAGGTCGGCCTTCCATCCTGCGGTCTGATCTCTTAACAAACAAAATCTATGTCAGACAAGGAATATAAAAAATAATGTTCAGTTGTCACTCGTTAGTCATCAGTAGTAGCAAGTAACTTTGCAAGGAAAGGAATGGGGCACATTTCAACTTCTTCACTAACAGTACCTAAACTCATAACATTTCGCCACAGTCAATCCTGCTCATTGACTTCAATTTCTTTCTTCCAAGAATTCTAAAAAATGAGCTTCAGCTCGACCCAACGACCCAGGTAAGAATCTTGAATTTGAAGGTTCTTAATCTTGCAAATCCTCCAAATACCAACTATGAGTCTCCTTTCTGCCACTAACTTCATCTCCGTTCACGCCTCCTTTAAAATTTAAGACCAGAGAATCTGCTAATATGAATATCCTCACTTCTTAACCAAAAACATTTTATAAGAATCAGTTAATCACAATCCAATAAATGATGTTCAGCAGATTTCTTACACAAGTTACAAGTCACATGAAGGAGGTAAACCTCTTTCTTCAAATGCTAACTAACCGGTAGAATATTCCTATGGCTCTTACCGAACACAATCACTAATCATCTTCGCACACCCCTCCAGTCAAATTCCAAACATTTCTCTCGCTCCCTATTGATTTTTTTTTTTTTTGAAAAATATCCCCTATTGAATTAAGATTCCATTAGATGGGCATTGCTAAACTCAACTCTCCCTCTTTTCTTCAAATATACATTGTTTTCAAGCTCTCAAACAACATTGTAGCCAAGCTTGAATGTAAGCCTCGTCCTTACAAAAGAATGCCGACTACTTTTTCTATGTCCCGTTGCCGGACTGTTAGGTAAGAAAATGTCGACCACTATACCATATCAACCATGTCTCTTCTGAGGCATCCAATAAAATTGGAACAACACTATATATATCAACCGCACTTGAAAGAATGGAAATTACATAAATAGTAATGTGCGTGAGTATTCAAGAGTCTTTCTAGATGCTAATGCTCTCCCCATGTCTCCACCTCCACCTTAACCCAACAAGTAGCACTTTTCTACTTTTCAAAATACTTTTCCAATCGCTCTAACTAGCTTCCAATTTACCCTCCAGAAAGCAGGAATGTTTAAAACACGTTTGTAATATTAGGGAGCTTCGGTTTGTGACAAACCACAAGCCCTGTTTAACTAAATTATAACTAAAAAAATCCCTCATTTCAACCCAACCCACCTTATCAAACTAAAACATAGGTTTTCCAATAGACCAGTGAATGCCCTTCTGGCCGTTTTAGGAGCCCCACCTATACAGCCAATTTATCTCCCTGCACACACCAATGGGCAACTTGAAACAATAATCACATATATTGGCATGCCTTAAACAACATATTATGGTAATACCTCCCCACATGCGCAAGAACAACGACTACCAACCACCTGAAAGTTCCTGAACAACTAAAAAAGAGAAAAAAGAGGCATAGATCAAGTATTAGCATATTCTGAGTATCTTATCAGAATCGATCGGAGAACAACGACTACCAACCACCTGAAAGTTCCTGAACAACTAAAAGGAAAACAAACCACAAAAACGAAGACGGGCGTTCTTTCAAATTCAAGAAGAATGCTTGGTAAGATTACTAACAGAGCTCCAAATATGGGTGAGAGCCCCAAAAACATGGGGCATCATAGTCCCAATCCCATTCAAAACAGACCCAGAAGCCAAGCCTAGGGCAAAAGTCTCGGCATAGCCCGGCTTGGAGTCCAACTTTAGGTCGAGAATGGCAAGACGGTTATTAGTCGCATCGATCTTCCTTGAGGTCTCGACCAGAAGCTTGTCCTTTTTACCTCTGCCGGAGGAGATGATCCTAAAGAGAGCATTCTGAAGATCTTCTATTACCTTGATTGAAGCATCGTGAGAACTAAGGCCTTGGGATTCGTAGTGGGATACGAGTTCCTGTGGGGAAGGAAGCTTTCTTCTTTGGATTCCTGAAGACTTCATGGAGGTTGCAGTACTATTGTCCTGGGGGAGAGAATTTGAGGGTGGCGGCGGCGAATTTAATTCCCCCATTGCAGCTCAAAACTAGGACGCAAGGAAGCTCCTTTGATTTTGAGATAATGAGAAAGTTGGAAAAAAGAAAAAAAAAAAATATATTGCGCAGGTAGCAAAAGCGGTAAAATTATTGCAAAAATAGCAATAATAATAATAATAATAAAACTACGTTTCAATAATAATAATAATAATAATAAAACTATTTAAAAAATAGTAAAAAATATGTTAAGTTAAAAAAATACTCCGCAGTTATCTAATAGAAATAATTATATTAGACTTCAATTTCGGATATAACAACAACTATCAATGATAGTTATGGATTCGAAGTCTATCAATATCTCTTTGATTATTGGAGTAGACAATAATAGACTCTGATTATTGGATGTCTATGCTTGTTTCATCCCAAGAAAAATAGTTTTAATTGCCAATTAAGTTTGGAAAAGAGAAACGCGAAATGGGGGTGAGATAAGTGATAGCAGATCACCAAAATCATAAAAGACCTCAGAAGATTGGGTACGTCCAGCACAAACCCCTCCATAAATCCAAGTCATAACAACATTTTTCATTTTACTAGTAGCCATACATATATCCATTTAAAATTTACTAGTTGAACCAAAACTGCTAATTAATTAAGTAGAACTAGAAGAAGCCTATTCATATCATATCTCTAGACCACACTAGACCCAAGTGCCTTTGAGAAGAGGCTGCGTGGAAGCAGTCTCTCCAAACGTCTTCACCAAATCACATTCTTCAGTGTCACATTTCAGTTCCAACCCCAATTCCTCTTCTATATCATCTGAAGCCGATATCAGCAAGAACTCACACCCTTCAAAATTCAAGTAGTCGGGTGGGTCAGCTGGGTGATATCTTTTATTCCCAATTTGACCTTGCAAATGCGCTGGAAATTGAGCCCTGCGCTTGTAGTGAGAACCAGCTCCCTCTTGATCTGGGTTCTTTATTTGTATCAGAAACGAGCCTTCTCTTTCGATGTTAAATGACTGTTGAGGCTCATTTTTCTCATCTGCCGAGGGAAACTCTAGCTTGTAGATCAAATGAGTGTGGTAGTTACTCTGGAACTTCTGAGGATGTGGATTATGCCTCAGAATACGGTAAATGCCTTCGCCCAGAGCTCTTGCAGCAGAAATACGGCGATGTCCTCTCGTCGAAGTATCGTATTCCTCTGTATGCCATCGAAAGTGATTTTATTTTATTTTATTTTTTCAAAAGCTATCCCATACACACTATTAATTATGTACTTACGAGGTACGTACCTCCTTGAAGAGCAGTCTTGACATCTTGCACATCGGTTGTCACCATATCTACAAATCCCCAGTAAGGACGACTCTTCTGGGCTGGGTGTGGAAGGCTTTTTCGACCCATAATGATGAACCGCAACAGGGGTTGCTTTTCAATGTCCACTTCCTATGTTAAAAGATGTAAACAAGAAGACTAATATATGCTGATATCCCGGCCCATCGAAGTAAAGTTCGATTGAAAATAATACGCTAAAATCATCAAAAGGACTGTAGGTTTGGTTTAATTAATTAACCTGGGTGTGAGTGCCATGTCCACCTTTGGTTCCAGTTCCAGAGCTGGATTGGCCTTGGCCAGAAATAGAATGTAATGGTTTCTTAAGGCCCCCTTCCTTACCTGAATTTGGGTTTTGTTTCTCCTCCACCGCCTTCTCACCTGACTCTGGACGCAAGATAATGTACAAGCGTTGCACGTCATCGTGGCTATGCGCCTCTTGCTTTTCAACTTTAGGCCTGTAGAAGAAGAATATTTCCCCTCTCTCCTGAATGCCATAATTAAAAGGCGTACCCTGTTTCCGCATTAGTTAATTATTTTAGATTACATTACTATAAAGTTATAATACAGACCTGGATTTCAACTCCAGCTTGGGCTTTCGTCTTGGATTCTTGGCCCTCTCCCATCTCTGCTTTATTTGGAATTCGGTCCATGGAGTCGCCTTGTGCTTGCAGAGCTGCAGTGGATTCATTTTTTAGGTTGGCAAATTTTCTTTTCTTCCCAACTGCGGTCATGTTCAGGCGACACGATGACTGCCACCGAACAAACTTCCTCGCTGCCACATTTACACGCACTGCATACAAAATGATACACCCACCTCCCTCCTCTGCCAAGTGGAGCGGGAAGAAAATTTCAGCCTTTTTAAATGATAGCAGTTACCAGTTAGCGCATACAATGAAGAATTGTTTTTACCATTTAGACGTGGACAGTACAAAGTTCTGGCTGCTATTCATTTTGATTACATATTCTGCATTCTGGATGTTGCATGCTCAAGTTATAACGCACTTCAACGGATCTGTAAATACAATCTACAAAATGAAGTATTGTTCATTTTGATCGAGGAGGTAAATCTTTTTAACAAGAATATTGCATTGAATTTGAAAAATCTATGTGAAGAGGCAATTAATAACAGACTATTTATATGTTTTTTTTTTTTTTTAATTTTTTTTTAATAATTTTTTCATTTAACTAGAGTTAATGGGAAAATTGTCGAAAATAACTAAAATCCAAAAACGCAATTAATAACAGACTATTTATATGTCATTTATTATTATTTTTTTTTATAATTTTTTTCATTTAACTAGAGTTAATGGGAAAATTGTCGAAAATAACTAAAATCCAAAAACTTTATAAAAATTTATTTTGGTTGTTTTGTCGTGGATTGTATTGGGAGAAGTGGGGTCGGGTTTTGCTGTGGAGGAGTTAGATGCGTCCATCCATTCTTATACACGATTTCATATTGATGCATCTATCAAATGGGATGCAAAAGTGTGGCAATTCACTGGAATATATGGTAATCCAAATGCTAATCAGCATTGTTGATGCCAAAATTCGGACAGGGAAAACTCACCTGACCTTCATGTGACACCAACGATAAATTTGTCATGTGACCTTCATGTGACACCAACGATAAATTTGTTTGAGAGGGGGAAGATGTGACTTGCAAGAAAAGGTAAACCTGGACACCGATGTGGTGCTTGCCACACCGCCTCCGATGCTTAAGTTAGTAAGGAGAACAAAGATGAGCAAACCAGAGAGTTAGAGGAAGAGAAGAAAGTTTAGAGACTAGTTTCAGGATTCCTTTTTCAATGATGAAGAATGGTCTATATACCTTTTTCCTGTTTTAGAGTTTCTAGGCATTTGGAGACGATTCAGGGTTGGACTAAGTCAAATCGGGCTGACCATGGGCACTACGAATCGAGCGGAGGGGAGAATACTCGGGCCACTTGACATGGCCCTCGGCCTCGGCCGACCCCAATTCTTTGGGCTGGCTGAGGGTCGACCTTGGCTTTAGTGGTGAACTTCTTCAGATACCCGTTTCAAATCAATGCTTCAATTTTTTCCTTCAGTTGAATGCAATTCCTAGTTGAATGTTCATAATCTCGATAGAAGAGGCAATACTGGCCTTTGTCTCTTCTGTCGGGATTTGACTTCAGCTTTCTAGGTACGTTAAATGTTGGGTTTTATGTCCTAAAACTCATAGTTTGTAATCCTTTTGTAATAAAGATGTTATTCAGTGATTTGTTTGTTTATATACTCTAAATCTAAGAGATAAACATCCTTGGTTATAATATGAATTACTTAAACTATATTGTAAATATGGACAGGGATCAAGTTCTAGTATATAACCTAAATGGTCTATAGTATAGGGATAAGGTTGGGTACCTATGGATGCAACCTACTTTGAGAACAAGGCAAACGACGTGATCTTGGATCGTTCATGTAGAGACATGCGAGTAGGGGCATCTTGTGTAAAAGAAGTTTACACAAGACCAAACCAAGAAATAAGTCACTCTTACTTTATAACGCCGTTTACTGTCAAGACTGACTATTTCATGCGATGACCTAGGTAACTCGATCTTAATCCTGAGCTTATTATGAACTCCTGTTTGTTTAGGATTATCCTTTGATCTGCATGGGCGAGAGTGGCCAAACAGCGCCGCTCAATAAGCCTACCATTTTTGGGATAAGATTGGATGAATAGCTGGGGACATAGTATTGCAAGATGGAATTCACTCCTACCCGAATCAGGGATAGTAGAAAAGTTGTTCCCTTAAGTGCTGACTCCAAGGCTTGAACAAGGGGCCCACCCTTTCATTGGCCCGAGAGGGACTCTATTTAGTGGTAGGACCATAAACAAATTGTTCATTAGAGGACCAGTGGACCTAAGGAATCAAGAAGTGCTAAAAGGGAAAAAGGACTTTTGACCTAGCTATAGTTACGAACGACCTGTGAAGGATTGACTTACTAATCATGTTTATATCGAGTGGACAAAAATATATCTACAGTGAGGGGAGTTCAACTGCTAGGCTATAGTGGAGTGACCCAGTAGTTAACGAATGTTGGTTAATTAGGTTGAAAGAGTTTGACCGGTTAAACCTCAAATCGTTGGAGCCCATGATCTGTAGGTCCAATTAGGTCCCCTTGCTAGCTTAAGGAGTAAACTTTGGAACAATATGATAGAAAGAATTCGAATGGTTCAAATTCGGTTTCGGGAAAACATCGGTCATATTGGATATTACCGACACGTCGGGTTTTTGGTTAAACCTAATTTTGAGAGTTTGATATATTTAAATATGATTTAAATATTGAACATGTGAATAGGGATTCATGATTGAAAAATTACATTTGGGAAATGATCGGAATTGGTAGCAAAATATTAATTTAATATTAGATATTAAATTAATTATGTAATTGATTATTTAATTAATAATGATTTTAAATTAATTATGAATTAATTTAAAATTGAAAATTCAAATTTTAGAATTGATATTTTAGATTATTAATTAATGAAATTAAATTTACTAAAATTCAATTTCAAATGAATTAATTAAAGGGACAATTGCATAGATGGCAAATTGGACCATATTAATAGCAAATATAGCACAGTTGCAAACTAATTGCAAATATAGCAAAATTAA
Source organism: Luffa aegyptiaca (assembly GCA_017139565.1). Classification (NCBI taxonomy): domain Eukaryota; kingdom Viridiplantae; phylum Streptophyta; class Magnoliopsida; order Cucurbitales; family Cucurbitaceae; genus Luffa; species Luffa aegyptiaca. The sequence continues at coordinate 81,366 of CM029395.1, read as the reverse complement.
TTGTACAAGACCAAAAAGCTGTTGTCAGATTCTATCGGTGTCTATCACTGATAGAGTTTGATTATTCAAAGTATACCAGTGTCTATCGCTGATAGACTTCGATTAATCAAAATCTATCAGGGACTATCACTGATAGACTTTGATTAATCAGAGCCTATCAGTGATAGTCACTGATAAATTTTGATTAACCAGAGTTTATCAGCAATAGACACTGATAGACTCTGAATAATCGGAGTCTATCAATAGACTGATAGATTCTGATTAATCAGATAGACTCCGATAGATTTTGCTATATTTGTAATTTTTTTTACATGGTGCTATATTTGCTATTAATTTGGTCCAATTTGCCACCCATTGCAATTAATTCTTAATTAAATTCAAATGAAATTGATCTTTCTACTATCCCACATACTTCACAAGCCATTGACTCTATAGCCTGTAAGCGAGGAAGCGAGTTGAGCTGTCATGCTGGGCATGAAAAAGATGGCATTGCTGTAATTTGGCAGCGTGGCGACGCCAGCAAAAGGTTTGATATCCTTAGTTTATAATATATGGGTTATAGCGAAAATGGTCATCCGTACCAAAAAAAACCCAAAGTTATTTCAATTATGATGTACTTATCTCTTTGAACTTTCTTGAAAAACAGTTTGTTTGGTATTTCTAATATTGTACAAGTAGATAAGTTTGGTTTTCCTTTTCCATTTCTTAAGAACATTCTGAACAGGTTCCACATTGCAAGAATCAATAGGATTGGGCTGAATGGAAAAAGAAGAGTTCAAAGACTCATTAATGAACAGGTAATGGTTGAAAAGGTAAAGAAGCTGAATATCAATAGGATTAGGAAAATCATTAGATTGAGGACACTGAAAGGTTTCTTTAAGACAAACAGGGTTAGAAAATTTGTTAGATTGAGGATGAGAAGGGGATTTAAATGTGCCAGAAAAATGATTTAAAGATTGATCTTTTTTTGAAATGGAATTGTTTAAGGGGGAAAAAGTAGAGAACTCAGGAATTGGAAAAGGATTAGAATTCGAAGGAATGTTCGTATTTGAAAGAAATAATGAATTTTCTGGAGCTGATGAATTTTCAGGAGTTATTGAACTTACAGGATTTGTTGATTTTCCTTGCACTATTGGATTTACTGGGGTGTATGTGTATTAATGAATCTGTACATTATATATGGCAAATTTACGTGTACATGATTTGATTAATGATTGGAACCAAATGAAGGCATCCCAATTACTTGTGGCTTTGTTTTTAATTGTTAGATGGAGAGCGGGTATTCGTTTCATTTGTGTGGTGTTGATAATAAACGGTACCAATAAGAAAGATGGTGAGGATGAGACAAGAAAAACGGTGAACTCTAATTTTACAAAACTCATACCAAATTCCTGCATTACATATTAATCAACAACCTGACTTGAAGAAAAAAAAAAGAAAATAAAAGGAGAGAGAAAGAGAGGGGGAAAAAGAGGTAAATTTAATTTGTTCATTGTGTTTGTCCTTGAAAAATCAAATTAAGGAAGGCTGGAATTGAGTTGGGGAGCGACGGCAGTGGGGATTGGTGGTTGTGGGGAAGAAAATATAGATGGTAGTAGTGAAAGCGATCAAACAGGAATTTGAGTGTGGGGAGCCGTGGGGGAGAAGTTATCTCCGTCATCACTCAAGTCTGCCTCGTTCAACTCTTCAATTTGGGTTACTACCTCATTCAAGTCCAACCTTCTGTCCACATCTTCCTCACAGCAACTTAAGCCAATCTTGAGCATCTTCAACAACTCGCCTTTGTTGCTCTCCCTGGCTCTCCCCAGCTCTGCATCGAAGACTTGTGCCGTCTTCTTTTCCTTGATCATGTTGTTGACCCAAGTGGCAAGGTCTGCTTTGGTGTCATGATTCCGGGTGAGGTAGTTCTCTGGGAACCTTCCCGTCAACATCTCCAGTATCACAATTCCGAAGCTCCAGATGTCGGTCTTCTTGGTTATGCGGCCCAGGTGGGCATACTCAGGTGATTTGTAGGCCATCATCAGTGTCTGTCCGTGCTCTAGGTTGGCAACTGGGATTAGACCGTAGTCCGTGAGCAGAGGGTCCAGGGAGTCGTCTAGCAGCACATTTGAAGATTTGAGATGGCCGTGGGGCGCTACTATGTTGGGCAGGGAGGTGTAGAGGTAAGACAGCCCTCTTGCTATGCCTCTGATGATCTTCAACCTGGTGGCCCAATCCAGCCCTGGCTCCTCCAAGTTGTGGTTCCCTGAGTCCAGGACCCCAGACAAAAATATATAATTAATATACCAGTGTATACTTGAATTGGATTGGAGCGATTATTTAGTTCTACTTACCATGCAGATGGCTGGCCAAACTCCCATTATCCACAAAGTCGGAAATCAAGAGCTTCTCTTCCTTCCTGTAATAATAGGCAACCAACGGCAGTAGATTTGGATGCGTCAACCTGCCTAGCCTTCTCATGTACTCATGAAAATCCTCTCTTCCTACGTTGTTCATATGCTTGTATCGCTTCACCACCACCGCATTACAAAGTATAGTTGCTTTGTAGGAAGAGCCGAATGAACCACTCCCCAATATTTCGGCGGACGCTCTGAGCAGGTCCTGTAAGTCGAACCTCTCCCTGTCATCCCTCACGAACAAAAGTTTGCCATGTTCTGCCCCCCTCTTTGAAGCCTGTGCCACCGACGACTCCGTGGATCTGTATGCATCCGCCGCCGCTGTTTGCTTACTCATGTACTTGTTGTTCTCCTCTTCAATAATGCCTCCTGCATTCCCCTTCCCTAGTTGCAACGCAGGCTGCTTCCTTAAATTCAATATGATGAAAATTGCAGCTATCACTGCTAAAGTTACCCCCAAAACTATCAATATCACCGCGATTTTCAGCAGCCCCGAGGATGACAACGTGGATTTCTCGCATGCTGGAAGAGGAGTCCCACACAGATTACGGTTACCTACAACCATTCATTATAATACACATGAACGTGTGATTGAATACAAATTTTATATAGTCTTTAGTGGAGCAGATCGAGGTTTTATTTTGCTTTTTCTTTCTTTTCTTGCAAACTTGCTCTAGTGTGTAAATGTTAATTAAGTTACCTGAAAAACAGGTAGGATCCATATGGCTTAAGCTACTAGGTATGGGGCCCTCCAATTCATTATTGGAAACGTTAAGTTTCTTCAAAGTATCCATTTCAAGGTGGGGGACTTGGCCTTTGAATTTGTTTCCATCAAGTCTCAACTCCATAAGCCTAGACAGTGAAGCGAGAGATGAGGGAATTTGGCCGTTGAATTCATTATTGGTCAAAAACACTTTCTTCAAAAATTTCATACCCGTAAAGGCATCGTCTGGAATTTCTCCTGAAAAATGGTTATAGGAAAGATAAACGGACCGTAGACTGCCTAATTTGCTTATAACAGGAGGCCAAGGGCCAACCAAGGTGTTATTCATGAAGCTGAGGGTGCGCAAATGAGTCAAAGAAACGAGGGGATTCACATCAACCTCGCCCTTAAGCCCCATATTCTCAAGCCGTAGACCCCTAACATAGCCATTCAAACAAAGCACACCCGCCCAATTGGCCTTGTGGTTGTCGCAAGGAGGGATGGAGGGATCCCAGTTGTGGAGAGCCGCGGCGGAGGTCAAAGAGCGCTTGAATTGAAGGAGAGTTTCGGCGTCAGAAGCCGACAAGACGACCATTATGCATGAGGAGAGGAAGAGGAAGAGGAAAGCGGCGCTGATGGTTGGGGCTGGTGCGCGCATAAGCCCCGCCACGCGCACGCCCGTTAGCATTGGCCTTCAAAACTGAACCACCAATGTGGCTCCGAATTAACATATACACTCAACTAGGCGTTGGTGGAGAATGCATGGGAAGCTAGGAGGCCCTTAAATGTGGAGTCTCTTTTAATTTGGAGACGATGTTTAATTAATTGAGTTGCATGCGGCCGAGGAGGGCATGGAAAAGATTGGCGTTCAAACAAAAGAAGGTTGGAGGGAATTGAAAGGGTAGGCTTAAATTGCAACCCACCGTGTCTTCCATGGCCACTTACGATGGGGAGATATCCAAGGCCAGCCTTTGAATTTTTTAGGATGTACCCACTTTCTGTTGCCTCTTAACTATTTTGCTATCCTATTTTATTTGTTTGATTATCTTTTTAGCTTTTTTATTTTTAGTTATCAATTAAGTATTTATCTTTGTATTGGTAGTTATTCAATTAATGGTCATTTGTTCTATTTGCCTCTAACTACATTGTGCAGCATCTTTCCAACCAATATTCCGGGGGGGCTTACTCCAATATTGCTCATAACAATAATTGTCCAGCAACAATCTAATTGGAAAAAGAACATTAATATTGCTACAATGAATCACCTTCAAAGGTAGAAGATGTGTTAATATGATTAAACTTGGATACAAATTTTATAGCTAAAGACTTTGGAGCTGGAGAGAGGATATTTTATTCTCAAGATTAAAGTTGATGTTTCAAAAATTTAGAATCAAATTATATAGGCTAAATTATAGAAAATACCTTTAAACTCTAAAAAATTGTATTAATATCTTTTGACATTTCAAAAGTTTCAAAAATACCTCTACCGTTAAGTTTTGGATGGAAATTGTTTATTCTTTTTTTTCCTTCTCTCTCTACAAATTCTTCCTCCATGAAAATTAATGAGAAATTTTACTTATAAAGACTATGTACAATAAAATTGGTCACTCAATTATCCTATCAACGACAAACCTCATAAAAAAACAAGCCCAATTTGTTTACTCAAAACTAAAAAATAAAAAATAAAACAAATGTTTTTAGATGTTTTTATTTTTTTAGTTGAGTAAACAAATTGAGTTTGTTTGTTTTTAAGGAGGATATATCATTGATAGGATAATCGAGGACAAATTTTATTGCACATAGTTTATAAGAAAAGGATAGAGAGCTCAATTTCAAACTTTGTTTTCATCTAGTTCTATTGCACATAACTTTTATATGTAAAGTTCAAGGAAGAATAATAATAAACATTTTCTATCCAAAACTTGATGGTAAGAGTATTTTTTTAACTTCTTGAAAGGTCGAAAGGTATTAATGCATCTTTCTTAAAGTTCAAGGGTATTATTCAAATGAGGTACAAAGTATAGGGGTATTTTCTATAACAGTGTATTACCACGTGCATTGCACGTGTGTATTGTTGATACCAAAATTTGGACATGGAGAACTCACTTGACCTTCATGTGCCACCAACGGTAAATTTGTTTGAGAGGGGAGAAGATGTGACCTGCAAGATAGAAGAAACCTGCACACCAGTGTGGTGCTTGCCACACTGCCTTCGATGCTTAAGTCAACAAGGAGTAAGATGAGATAGCAAGAGATCAAGAGAATAGAGAGTCCAAAGAATAGTTTTAAGATCCCTTCTTCAATGACGAAGAAGGGTTTATATACCTGTTCCAGCCTTAAGGTTTCTAGGCGCTTGGAGATCGATCTGGGCTAAACTAGGTTGAACCGGGGTGGCCAAGGACACCAGAGACTAAGCGGAGGGGAAGAAACTCGGCCCACTGAGCATGACCCACAGGGTTGGGCCAAGCCTAGCCCAACCCCTTCAGCTCGCCTCTCCTTCAGGTATGCCTTCCGGTCGCGTCTTTGGGTCGATGTTATGTTGTCCTGCTTAGTCGTTGAATTCCGAAGTGGTCAGAATTACCTATAACATTAAGCCCCCACTCTTGAATTAGGATTCAGGTCAGGCTTACCGCTATAAGTCGAGCTTTTTAAGCCTAATTTAAGAGTATGACCCTCGCCCAGTGCTGGCTTATGTGCGGATTTCTTGTTATCCTGCAAAATAGGACAAAACTAGACAAATTAGAAGTTTCATGAATAGGGGTTAGATGAGAGAAAAAAATGAGAGAAGTGAGGGGTTGAAGAAATAACCAGGCCTCGACCTCGGGATGAGGCTGAGGCTAACGTTTGGAACGAGTCCAAACTTTCATGCTTTTTGTCCCTCATTTTGGACATTATTCAGTCCATTCCTCTATCTTGAAGTCCCCCGTGTAAGTGCTTCTCTCGCTCAGCCATTTATGTGGCTCACGTGGTAAGACTATAGGGTCGGCCTCGACCTCGACCAGATGGCTTGGCTCGGCCTTGGTCTTGATGTTTGCGTGGGTCGTGTGCTCAATGTCTCAGGCTCGCATGTATGCGTGAGCACCAAGCATGGAAGCCTAGGCTCGCATGACGGACGTGAGCACTAAGCTCGAAAGCTTAGGCTCGCATGTAGACGTGGACACTAAGCTGAAAAACTTAGGCTCGCATGATAGGCGTGGGCACTAAGCTCGAAAGCTTAGGCTCGCATGTAGGCGTGGGCACTAAGCTGGTAGGCTTAGGCTCGCATGTTGTCTTGATACATTACTTGAAACACACTTTAAGCCTCGAAAGTGAATATCTAGGTCTTGACATTAATAATAATGCTTACATTCAACTTTGAATGGTAAAAACATAAGAGAAAGCGTTTATTCCTATCTACCAAAAGTAAAATGAGCAACAATGCTTTGATTACATGATAAATGTGCAATAAGAAAAAGAGAACTAGAACTCCCTGAGCTTAGAATTAATGTGTTTTCAAGAATGCTATCCTTGATCCTGGCATGGAGTATGGTCGGACTCGACCATAGGAGAGTCTATCTCGACCCTCAACGTATTTCCAAAAGGGGCCCATCATCTTTGGTCGCCCTCAGCTATCTCTGGTTGGCCTCGACCATAGTGGTGAACTACTTCAGATACCCGTTCCGAATCAGTACTTCAATTTCATCCTTTAGTTGAATGCAGTTTCTAGTTGAATGCCCGTGGTCTCGATGGAAGAGGCAATATGGCCTTTGTTTTTTTTGTCAGGATTTGACTTTAGCTTTCTAGGTACGTTAAGGAGGTTTGTATCCGAATTTCCATCAAGATTTGCTCCTGTAGGATTGAGGTAGGAGTATACTTTTCAAACTTTCTTAGGTAGTCTCCAAGGTCTGGTCGGCCTCGACCTCCTTCGTCTGTCTGCTGTCTTTTGTCCTTCTTCTGGTCTCGGTCGAATGAGGAATATCTCTTGTGTTCTAACTTATTTGATTTAAGCAACTCCTTTGTACTCATGTACTTCTGTGCTCTAGAGACAAACTCAGCATAAGTGCGAGTTGACTTTTGCTTATGGAATTCAGTAACCTCTCGTCTTCCAATCTTGCTGTTATGGCTACTAGGGCTGCTCCTTCACTGTATCCCTCAACCTGCAGTGCTTCGTTGTTAAAACATGTTATATAATCACGCAAACTCTCACCTGGCTGTTGTTTGACAGTTAGGAGGTTGATGTGAGGCTTGCGCTGTTCTTTGGCTTCCATGAACTATGAGATGAATGCTCGGACTAATTCTTTGAAAGAGCTGATGAATCTTCTTTTCAACCTTTGCAACCAATGTTTGGCTGATCTTGTTAAAGTGAAAGAGAAAGCACGACACCTGATTGCATCTGAAACATCATAGAAGTCCATCTATGTCATGTAGGCGTCTAGGTGTTGTACGGGGTCCTTCTTGTCATCATACGGCTTGAATGTGGGTACTTTGAACTTCTGGGGGCACCTCGGCTTTCATGACTTCATCAGTGAAGGGTAGATCAACCTGGTCTATCATATCTTCCAAGTCTTGTTCTCCAGAATCTTTTGTTTTCTTCAGGTCCCCTTGGGGATTTTCGAGCTCCTATAGTGTGTTTAGAAGCTAGGTCTTCCAAGGGATATTATCCTTCTTGGCCTCGGCATCGGCTGTCCTAGCCTCGATTTTGGCAGCTCTGGCCTCGGCCTCGGCAGCCTTGACCTGGCCTCGGCAGCTTTGGCCATTTTGCGTTTTTCCTCAATCAGGTTCCTCAAGTTTGTTCTGCGGCTGATACTTGGTTCTAGGGTCCTCAGAATCGTGTGTTCTGCAGGCTTTAGCCCCCCGACCTTGCTGGTCGCGCTGTTGGTCTTCTTTTTCTTTGATCATGTCTCTGACTTTTCAACGTATTCAATTGACTCCTTCCCCTTCCTCAAATCTCTAATCAAGCCCCCCTCATGGAATTTGGGGTTAGGACCCGGTTTATCCAAGATATGAATTATCCTGGACAAACTTCGATCCATTTCTCTCACCTTATCCTCAAGGGCGACAATTTTGGTGATAATGATGATGATGACGATGTTGATGGCGATGGGGTTGTTGATGATAATGACAATGATGATGATGATGATGATGATAATGACAATGATGATGATGATGATGATGATGATGATGACGACGACAATGAGGATGATGATGATGAACATGATGATTACGAGATTGATGAGGATAATGAAAAACGACGATGACTAGTTTAAGGGTTTAAGTTTCAAGTTTAGGTTTTAAAATTTAGGGGTTAGAGTTGACAGTCTAGGTTTTAGGTGTTAGGATTGGTGCCCTAAAACTCGTAGATAGTGAATGTTGAACAAAATTATATACTTGTTCGATAAAGGTGTTATCGAGATTCATTCAGTAAAGTCATTACTGAATAAGTAAATTGCACATAAGATAACCCAAATCCAATAAACTAAAGATCCATGGCTATAGAATGAACACTTGAGATTTATGTAGAGACATAAAAGTGGATCAAGCTCGAGTAATAACCAAAACGGTCTATAGTATACTGATAACTCTCCAAAAGGGAGTTATTTAGGCCTTATTTCTATATTGATTTGTGTGTCTTTTGTGCTAAATAGGGTTGCTTTTAGATAGATATTATATGTTTTAACCCATTTGGAAGAATGGATGCTTCAGAAGTTATTTTGTGCAGAATATATTGCTGAGCGACTTAAGGGAGCAAAATCTGTGCTGGAGCAAAGCTGGGAGCAAAACTGCCACGTCACAGCTCGTTAGCCAATTTAACAAACTGAATTCTGTTAAGCTATTCTCGAATTTATGGAGCAAGGAGAGCCATCCACGTGTCTAGGTCAACCTAATTCAAGCCTCCTATCACTCTATAAAAGGAGATAGCCGCCCAAGTCAAATTCATTCCATTTTTGGGGAAGAGATCATACTCATTTCCACTTTTGGGAGCCGAATAGAGGAGAGAGATTGGAGACCATCAAGGAAACCATCATTTGCAAGCTGATCAAGGGAATTAATATTTTCTTGTATTATTTTGTGAATATGGATATGATTACTCAGATTGTAACGTGTGTTTCCATGCATCTTATGAACTAAGTAGCTTTAGGCGTTGGTTAGGGAGCATGTAATTGTCGTGCTTAATTTCTAGTAATAAATATTGATTCTACGCATCTTGATTAATTGTTGTGCTCATTTCTATTTTGTGCCCGTCTGGCCAGCCGGTATGAATACCTCTCTCTAGTTTCAGGGATGATTTAGGGAGTGTGTGGTAGTTAATCACACTAGATCATTGTGTATTGGTGAACGCCGGTGATTGAGCTAGGGATAACTAGTTGCCTAGTGCTTGATCGGTAGAGCTTCATTGGAATTGAAACATATTCTAAAAAATCTGGAGTTCCGGGAGGAATCCGCTAGTAAGACTGCGAGAGTTTTGCATGATCAATAATATTGCTAGAGCATCTTTTAAAACAATTACTAAATCCTGACCAGCGCTTGTTTCTAATCTGTCTGCCTATTTGTTTATTTTCTGTTCTGTCATTTCTTTTGCTTCAGCATTCTATAAAAACCAATCATTTTAACCACCTTCGAAACCATTAAAAAGATACACAAAATAGATAAAGTGAAAGCTAATTCAGACCTTGGATTCGATAAATACTTATTACTTGATGCGGATTGTGTATACTTGCACAGAGTTCTAGAGTCTTTTTATATCTTATTTTTACTCACTCTGGGAACCCAACATATACGGATAGGGCTGGGTACCTTATTCTGGGGACACTATGAGACGCGACCCACTTTGTAGATAGTACAGACGATGTGATCCTAAATCGTCCATGTAGGGACATGCGAGTGGGGGCGTCCTATGCAATGAGTTTACATAAGACCAGGACCGAGAAATAAGTCTCTCTCGCTTTCTAACACCGTTTACTGACGAGATCGACTATTTCATGTGATGACCTTGAAGGTGTTCATATAACACATGCGGAAGCAATTGAAGATTGGAAGCACTTAACTCTATCAATTTTACTCCTAAAGCATGCTTGTTCTAGAAAAACAGAACAGAGAGAAAGTAAACACCAACCTTTTGTAGCTCAACTTTGTGATGCTCCTTGTTGTGTTTTCTTCTCCAACCTTTCTTGGACAACCTCTAGAGTCTTCCCTACTATTCTCCAGGCCAAGAACGACTTGTGGAAGTCTATAGTGATAGGGAATGGGAAGGGAATGCTTGAAGGTACAAGCACTTGAGAGATCTATGGAGGTGAGTCAGTTTGAGAGTAAATTCCAGCAGCATAACAGTAAGGAAAATGCTCTCTTCAGCTTTGAATATGATTCATATTCCTTATAAAGACATCTTCCATGCAAAGAGAAGCTTCATGACACTAGACACATGGTGAAAATGCAACTCAAAGTGGATTTTAGGTGTTTAATTCACAACACATGCAACTAGTGCATGGTTGTGTTGTTTTCCACTATGCATCAACATGCAAGAGTGGGAATCCCACTAAATCCACTAAATTGAATCTATATTCACCTTGCAATTCACTCTTATTTCAATTCTAAATTGAAATTGATTTCTAGGCAATTAATTTGGGACATTTCCAAGTAATTTGATATGATTAATCCAATTAATCATTGTCACCTTGTGCCATTCATTATATATGATTCTTAATCCATATATATTGTATTTAAAACACTTCTAATTTCTTTATCTCTCATTTTCTAATTTAATTCATAATTAAGTTATTGTGTTAAACACAATTTTACGATAATACCATTTTTCCCGATTTTGAACGATTCAAAGAATCCTATCAATATGTTCTAGGCTTTAATCCGATATGAGCTAGTAGGGGGACCTAATGGACCTATAGATCATGGGCTCCAACGATTCGAGGCTAACCGACTAATCTCATTATCTAAGCTAGCCAACATCCGTTAACCGGGACACTCCACTATAGCCCGATAGTTGCACTCCCCTCACTATAGATATATTTTCGTCCACTTGATTTAACCATGTTCAGTAAGTCGATCCTTCACAGGTTGTTCGTAGCTATAGCTAGGTCAAAAGTTCGTTTCACCCCTATAGTACTTCTAGTTCCTTAAGTCCCACTGATCCTCTAATGAACAATTGGTTTATGGTTCAACTAATAAACCGAGTCCCTCTCGGGCCAATGAGAGGGCGGGATCCCTTTGTTCAAGCCTCGGAGTCAGCACTTAAGGGAACAACTTCTCTACTATCCCTAATTTAGGTAGGAGTAAATTCCTTCTCGCACGACTATGTCCCCAACTATCTACCCGTTCCTATCCCTGAAATGGGAGGCTTATTGAGTCGGCGATACTGAGCCACTCTCACCTATGCAGATCTAAGGATAAGCCTGAATAAACAGGAGTTCATAGTTAGCTCAGGATTAAGATCGAGTTACCTAGTTCATCACATGAAATAGTCAGTCTCGTCAGTAAACGGTGTTATAAAGCGAGACCTAGGTAACTCGATCTTAATCTTGAGCTAACTATGAACTCCTGTTTATTCGGGCTTATCCTTAGATCTGCATAGGTGAGAGTGGCTCAGTATCGCCGACTCAATAAGCCTTCCATTTCAGGGATAGAAACGCTGATAACTCTCCAAAAGGGAGTTATTTAGGCCTTATTTCTATCATGATTTGTGTGTCTTTCGTGCTTAATAGGGTTGCTTTTAGATGTATATTATATGTTTTAACCCATTTGGAAGAATGGAAGCTTTGGAGATTATTTTGTGCAGAATATGTTGCTGGGCGACTTGAGGGAGCAAACTCTGTGCTAGAGCAAAGCTGGGAGCGAAAACTGCCACGTCACAGCTCGTTAGCCAATTTACCAAACTAAATTCTGTTAAGCTAATCTCGGGATAAAGGAGCAAGGAGAGCCATCCACGTGTCTAGGTCAACCTAATTCAAGCTTTCCTCAACTCTATAAAAGGAGATAGCCGCCCAAGTCAAATTCATTCCACTTTTGGGGACGAGTTCACTCTCATTTCCACTTTTGGGAGCCGAATAGAGGAGAGAGATTGGAGACCATCAAGAAGACCATCACTTGCAAGCTGATCGAGGAGATTAATATTTTCTTTTAGGGAAAAATACACTTTTGGTCCCTGAGGTTTGGGTTAAGTGACACTTTGGTCCCTGAGTTTTCAAACTCAACAAAAATACCCCTGAGGTTTGAGATAAGGAGCATTTTGGTCTCTGCCGTTAATTTTTCTGTTAATTTCTAACGGTTGCTGACGTGGCACTATTATTTTAATATAAAAAATTATTTTTTTTTATTTTAAAATAAAAATAAATAAAAAATAATAAAAATAATTATTATTTTAATTATTTTAAAAACTAAACCCTAACCCTCTTCTTCATCCTCTTCCCTCACCCCTCCATCTTCTTCCTCCAGCAGCTGCGCCGCCCACATGCCGTCGCCGGCGGCGACTTTTTTTTTTTTTTTTTTTTTTTCCTTCCTTCCTTCTTCTCTTCTTCTTCTCCTTCCTCAAAGCTTCAGCTGCTGTTTTTAAAAAAAAATGAAAAAGAAAGGAGGAGGGAGGGAGGGACCTCCTCCCTCCGTTCCGGCGCCGGAAAACGGAGGAGGGAGGAACCCTCCTCTCTCCTCCTTTCTCTTTCATTTTTTTTTTAAAAACAGCAGCTGAAGCTTTGAGGAAGGAGAAGAAGAAGAGAAGAAGGAAGGAAGAAAGAAAAAAAAAAAAAAGTCGTCGCCGGCGAGCGGTGGCCGGCGGCTGCCGGCGACGGCATGTGGGCGGCGCAACTGCTGGAGGAAGAAGATGGAGGGGTGAGGGAAGAGGATGAAGAAGAAGGGGTTTAATTTTTAAAATAATTAAAATAATAATATTTTTTATTATTTTTATTTTAAAATAAAAAAAATAATTTTTTATATTAAAATAATAGTGCCACGTCAGCAACCGTTAGAAATTAACAGAAAAATTAACTGCAGGTACCAAAATGCTCCTTATCTCAAACCTCAGGGGTATTTTTGTTGAGTTTGACAACTCAGGGACCAAAGTGTCACTTAACCCAAACCTCAGGGACCAAAAGTGTATTTTTCCCTTTCTTTTATTATCTTGTGATATGGATATGTTTACTCAGATTGTAACGTGCGTTTCCATGCATTTTATGAACTAAGTAGCTTTAGGCGTTGGTTAGGAGCATTTAATTGCTGTGCTTAATTTCTAGTAATAAATATTGATTAATGCATCTTGATTAATTGTTGTGCTCATTTACATTTTGTGCCCGCCTGGCCAGCCGGTATGAATACCTCTCTCTAGTTTCAGGGATGATTTAGGGAGTGTGTGGCGGTTAATCACACTAGATCATTGTGTATTGGTGAACGTCAGTGACTGAGCTAGGGATAGCCAGTTGCCTAGTGCTTGATCGGTAGTACTTCATTGGAGTTGAAACATATTCTAAAAAATCCGAAGTTCCGGGAGGAATCTGCTAATAAGATTGCGAGAGTTTTGCATGATCAATACTATTGCTAGAGCATCTTTTAAAACAATTACTAAATCCTGACTAGCGCCTGTTTCTAATCTGTCTGTCTATCCGTTTACTTACTGTTCTGTCATTTCTTTTGCTTCAATATTATTCTTAAAAAAACCAATCATTTTTACTATACTTGAAACCATTAAAGAGTTATACAAAATAGATAAAGTGGAAGCTAGTTCAGGCTTTGGATTGATAATACTTATTACTTGTTGCGGACTGTGTATACTTGCACAGAGTCTAGAGTCAATTTACATCTTATTTTTACTCACTCTAGGAACCCAACAAACGCGTAGATAGCTGGGGACATAGTACTGCGAGAAGGAATTCACTCCTGCCCGAATTAGGGATAGTAGAGAGGTTGTTCCCTTAAGTGCTGACTTCGGGGCTTGAACAAAGGGATCCCGCCCTCTCATTGGCCCGAGAGGGACTCGGTTTATTGGTTGGACCATAAACCAATTGTTCATTAGAGGATCAGTGGGACTTAAGGAACTAGAAGTACTATAGGGGTAAAACGGACATTTGACCTAGCTATAGCTACGAACAACTTGTGAAGGATCGACTTACTGAACATGGTTAAATCAACTGGACGAAAATATATCTATAGTGAGAGGAGTGCAACTACCGAGCTATAGTGGAATGTCCCGGTAGTTAACGAATGTTGGTTAAGCTTGGTTAATGAGATTAGTCGGATAGCCTCGAATCGTTGGAGCCTGTTGGGTTTCTAGAGTGGGTAAAAATATAGTAAAAATAGACTCTAGAACACTGTGCAAGCATACACAATCCGCAGCAAGTAATAAATATTTATCGAATCCATTGTTTGAATAGCTCTCACTTTATCTATTTTGTATAGCTCTTTAATGGTTTCAAAAGTGGTTAAAATGATTGATTTTGATATAATGCTGAAGCAAAAGAAATGACAGAACAGAAAGTAAACAAATAAAGCAGACAGATTAGAAACAGGCGTTGGTCAGGATTTAGTAATTGTTTTAAAAGATGCTCTAGCAATATTATTTATTAGGTAAAACTCTTGCAGTCTTATTAGCAGGATCCTCCCGGAACTCTAGATTTTTTGGAATGTGTTTCAACTCCAATGACGCACTACCGATCAAGCACTAGGCAACTGGTTATCCGTAACTCAGTCACTGGCGTTCACCAATACACAATGATCTAGTGTGATTAAATGCCATAAACTTCTCAAATCATCCCCGAAACTAAGAAGTGATATTCATACCGGCTGGCCAGGCGGGCACAAAATATAAATATGCACAACAATTAATCAAGATGCTCAAATCAACATATATTGCATAGAGAATAAAGCACGACAATTACATGACTCCTAACCAACACCTAAACAATTTAGTTCATAAAGCTCATGGCAACACACGCTACAATCTGAGTATGTGCATCTATAATTACAAGAAAATACTGATTCCCTTGGTCAAATCCATAATTGATGGTCTCCTTGAGTCTCCAATCTTTCCTCCTCTATTTGGCTCCCAAAAGTGGAAATGAACTTTCCAAGAGTGGAATGTTCCTCCCAAGAAAGGAATGAATTTGACTTGAGACGGCTTCTCCTTTTATAGAGTGATAGCAAGCCCTAATTAGGTCAAATTGGACACGTGGATGGCTCTCTTTGCTTCTTAAATCCGAGAATATCTCAACAAACTTCGGCTCATTAAAATGGATAACGAGCTGTGACGTGACAGTTTTGCTCCCTGCTTTGCTGGATCACAGATTTTGCTCCCTCAAGTTGCTCAGCAATATATTCTGCACAAAATAACTTCTAAAGCATCAATTCTTCCAAATGGGTTAAAACATATAATAGTCATCTAAAAGCAACCCTATTTAGCACAAATGACACACAAATCACTACGAAACTAAGGCCTAAATAACTCCCTTTTAGAGAGTTATCAGAGCCCATGATCTATAGGTCCATTAGGTCCCCCTATTAGCTCATATCGGAATAAAGCCTAGAACAATAAGATAGGAATTTTTGAATCGTTCAAAATCGGGAAAAAGAGTATTATCGTAAATTGTGTTTGACACAATAATTTAATTGTGAATTAAATTAGAAAATGAGAGATAAAGTATTTAAAAGTGTTTTAAATACTATATATATATGTATTAGGAATCATATTTAATGGATTGCACAAGGTGACAATGATTAATTGGATTAGTCATATCAAATTAATTGGAAATGTTTCAAATTAATTACCAAGAAATCAATTTCAATTTAAAATTGAAATTAGGGTTAATTTGCAAGCTTAAAATCAGATTTCTAATTGAAGTTAGTGGATTTAGTTGGATTCTCACTCTTGCATGAAGATACAAAGTGGAATACAACACATCCATGTACTAGTTGCATGTGTTGTGATATCAACACCTAGAATCCACTTTGGCTTGCAAGACTACCATGTGTCTTGTGTCTTGAGGCTTCTCCTTGCATGGAATATCTCAATAAGTAGAGTGTGAATCAGATTCAAGCCCAAGAGAATGATTTTCCATACTGTTATGCTGCTGGAATTTACTCTCAAACACTCTCATCTCCTCATATCTCTCAAGTGCTTGAACCTTCAAGCATTTCCTCCCCATTCCCTATCTTTATAGGCTCCCACAAGTCGTTCTTGGCTTGGAGAATAGTAGGGAAGACACTAAGGGTTGTCCTAAGATGATTGGAGAAGAAAAGAATCCAAGGAGGTCCTCCTATTGAGCTGCAAAAAGGTTGGTACTTCCACTCTCTCTGTTTCTGGAATTTTAGGACATGCATGCTTTAGAAGTAAAATTGACGTGGTTAGGTGCTTCCGATCTTCAATTGCTTTCGCATGTGTTATATGAACACCTTCATTAGGGGTTAGGGATTTACGATTTAGGAATTCGTGATGATAATAATGAGATAAAAATGAAGATAATCATGATAAACAAACCCTAAACAATAAATCCAAAAACCCTAAACAACAGACCCATGCCTTAGCCCTACACCCTATAAATGCAAAACTCCAAACCCTAAACCTTAAATCCAAAACTACTCCAAAAGCATAAACCCTAAACACTTAACTTCAAATATCTGATGATGAAATTGATGATAATGATCACTACAAGAAAAAAGGTTTCTGCCGACGCATATTTCTCCCGACGCACATAACGCGTCGAGAGAAGGGCTTTATGCCGACGCGTATACAATGGTGTGGGCAGAAGCATTTTCACTCGCTTTCTGCCGACGCAGGCACTTACCGCGTCGCAGAATAGGGCTCTCCTGACGCGGATGGCTACGACGTCGAGAGAAAGGTCTCCCAAGCCTCTCGTTGAGAAACTTTCGAGAGAGGTTGAGACTTTCTCTCGACGCCGTATACACGGCGTCGAGAGAAAAGGTGTCTCTCTCGACGCTGTAGCCATCCGCGTCGAGAGAGACATAGTTCTGCCGACGCGGTTAATGACAGCGTCAGGAGATGTTGATAAAAAAAAACCCTCGTCCCTTTTTCCTTCATCTCATTCGACAGCCCCATCCCTCCTCCAACCTTTCTCTGTTTCTCCGCCACTCCTAGCCACCCCGTCGCGCCTTGCCGCTCCGCCATGCCTTGCCCTTCGCCGCACCGTCGTGCCTCGCCCTTCGCCTCGCCGCGCCGCACCTCGCCGTGTCTTGCCCATCACTGCGCCGTGCCTTGCCCCTTCGCTGCGCCACGCCTCATAATTGATTTGGATGTAAAGCGCTCTCGACGGATTAGGAAATTCTATTCAGTGAGTTCTCATAATTCTGTTTGTGGGTTTTCGTTTCGTCATTCCTTTGTCTTGACATTTGTTTTGTTTTACATTCTCTGGTTCTTCGCTGCTTGGATTCTGAAACGTTTGTAGTTTGCTGAACCTTTGTTGTTCTTTAATCCAAGTTCATGACCTAATTTTGCTGCTAATTGAAATTTTCCCATATGTCGACTCTTGGGGTGGATTAAAGAGTAAGGTAGATTGTTGATCCATTTGTTTCTGGACAACCTTCACATCTGCAACTCTTGCTGCATTTGCTGCTTTATTAGCAGTAGCCACAGCTTTGTTAACTCTTTCGTCCACCCTAGCTGCATCAAATGCTTTCTGTGCAACTCTTCTTGCTTCTTGCTCCAGTAATGGCACTCATTTAAGATGATCGTTCTGAATATATTTGTTAATATAGAGTTTGAAATGAAGGAACAGTATTGCCACTATGAATCTTGTTTTTTTCTCTATATCTAATCATCGAAATGGCATCAGAATACAAAATGACAAATCATGTTAGTGGCTTAAGTGTGTGTAAAAGAGTAGCATAAACTTTGAACGCAGAAACTCTTTAAGCATACTACTTCTTAAGTACTGGATTTCGACTAATTTCCAAAGCTATCAGTAATGAACTACTGAAACAGAAACATCATAAGCTCCACTACTGAAACAGAAACATCATAAGCTTCACTCATTTGGGGGGAGGTTGAAAACCAGAAATACGTGACGTGTGTTTATACTCCTAAGTAGATCTTCCTTTTAAAGTGTATGGCTCATCTGCAGCAAGAAAACAATCTCAGGAGAGAATGTTCTTACAGCTATATTTGCATAAGAGGGCTTGTCCGTCGTGACGGTGTAAAAATTCGTAAAACAAAAGTTTCAACTTATGAAAAGAAAGTTGATTATAGGCCAGTCTCTTGTAAAATCCCAAGAAAAGAAAGTTGCGTTGTATAACTTTTACCAATTATGTTGGTTTGCTGGAATCATGAAGCTATATGAGTTGAATTGCAATGACATGATGTAAAAAATGTAACCTAAAAAAAAGTTTGATAAAGTATCTTATAGTGACAACCAGCTATAACTTCACCCAAAGGTTTGACGGATTAATAGGAGTATTCTTTTTTAGAATGAAAGTTCAAGATCAGAGTTCAGTTTTTCAAAAGGTTTATTTGATTTGTTAAATTGACTACTTTTAGTTTGCAACCATGGAAAAATTGGATTACCAAGAGACTCTGTTGTACAATTGCTAAAATATATTTGTTGATGGTGTTTTAACTCTCTATTTTTTGCTTTTTTGCATAAGATTGAGAGTTCTTTTATCGATCGATCTTCATTTCAACAAAACAAGGTATGAAGTAGTTTTTCACTTCATAAGATTGAGATTTCTTTTTTGCTACTTGTTTATTAGTGTCTATCTTTACTAAGAACTTTTGAAAGCAGAAGGCAACTTGTTGTGGGCAAGCCTCAAATTCTCAACAACACATGTAAGAATCTAAACTATAGTTACTTTGTGTAGTTTTAAAGAACTTCATCGTATATTTTATAAATGTAGGGGAAGATGGTAGATCTGCGGGATGCTCCTATTCCAGAAGGGTCTCAACCACTCAGTAGACCTCTCATATGTGAGACGGTTTTGGGTAAACGACCCGACCACGTTAAGGGCATGAGTTGGGGACCTAAGCCATCTCGTTCAAACACGAGTGGCAGCACATCAGTCAGTTCGAGACCCACGCAGAGAGAACTTGAACAACAATAAGAGATTAACACCTTGAAGGCCCAGTGCGAAAATATACAGAAGGAGTTCCAGACCAGCAAGCAGTCTGCGCAGAAGACGATAGAGGAAGTAAATGTCCTAAAAGACATGGTTCGACATCTCGTGGAATCACATAATTTAATCGACTCACAACATATGGACACCCCAAACTTAGGTACGAAGAAGTTCAGATTTGCTTGTAGTGCCAATTTACTTATTTGTATCCTAATTTATCATATCTTCAGAGTTTAATATTTGTTTACTTAGTAAATCAAACTAATTTTTGTTGCTTTGATCGTTTTAGTTCATTATGTTCATATGGATTATGTAACTTTGGAAGTTAGTTTAAAGTTTTGATTGTTTTTGTTTTTGTTTTTTTGTTAGGTTTAAATGAGTTTACTTGTGAACATGATATAACTTCTAAGTTTAAGGTTAGATTGTTTTAGTTCTTTATAAGTTAGATGATTTAGTTGGTACATATGTACTTCATTAGTATTAGATGTCTATAAGTTAAATTTTTGGTAAATGTACATTGTTGTGCTTTTGGTTTAGGAAAAGTTACTTACCGTTTTGTAATTTTGTTTTACTTAATAAAGTTAGATCAACTTGGTTGTTTTTCTTAAATTTGGTGTTTTGCTTGTTTAGTTTTGTAATTACATTAGTTAAATCTTAACTTCATTAGTTATGATTTGGATTACTGTGTTATGCGAAATCTGACTCGCTTGTATTTGGAGATTGTGGTGTTGCCCAAGTGTTATGAGGGCTGTAGTTGGGTGTTTCTAGCTATATTGAAGTGCATTTCTCTTGTTTAGCAGGTCTAAAAAAATATGGGTTACTCTTATCTATGTCGTTATGCTACCAATTTTTTCGGAGCATGTAATTAATAATTTAGATGGTTTAAATTAGTTTAAAACTTAGTGTAAAACTTAGTTTCAAGTTAAGACTTTCGCTTCTAGCTTATTGGATGATTTAAATTTCAACGAGTGTAGATTGATTTTATTCCTTTGATTTTTTGTAGATGATTCGACTCAACCTTGATATGGAAGGACACATTTGCATTATATCGTTTGGAGGTCGCCACGAGCTTGTTAGATGCTTTTTCTGTAACTAAAGACTTTTGCTTCTAACTTTTTATTAGAATTATGTGTATCGAACAATATTTTTAATTTCGTGTATTTTTTTTTTATACTTTTAGTTTTCTGTACTTCAATTTATAATGCAGGATTTTATATCTCTCGACTTTCATGTATATGTGTAATATCTTGAATTTAATTGAATGCATTTTGATTTTATGTATATGTGTAATATCTTGAATGTATTTCTTTTAGACTTTCAAAACAGAAAAAATAGCAAAACGAAAAAAAAGGATAAATAAAGGCTCTGCCGACGCATAAGTCAATGTGTCGGCAGTGGGCATTTCTGCCGATGCGCAAGTCAACGCGTCGGCAGAAATTGCTTCGCAAAACTTTCTATCGACGCGTTGACTTCCGCATCGATAGAGGCCATTTCTCCCGACGCACGGTCAACGCGTAGGCAGAAAATCGAGTCCATTGCTTTCTGCCGACGTGTTGACCACCGCGTCGGTAGAAATGCTCTCTGTCGACGCGATAGTCAACGCGTCGGCAGAAAACGCCCATAATTGCTCCCCACCTTACGCGTCGGCAAATACGGTCTTTGCCGATGCATGAAAAATACGTGTCGGCAGAGCTCTGCCGACTCATTTTTTCTGACAATTTTCCCGATGTCTGAATACGCGTCGGGAGAACCTTTGCCGACACGTATTCCGATCTTTCCCGACGCATATGCGCGTCGGGAAAGACCTTAATTATTGTAGTAGATGATGATGATGATGATGATGATGATATTGATGATAATGATGACGATGATGACAATGATGATGATGACGACGATGATATTGTGGATGATGATAATGATGATGATGATGATGATGATGATGATGATAATGATCACAATGATATTGTGGATGATGATGATGTTGATGATAATGATGATGATGATGATAACGATGATGACGATGATGATGAGGATAACAACGACGATGATGACGATGACGATGATCATTGTAACGACCCAACTTCTTAAAAAACCTTAAAGGAATCGTTACGACAATGCATGTTTTGGAGGTTTTTTTAAATAAAAATATCTTAAAACATAAACACTTATTTTAAGTAAAAACTTTAAAACAAAACTTTTATTCGGGATCCCTAATTTTAAAGGTTTTAAATATTCTTAAATAATTTTTAAAATAAAAATGTACATGATCTCCAGAAAATTTCTCAAACAAATTTACAATAAGTAAAACATAGTTCTTAAAGCGGAAGAAAAATAAAATATGAAATTCAATATAGTTCCCTCATGGCTGCCTTTCGGATTCTCATCAATCGCCTTTCACCTGCCCTTGCTTATACTTGAAAAAAAATATTTTTGAAAATAATGAGTATTTTAAAATACTCAATAAGTGACCCTACTATTGAGGTTGGGTCACACTTTAAAAACATTAAAAAAAACAACAATAACAAATATAATTTTTGTGGCTCTAAACTTTATTTTAAACTTTCTAATGAGAGAGAATATACATCAATTTCATGCATATCCTAGACACATCAATTTCATGTGTCTCCTACGGAGGTTGTCAATTTCACGAAATCTCGAGGTCGTCAATTTCACAAACCTCGACTTAGGTACATCAATTTCATGTCCCTAAGTCCTGTGTAGGCATCTCTGAATGTACATCAATTTCATGTCCACTTATAAAACTTATAAATAATTTAAACTCATTCCTTTAATGGAATTTAAGCTCATTCCTTTAATGGAATTTAAAACCCATTCTTTTAATGGAATTTTGAGAGACCACCAATCAAATATTTCAAACATCAACAATGCAAGCAAAAATAATAAATCCCATGCTTTCAACAATTTTCATAAACGCATACTCAATTAAAAATAATAATTTTTCTTGCACAATACTCATGCTTTTAATAGTAATAATAAATTTCAAGAACAACTCATAAGCACGAGAATTTTAGAAAATCAAACACGCGCACCCAATTAAAAAGTTCAACAGTAAGTTCACTTACCTCGGCTTTAAATCCAAGTAGTTACAGTGTGAATTTCTCCTAGCACGTCCTCCACTCAATCCAAATCTTTCAACCCTTTACTGGATAGTGGCTTAGACAATGTTTATTCCCGAATTTAAGGCCAAGTAAAACCGAACGGACCTAAAATTGTTTTGGAAAATCCATGGGTAAGCTTTAACTCACAAGAAAAATCATATAAACCTTCAATGTCAATGGAATCAACACAAAACTCACTCAAACGACCTTCAATCCACCACCAAGAGTTGTTGCAACTCACGACCACCCGCGACGATCGAGGACCTGCAATGGCGGCGACTTCACAATACCGAAACAGGCCTGGACGCAAACTGACCAGAGAAGACCAACCGAAAAACGCACGAAAACGAGACTCACGCCGGAGAATTAGCCTGAACAGCGGACCCACACTCACCTCTGCCTGAAACCGTCGCGAGACCTCCGGAAAACACCCCACGAACTGTCGCCGTGAGACTTCCACTGGAGAAGACGATGCCTGCGCCGAGAGGGCCTGCTGACCAATGTTGTGCCGTCAAGGAGTTCATTGAAGAGCCGTTGGTGACGTCGCCGTCGAATGGGGATGTGATGCCGGCCGAAAAAGAAGAAAATCAGACAAAGGGCTGCTGGTCGACTGCTACTCGAGGAGAAGAAGGGTGAAAGATGAAGAAGGAAGCTCCCTCGGGCTGCGCACCACTTTAAGAAAAAAAAAATAACCTAATGGGTTTGGGCTTGGCTATAATTTTAACGTATTTACAAAAATGTCATTCAACCCTAATTTTTAAATATTACACCAATTTCCAAATTTTTAAATTCCCTCTTAACTCAAAATTAACTCCAACTTAGGAAATTTGAAATTTATCTTAGTTTACAGGCGTTACAATAACGATGAAAATGTGAATGATGATGATGAAGATGATAACGATTATGATGTTGATGACGATAAGTATGATGATAACGATGATAATGATGATGATGAGGATGAGGACAATGATGTCAATGA
Organism: Luffa aegyptiaca; assembly: GCA_017139565.1. Taxonomy (NCBI): domain Eukaryota; kingdom Viridiplantae; phylum Streptophyta; class Magnoliopsida; order Cucurbitales; family Cucurbitaceae; genus Luffa; species Luffa aegyptiaca. Next base: position 58,137 of record CM029395.1, on the reverse strand, counting down.
TGACGATGATGACAATGATGATGATAACAATAATGATTAAGATGAAGATGATGATGATGATGATGGATGTTGATGATAATTAATGATGATGATGATCATCAGGATGGTGATAACAATGATGAAGATGATGGTGATGATGACGATGATGATGAGGATGAGGATAATGGCGACGATGATGATGATCATGATGCGATGAAGATGATGTCGATTATGAGTTGATGTCGATGATAATAATGATGATGAAGACGATGATGATGATTATGATGAAGATGATGATTATGATCATGAATAATGATGATGACAACAATGACGACGATAACGATGATGATGATTAATAGATTGATGACGATAATGAATAACGACGATATCTAGTTTAATGGTTTAAGTTTCAAATTTAGAATCCAAGACGACCAAAATAATAAGTCATAAACCTTTAACCTCAAATATTTGATGATGATATTTATGATAATGATGACGATAATGATGATGAGGATGATGATGTTGATGATAATGATAACGTCATCATTATGACGGTGATGATGACGATTATGAGATGAACAAGATGATGATGAGTACAATGATAATGATGATGATGATGATGATTATGGGTGATGATGATGGTGATGATGAACATGATGATGACGATAATAACAAACCATGATGACGACGATAATGAAGAACGATGGTCTAGTTTCAAGTTTATGATTTAAAATTTAGGGTTTGAATTGAAGTTCAGTTTTTAGGAGTGAGAGATTTACGATTTAGGTATTAACATTATACTTAGTCTTTATCCCCACACCCTACAAACGTCAAACCCCAAACCTTAAATCCAACATTACCCCAAAACCATAAACTCTAAATTTGTAACCTCAAATATCTGATAATGATATTGATGATAATGATGACGAAAATGATGTTGATGATAATGATGACAATGATAATGATGATGATAACGACCATGATGATGATGATGACGATGATGAACACGATGATTACGAGATTGATGACAATAATGAAGAACGACGATATCTAGTTTAAGGGTATAAATTTCAAATTTAGGAGTTAGAATTGACAGTCTAGGTTTTAAGGGTTAGAGATTAACGATTTAAGGTTTCGTGATGTTATTAAAGAGATAACAAATGAAGACTACCCCAAAACCATAATCCCTAAACCTCTAACCTCAAATAGATAATAATGATGTTGATAATAATGACGATAATGATAATGATGTTGATAATAATGATGACGATGGGTATGATAATGATGATGTTGACGATGAGGATGATGTTGATGATAATGATGACGATAATGATGATGATGATGTTCATGATAATGATGACATGACGATGATGATGATAATGACGACGACGATTATGATGTTGATGATGATGATGACGACGATGACGATTATGATGATGAAGACGAGGAGAATGAAGATGACGATGGGGATGATAAAGATGTTGATGATGATGATGATAATAAAGATTATGATATGGTGATGGTGATGATGGTGATGATGGTGATGATGGTTATGATGATGGTGATGGTGATGATGAACATGATGCTGACGAAATTGATGACGATAATGAAGAACGACAATGTCTAGTTTAAGGGTTTAAGTTTCAAGTTTAGGATTTAAAATTCATGGGTTAGAGTTGACAGTCCAGGTTATAGAGGTTACAGATTTACGATTTAGGCCTTCGTGCTGATAATAATGAGATAAAAAATGAACATGATTATGATAAACAAACCCTAAACCTTAAACTCCAAAACACTGAACACTAGACCTAGGTCTTTGAAGGTGTACATATTACACATGCGGAAGCAATTGAAGATCGAAAGCACTTAAGACATTCAATTTTACTCCTAAAGCATGCATGTTCTAGAAAAGACAGAATAGAGAGTTTAGAAAACACCAACCTTTGTAGCTCACTTATGTTGAACTCCTTGTGGTGTTTGCCTCTCCTATGGTCATTGGACAACCTCTAGAGTCTTCCCTACTATACTCCGGGCCAAGAACGACTTGTGGGAGTCTATATAAGATAGGGAATGGAAGGGAATGCTTGAAGCATCAAGCAATGGAGAAGAATGAGAGATGAGAGAACTTTGAGTCCAAATTCCAGCAGCATAACATTAAGGAAATGGCTCTCTTATGTTTGAATATGATTCAAACTCCTTTTAAAGACATTCTCCATGCAAAGCCAAGCCTCAAGACACAAGACACATGGTGTATTTGCAAGCTCAAGTGGATTCTAGGTGTACATTACACAAGACATGCAACAATGCATGAGTGAGTTGTCTTTCCACTTTGAATGATCATGCATTAAGTGGATTTCCAACTAAATCCACTAAATTCAAATTGAAATCAAATTTCAAGCTTGCAAATTACCCCCAATTTCAATTCTAAATTGAAATTGATTGCTTGATAATTAATTTGAAAATTTTCAAATTAATTTTGATATGATTAATCTAATTAATCTTTGTTATCTTGTGCAATTCCATATATATTATTAATCTAATTAATCTTTGTTATCTTGTGCAATTCCATATATATTAATTATAAAATTATATATATTAGTTTCATTTTGATCCTCCAGACTTGTTTAGCTATTAATGCTTTATTGAACCCTTCTATATCCCTAAAATTAAGACCTCCTAAACATTTGGGGAGACAAAGCTTATCCCAACTTAACCAATGAATTTTCTTTTTAGAAGTACTAGAACCCCACCAAAATCTAGAAAAACTTCTAGTAATCTCCTCATAAACATGCTTAGGGAATCTAAATACGCTCATGACATAAGAAGGGATAGCTTGCCCAATGCTTTTAATTAAGGTTTCTTTACCCGCTGTTGAGAAAAAATTTCTTTTCCAGCCTTGGACAGATTGCCAGACTTTGTCAATTATATATCGAAAATCTTTGGACTTATTTTTTGAAAAAACAGACGGAACCCCTAAATATTTACCTAAATCCTCCACATGTTGGACCCCTAAAATATGACTCAAAAAATCACATCTGTCCTTATTCAGTTTAGAAGAAAACAGAATGGAAGATTTAGACAAGTTAATAGATTCCCCTGAAGCAGATTCATAAATCTCCAAAATATTTTTAAGAGCTAATAATTCAGTCTCCTCTGCCTTGCAAAAAATAAGACTATCATCGGCAAATAGCAGATGAGAGATAACTGGACCATTAGAGCAAGAGAACCCAGAAATATTGCCAGCCCTATTTTCCTTTTGAATAAGATGGGATAAGCCTTTTGCCACTAACAGAAAAAGATATGGGGAGAGGGGATCTCCCTGCCTAAGCCCTCTACTTGATTTAAATTTCCCTTTTTTGTCTCCATTAATTATAATAGAAAATTCAGCAGATATACAATTCATAATCAAATCGACCCATCTAATATTGAACCCCAATCTAATCATGATTGCTTTTAAGTAAGCCCATTCTACCCTATCATAAGCCTTACTAATATCCAACTTAATAGCAGCTAGCCTTCGGGATCCAAATTTATCCTTTTTAATAGCATTGATGCATTCATGGCCTATGATGATATTATCAGAGATTAGTTTCCCTTTAATGAATGCCGACTGAGATTCAGAAATAATCTCTTTAAGAACAGAATTTAGTCTATTAGCTAGCGTTTTAGTAATTATTTTATAGTTGACATTACATAGACTTATGGGTCGAAAATCACCTACTGTTTTAGGGCTCTCATTCTTAGGGATTAAAACGATATTAGTTCTATTCCAATCTTCGATATTCTTATTCCCATTCAGAAAATCTAAACACTCATCTACTGTTTTTTTACCCACAATGTGCCAATATTTTTGATAAAAGATGGCCGGAAAACCATCCGGACCCGGGGCTTTAGTAGGGAACATACTTTGAATTGCCTTTTCTACCTCACCCTTAGTAAAAGGAGCTAATAGGGAATTGTTCATGTTTTGGTCTACTCGAACTGGAATATCATCAAGAGCTTTATTTAGTTGATCTTGTGATGGATTAGAGGATTGAAAAAGATTCTCAAAATATGAAATAAAGGTTTCTTCAATATTATTAGGATCCTCTGTCCAACAACCATTAGAATCATTAATACCTAGACTTTCATTTTTTTTTCTCCTCATGGTTGCTTTTTTATGAAACCATGAGTTTTAAATGAAATAATAAAATAATAAATTTTATATTAATTTAATATTATTTTTATTTTAAAAATTAAAAAAAATATTTTTTAAATAAAAATAGTCAGCATTCTGTTAATTTCTAACGAAAAATTAGATGGAGGGACCAAAAGTGTAAGGAAATCCAAACCTCAAGGAATAAATTGTTGAGTTTGAAAACTCAGGGACCAAAATGAAACCTAACTCAAACCTCAGGGACTAAAAGTGTATTTTTCCCATAAATATAATATTTTGGTGCATAACTTATATTGAAATTAATAAACTATTTTTTTAAATGAAAGTATAAAGTAAAAGGTTAGAATATAAAAAGTTTTATTAATTAATGTCTATAAATTAATGAATTTAAATTCAATTATAATTATTGAGGAAATTTCAAAAGTTTTGGAATTTTAAGAGTTTTGCAACGTCATTCAACTCCTACCTTACAACTTAAATTGCAACATGGTGTTAAAGTACAAACGAAAGACAAAGATGCTTCAAGAAAATTCTCACAACCCATAGGTATCAATTCCTCCTATAAATGTTTTAAAGTTTATTTTATAATTAATATTTGTTGTTTTTATTCTAAATGTTTATGCATGATTAGGATTATTTTAATTTAACTTTTAGAGAAAAAAAAAAACAATCTTATGATTACCTCTTATGTTAATCATAATCTATGTCCTATGATTCATGATAAATAAAAAGGTGAACTAAAAAAATTGATAAATAAAAAGGTGAACTAAAAATAATTGATAAATAAAAAGTTGCAATCTTAAAATAAAAAAATTTGGACGATCATGTCATTTGATCTATTTTACGTTTATTAAGCATATCATTTGATTCTAATGTTTAGTAACATTAATTAATAATTAATAAGAATATGAAAAAGCTAGGAATATGATAATGTGAAAAGTTGTGTTGATTTATTTCTAGAAACTAATTATAATTTTTTTAATTGTACATTTACTTTGACTAATAATAGAATTTCAAATGTTTTAGAATCTAAAAAGTTTTTTTTTAAATTAAAAAAAAAACATTTTGAAAATATTTTTAATTTAAATTACAAAGTAGGTCAAACTTGCCCTAATAAAATATAAAAGAGAGGGGTTATCGAGAACAAATAATTAAATGTTAAACTAAATATAAAAAATAAAAGATAGTCAATGTCTTACAAAATATAATATACAAAACTGGCAAATCGGTTTTAAAAAATCACATATAAAAGCCAAAACGAACATAGCTTTGCGATAATTAGCATGTACTCTCAATCATGAGGTCAGAGGTTCGAATCCCTCGTCTCTAAATGTTGATGTACTAAAAAAAAAAAATTATCATTTCAAATTAACTAAAACTATGAAAAAGAAAATCAACTAAAGAAAAGTATCCAATCTAAGATCAAGAAAAAAAGAAACTAAAACATACGACTAATTTGAACCTAACTAAGTAGATAGAGCAATTATAATTACCATCTCAATTCCATTCCCTAACCCACAATTCTTTTTTCCCTTTTCTCCCACCTTTCTTTCTCTCTTTTTTTTTTTTTTAAACGTGGTTTTAAAAATCCAGATCTGAAGGAGGTGTGGGTCTTCAATTTATGTGTTTTCTTTCCGAAACTACTAGATCTAAAGACAGACGTGCTTAGGTCTTCCGTTTTCGGCAACCGCAAACGCGTTCTCCCTTCGATTCTTTCTTCTCTGACCCACAAAAGCTTGCTACTGCCAGATCTGAAGACGGCTGACCCACAAACGCGTTCTCCGACGGGTCGAGAAGCTCGAAAAGCTTCACGATGGGGAAGGGACGAACGAAACGAAACTCAGACAATGCGAGTTTGTGGGTCTGAAGCTCGAGGCGACGTCTTCTCTGACCCCCTTCGATCCTTTTTTTTTTTTTAACTTAAGGGACGAACGGATCGAAGGGAGAACGCGTTTGTGGCTGCCGAAAATGGAAGACCTACGCACGTTTGTCTTCAGATCTAATAGTTTCGGAAAGAAAACACATAAATTGAAGACCCACACCTCCTTCAGATCTGGATTTTTAAAACCACGTTTAAAAAAAAAAAAAAGAGAGAAAGAAAGGTGGGAGAAAAGGGAAAAAAGAAAAAGAAAAGAAGAGAATGAAAAAAAAAAAAAAATCGTCGACGGTGGCCGACGGCCGGCGACCACCGCTCGCTGGCCGTCAGCCACCGCCGACCGCCCATCTGCAGAAGAAGGAAGAAGAAGGGGAGGGGAAGGAGAGAGAAGAAGTAAAAAAATGTTTATTTTTTTTTTACTAATTTAATATAATTTTCTTTTAAAAATAAAAAAATATATATTTTTAAATAAAAAAGATGTGACACGTCAACTTTTCGTTAACATTTAACGGAAAAATGGATGGAGGGACTAAAATGAAACTAAAACCAAACCTCAGAGACTAAATTGTTGAGTTTGAAAACTCAGGGACCAAAATGAAACCTAACTCAAACCTCAGGAACTAAAAATGTATCAAAAGGCAAAATAGTCCACAATCTATTATGCTCCAAAGCACAATGCAAGGACAACATGTCAAAGATGAAAACCATCTTAAGGAAATTGAGAAAAAACAAGCATAATTTTTATAAACCAAATGGTTATCAAATAAAGCCCTAAACAATCTCATACTTTATCAACAAAGAGAAATTGAGGCCCCGTTTGATGACCATTTGATTTTTGGTTTTTGAAAATTAATCTTATAAATCCTACTTCCACCTACAAGTTTCATTTGTTTTTCTAATACCTTTCAACTAAAAAAAGTAGTTTTCAAAGACTTGTTTTTGTTTTTAGAATTTGGCTAGAAATTCACGTGTCATTGACAAATAAGAAAACCATGGTAGGAAAATTGGTAGAAAACAAGCCTAATTTTCAAAAACCAAAAACAGAAAACCAAATGGTTATCAAACAGGACTCGAACAATCCAGACATTGAGAAACATACAACAAAGGGAACTACAATTTGCAATTTGCACATGAAAAAGAACTAGAAAATACAGAATATCAAATAAAATGAAAATCCAACCACCTATTATCTGCCAATAAAGAGAGAGAAAATTGAACTATACATAAAAGCATAGTGCAACTATAAGAAAGCCAACAAAAAAAAAAAAAAAAACTAGACATACAAAATATCGAATAAAATTAAAATATTAAAATATACAAGAAAATATCGAATAAAATTAAAATATTAAAACATACAAGAAAATATCCATATAAAACTAACTAATCAATTAAAAAAAGTATCAAATCTAAAACCCCAAGCAACTAAAGTCCTAAAAGTTCAAGTAACATTAATTCCTTTAAACTATTGAGTTGCCCTGCAGAAAAATGGAAAGTGCAGGAAGTTAGAAAAGGAGAGGGTAAATATTAGGGGTGTGCAAGTAAAGTTGAAAAACCAAGCCGACCGACTGAAATCGACCGAATCGACGTCAGTCGGTTGGTTTTCTTATAAATTCGATCGGGATCGATTTTACGTAGAGTAAAACCGACTGTCGGTCGGTCGGCTGGCCCAAACAGGCGAGAACCGACCAAACCAATCAAATTTAAAATAAATATAAAAAAAAAGATGGAGCATAAGCTTAGTGGATAAGACTCCGATTATCATCTCAAAAAGTTGATGGTTCTCGCTCCCCCACCCCACCCCACAATTGTCGAACAAAAAAAACAAAGTAACTAATTTAAAATTACTCTGAAAAGTAAAACTAGAAGACTGTCACATAAAAAGACAAAAGTTAAAATTTAAACATGCCAACAAAGGGAAGATGCCAACAAAGAAAAACAAATTCTACATATTGCATATGAAAAAGAACTAGAAACTTTAGAATATCAAAGAAAACGAAAATTCAGCCACCTATAATCTGCCAATCAAGAGAGAGAATTGAACAATACATAATTTAAAAGCATAGTGCAACTCCATGAAAGCCAACAAAAAGACTAAATTCTACCTTCTCCTACAAAATATCTAATAAAGTTAAAACATACAACAACAAAGAGAGTGACAAATTAAACAAATCCATGCATTGAAAAAAACATATTGCTATAGGAAAAATAAATTTTACATATTGCATATTAAAAAAGAACTACAAACTACAGAATATCAAAATAAAATCCAACAACCCATAAATTGCTAATAAAGAGAAACAAAAGTTGAACAATACATAAAATAAAAAATAAAAATAGTCAAGATGAAACAAAATAAACATATAAAACTAACAAATCAATAAATCAATAAAAAAAAAGGTAACAAATATAAAACCAAACACAAACTAATATAAAAAAAGTGAAACTAGATGGTTGGCACAATTGAAGTGGAATATACCAACAAAGAAAATGACGAAAAGATTTGAAACATCAAATAAAATGTAGAAAAGAAGTTTAGATGTTAAACAAAATATAAAAATAAAAGATAGTCAAGGTTTTACAAAATATAATATACAAAACTGATAAATCAGTTAAAAAAATTCACACATAAAACAAAGCAAAATAGAAACCTAAATTTGATAATTAAATAATATTAAACCAAATAAGATAAAACTTACCACTAAATAATAATGAAACCAAGCAAAATAAATAGAAGAGGAAGCAAAATTAAAATTAAAAGCCCGTCAAATAAGAAAGACAAAACAATTCATAATTTATTATGCTCCAAAACACACTGCAAGGGCAATAAGTCAACCAAAAAAATACTTATAAAAAATAGTCTCAAACAAGTGAAATAGGTAAAATTAAAAGCCTCTCAAATAAGAAAGACAAAATAGATTGCAATTCACAATCTATTATATGCTCCAATGCACACTGCAAGGGCAATATGTCAACCAAACAAAGTACTTTACTAAAACATACCACTAATCTGAACCTAAGTATCTAGAACACCAATTACCAACTCAATTTCATTTCATGCCCTACCCCACATTGTTGAACAAATCAAATACGAAAAAAGAAACTTCCGTCACAAAAAGGACACATTAAATATTTAAAAATTTAACAATCTCATAATTCACCAACAAAGAGAGTGACAAATTGAACAAATCCATGCATTGAAAAAAACATAGTGCAAGAGGAAAATGCCAACAAATTGCACATAAAAAAAAAAGAAACTACATAATAACAAATAAAATGAAAACCAACCAACCCGTGAATGCAGTAAAGGGAGAAAAGTGAAACTAAATGGTAAATACCCACAAATCTAAAACCAAACAAATTAGTATATAAAAGTGAAACTAAATGCTAAAATACCAACAAAGAAAATGACCTAAGAGTTAGTGAGAAATAATAATTAAATGTTAAACGAAACATAAAAATAAAAGATAAAGCAAAATAGAAACCTAAATTTGATAATTGAATATTAAACCAAATAAGATAAAAACTAACCACTATATAACAATGAAACAAAGCAAAATAAATAGAGAAGTAAAATTAACAGCATGTCAAATAAGAAAGACAACAATCCATAATCTGGCAACATGTCAACCAAAAAACTACTTGCAAAAAAATTAAATAAAACATTCATGTAAATAAAATCAACTAAAGAAAAAAATTGAATCTAACACCAAGAAAAAAAATGGAACATTGTACCAAATGGTTAAATAGGGCTTAAACAATTCCATAATTTATGGACAAAGAGAAGCATACAGCAAATGGTTAAACAGAAAATCAACTAAAGAAAAGAATTGAATCTAACACCAAGAAAAAAAAAATGGAACATTGTACCAAATGGTTAAAAAACAGGGCCTAAACAATTCCATAATTGATGGACAAAGAGAAGCATACGACAAATGGTTAAACAGAAAATCAACTAAAGAAAAGAATTGAATCTAACACCAAGAAAAAAAAAAAAAGGAACATTGTACCAAATGGTTAATAAAAAACAGGGTCCAGACAATTCCATAAATAAAGAGAAGCATACAACAAATGGTTAAACAGAAAATCAACTAAAGAGAAGAATTGAATCTAACGCCAAGAAAAAAAAATGGAACATCGTACCAAATGGTTAAACAGGGCCTAAACAATTCCATAATCTATGGACAAAGAGAAACATACAGCAAAGGGAACTACACAATTTGCACATGAAAAAGAACTAGAAAATACAGAAAATCAAATAAAATGAAAATCCAACCACCTATTATCTGTCAATAGAGAGAGAGAAAATTGAACTATACATAATTTAAGCATAGTGCAACTCCATGAAAAGCCAACAAAAAAAACTAAATTCTACATTCTCTTTTAAAGAAAAGGAACTAGACCTGCGAAATATCGAATAAAACTAAAATATACAAGAGAAGGTATCTATAATTAAGAATTGAATGTTAAACAAAATATATGAATCTATATAAAACTAACCAATCATCAATTAAAAAAAGTATCAAATCTAAACACAAAAAGAGAAACGAGAAGTTGCATGGTGCAAATGCAACATGCTAGGGAGAAATATAGATTCTACAGGCAGTTGACTCCCAAAAAAAGATAAAGCGAGATAAAATTCCGAGTTGGCCTGCTGCAAAATGGAAAGTGCAGGAAGTTAGAAAAGGAGGGTAAATATTTTATCATAACACAGAATTCAAAAAATTAGGATAGAGAGGTGAAATAGGAAAATTGATTTCCGAACAATCAATTTGTCATAAATCACTTCAAATCTATCCACAACTACAAAATTTGAAAAAGTTTATCTGGAAATTATCTCAAAACTTCTCACATTCAAATGCTTTCTAATTCAAAATTTGAAGAAATAATTTTTTTAAATAAATAACTTCCAGAAAGAGTTTTATGAAAACTTTGAGATAAATTCTAGACAAAAAAATTTTTGATAGAATGTAAATTGTAGGAGGAAAATTTTTTCTAGAGAAAAAATATTGGAGATAAAACAGAGAGTTTGAAAGCAGATTTTTTTAGTTAAAAGAAGTTGGAAAACGGGACAAATTTTGTAGAAAACATTTGAAAGAGAGAAAATTTTCCCGAAACAATTTTCAAGAGGAATCAGTTAGGAAGAAAGAAAAGCATTTGGGAAATGAAAACATTTGAAAGAAAATTTTGAGTGAAGTTAAAAGAGGGAAACATTTGAAAAAGGAAAAAGTAAAAATTTTGGAGAGAAAACTTTTAAGTAAAAACATTTAATAAAAAATTATTAAAAAGGAAAACATTTGAGGATAAAAAGGAGTTGGAAAGACAAGTTTTGAAGAGATTTTTTAGAAAACTGAGGATGGAAAAATGAGAAATATAAAGAAAACGCAAATTTTAATGAAACAGTTTGAAACAAGAAAAAGTTTTAAGGAAAAAAATCTTAAAAAGAGAAGCACTTGGAAGATGAAAACATTTGAAATGGAAGTTAAAAGAGGAAAACATTTGAAAAAGGAAACATTTTTGGAGAAAAAAATTTGAAAAAAGGTTTTGAGAAACATTCTAGAAAAAACGTAAGTAAAAACATTTGCTAAAAAAATATTCAAAAGAGATGAACATTCTCAAAAGGAAAACATTTGAAGATAAAGAAGTTGGAAACACAAGTTTTCAAGAGATAATTTTAGAAAACGAAAGTTGGGAAACAGAGAAATTTTAAGAAAGCATTTGAAAGTGAGAAAAATAAAGAAAACACAAATTTTGAATAAACAATTTACAGGAAAAGTTTTAAGGAAAATTTAAGGGAAAAAAAAACCTTAAAAAGAAAAGCATTTGGGAAATGAAAACATTTGAAAGAAAATCTTGGGATTAAGTTAAAAGAGGGAAACATTTGAAAAAGGAAAAAGTAAAAATTTTGAAGAGAAAACTTTTAAGTAAAAACATTTAATAAAAAATTATTAAAAAGAGATGCATTTTGAAAAGGAAAACATTTGAAGATAAAAAGAAGTTGGAAAAACAAGTTTTGAAGAGATTTTTTAGAAAACTGAGGATGGAAAAATGAGAAATTTTTAAGAAAACATCTTGAAGGAAAAAGTTTTAAGGAAAATTTAAGGAAAAAAAAACCTTAAAAAGAAAAGAATTTGGGAAATGAAAACATTTGAAAGAAAATTTTGAGTGAAGTTAAAAGAGGGAAACATTTTAAAAAGGAAAAAGTAAAAATTTGGAGAGAAAACTTTTAAGTAAAAAAATTTAATAAAAAATTATTAAAAAGGAAAACATTTGAAGATAAATAAGGAGTTGGAAAGACAAGTTTTGAAGAGATTTTTTAGAAAACGGAGGATGGAAAAATGAGAAATGTAAAGAAAATGCAAATTTTGAAGAAACAATTTTAAACAAGAAAAAGTTTAAGAAAATAAAAACACTTAAAAAGAGAAGCATTTGGAAGATAAACATTTGAAATGGAAGTAAAAGGGTTTGGAGATAAATTCTAGAAAAAAATTAAGTAAAAATATTTGATAAAAAATATTAAAAAGAGATGAACATTTTCAAAAGGAAAACATTTGAAGATAAAGAAGTTGGAAAGACGAGTTATCAAGAGATGTTTTTTAGAAAACGGAATTTGGAAAACAGAGAAATTTTAAGAAAACATTCGAAAGTGAGAAAAAATAAAGAAAACGCAAATTTTGAAGAAACAATTTAAAGAAAAAAGTTTTAAGGAAAATTTAAGAAAAACATACTTTAAAAAGAAAAGCATTTGGGAAATGAAAACATTTGAAAGAAAACTTCGGAATGAAATTAAAAGAGGGAAACACATTTGAGAAAGGAAAAAGTAAAAATTTTGGAGAGAAAACTTTTAAGTAAAAACATTTAATAAAAAATTATTATAAAGAGATGCATTTTGAAAAGGAAAACATTTGAAGATAAAAAGAAGTTGGAAAAACAAGTTTTGAAGAGATTTTTGAGAAAACTGAGGATGGAAAAATGAGAAATTTTTAAGAAAACATTTTGAAGGAAAAAGTTTTAAGGAAAATTTAAGGAAAAAAAAACCTTAAAAAGAAAAGCATTTGGAAAATGAAAACATTTGAAAGAAAATTTTGAGAGAAGTTAAAAAGGGAAACATTTGAAAAAGGAAAAAGTAAAAATTTTAGAGAGAAAACTTTTAAGTAAAAACATTTTAAAAAGAGATGCATTTTGAAAAGGAAATCATATGAAGATAAAAAGAAGTTGGAAAAACAAGTTTTGAAGAGATTTTTTAGAAAAATGATGGAAAAATAAGAAATTTTTAAGAAAACATTTTAAAGGAAAAAGTTTTAAGGAAAATTTAAGAAAAAAAACCTTAAAAAGAAAAGCATTTGGGATATGAAAACATTTGAAAGAAAATTTTGGGATGAAGTTAAAAGAGGGAAACATTTGAAAAAGGAAAAAGTAAGGCCCCTTTTGATAACCATTTCGTTTTTAGTTTTTAGTTTTTGAAAATAAGCTTATAAACCCTCCTAACACCTATACATTTATTTGGTTTGCTACCTACTTCCCTCCCATGTTTTAAAGAATTTGCTTAAGAACTCTAACGACTCCCTAACAAAGATGAAAATCATTGTAAATAAATTAAGAGAAAACAAGCATAATTTTGAAAAACCAAAAACTAAAAACCAAATGGTTATCAAACGGGGTCTAAAAATTTTGGAGAGAAAACTTTAAGGTCAAAACATTTTAAAAAGAGATGCATTTTGAAAAGGAAAACATTTGAAGATAAAAAGGAGTTGGAAAAACAAGTTTTGAAGAGATTTTTTAGAAAACTGAGGATGGAAAAATGAGAAATTTTTAAGAAAACATTTTGAAGGAAAAAGTTTTAAGGAAAATTTAAGGAAAAAAAAACCCTTAAAAAGAAAAGCATTTGGGAAATGAAAACATTTGAAAGAAAATTTTGAGATGAAGTTAAAAAAAGAGGGAAACATTTAGGAAAAAGTAAAAATTCTGGAGAGAAAACTTTTAATTAAAAACATTTAATAAAAAAATATTAAAAAGAGATGCATTTTTAAAAGGAAAACATTTGAAGATAAAAAGGAATTGAAAAGACAAGTTTTGAAGAGTTTTTTGATGGGAAAATAAGAAGTTTTTAAGAAAACATTTTGAAGGAAAAAGTTTTAAGGAAAATTTAAGGAAAAAAAACCCTTAAAAAGAAAAGCATTTGGGAAATGAAAACATTTGAAAGAAAATTTTGAGATGAAGTTAAAAAAAGAGGGGAACATTTAGGAAAAAGTAAAAATTCTGGAGAGAAAACTTTTAAGTAAAAACATTAAATAAAAAATTATTAAAAAGAGATGCATTTTGAAAAGGAAAACATTTGAAGAAAAAAAGGAGTTGGAAAGACAAGTTTTTAAGAGAATTTTTAGAAAACTGAGGATGGAAAAATAATAAGTTTTTAAGAAAACATTTTGAGAGTGAGAAAAATCAAGAAAACGCAAATTTTGAAGAAACAATTTTAAACAGGAAAAAGTTTTAAGTAAAAAAAAAACTTAAAAAGAGAAGCATTTGGAAGATGAAAACATTTGAAATGGAAGTTAAAGGAGGGAAACATTTGAAAAAGGCAAAATTTTCAGAGGAAAAAATTTGAAAAAAGGTGAAGTTGGAAAGACAAGTTTTGAAGAGAGATTTTAGAATATTGAGGTTGGAAAACAGAGAAGTTTTTAAGAAAACATTAGAAAGTGAGAAATCAAGATTAGAAAAAATTTGCGTTAACAAAAAAAACTTTAAAAAAGATAAGCATTTGGAAAATGAAAAAGTTTGAAATGAAGTTAAAAGAGGGAAATATTTGAAAAGGGAAAAAAATATGGAAAAATTTTGAAAAAGGGTTTTGAGATAAATTCTAGAAAAAAAAATCAGTAAAAACATTTAATAAAAAAATATTAAAAAGAGAAAAACATTTTCAAGCGATATTTTTTAGAAAATTGAAGTTGAAAAAGTTTGAAAAAAAAGTTTTGCCATAAATTCTAGAAAAAAAAAATAAGTAAAAACTTTTAATAAAAAATATTAAAAAGATTTTGAAGAGATAGTTTTTGGAAAACTGAGGTTGGAAAACAGAGGAATTTTTAAGAAAACATTTGAAAGTGAGAAAAGTCAAGAAAATGCAAATTTTGAAGAAACAGTTTTAAAGAGGAAAAAGTTTTATGGACAAATTAAAGAAAAGAAACCTTAAAAAGAGAAGCATTCGGAAAATGAAAACATTTGAAAGTAATTTTGAGATGAAGTTAAAAGAGGAAACATTTGAATAAGGAAAAAGTAAAACTTTTTGGAGAGAAGTTTGAAAAAAGGTTTGGAGACAAATTCTAGAAAAAAGATAAAATAAAAACTTTTAAATGAAAATATTAAAAAGAGATGCATTTTGAAAACGTGGAAAGCAAAATTTTGAAGAGATGCTTTTTAGAAAACTAAGGTTGGAAAACAGAGAAATTTTTAAGAAAACATTAGAAAGTGAGAAAAATCAAGAAAACGCAAATTTTGAAGAAACAAGGCGATGAAAAGAAAAAGTTTTCGTGAAAAATTCATGAGATAAATTCTAGAAAAGTTTTAAGAGAGGAGAAAATTTTGGGATAAAAGAAGTTGGAACGAGAGAGACAAATTTGAAGAACAAAAGGTTTGAAAAGAAAACAGAGACAACTTTTGAATAAAAGTAAATATGTGAGGGATAAATTTTAAGAGAAAACAATTTAGGAAGTAAAAAATAAATTAGAAAAATCTTTGGAAAGAGCATTTTGGAGATAACACAAGTTAGAAAGAGAAAAAATCCTTTAAGAGAAAATGTTTGAAAGAAACAAAAAATAGACAAAAGAGGTTTAAAAAATTTTGAAGAATTGAAAGTGAGAAAAAAATTACAAAAAAAGTTTTTAAAAAAAGTTTTCTTTAAGAGATAAAAATCAAGAAAAGATCAAAAAGAGTTTTTGAAAATTTTTAGATAAATTCTAGAAAAGGAATTCCAGAGGAAAAGTTTCGGGAGTGAAAAATACAAATTGTATGAGGAAAGTAAGAGGGAATTTAGGAGATAAAAGAAGTTAGAAAGTCAAATTTTGAAGAGAAAAAATATATGAAAGAAAAAAATTTGGAAGACTTTGTTAAGATCAACTAGGCTTGGTGGTCCTTTCATTCCCTATGCAGTTCTAACATAAATCATGTAAAGCGATTGGAGTTTGAGAACGTACCAATTCTGATTGAAGCTTTAATACATTCTTTCATAATATCCCATGAACTTTCAAATTTGATTTTATGAAATTTTTATGAACAAAATAATGTCAATCATCAAACTGTTTGTACTAAAAAAACCATTAACCAGGAATGCATATATAGTTATTTGCTTTAAAATTAAAAAACATGGATAGTTACAATACTATACTAACCTCCAATTACTCAGATAAGTAATTTAAAGGAGATACACCCCACGGACAAAACAACATCAATATCATACCTTCACCTACAGTTCAAAGAGCAGACAAAGTATACATCATTATAACTCTCTTTCTATCAATTCAGACAAACATTAACATTCTCATGTAATTTGGGTTATATGTTAATCTTGCCTAATAGTTGAGTCACAGCAAATATGCAGGGCAATGAAAAAGACCAGAATCAAGTAATTAACAGGGCTATTCACGAGCAATCATCAATAATAAAATCGACAATTAGATATCAGCCCCATTTTCTGAGTAATATGGGGCCAATTAATTGCTTGCAGTATATGATACAATAAGATAAGAAAAATCATTTTAGTTGGCACAGAATCATCTCAGTACCACTTAAAATCAAACCACGAAAAAACAACTTCTTAAAAAAAAACAGTGTTCTAATCTAACACTAACATTGGTTTAACAATGTTATCACCAATGTCTCCTTCCTCCGAGAGAAAAAAAACGATAATCCACATAAAAGATGGAAAACAGAGAAATCAATTCACGAAAAAACAATTTCTTAAAAAAAAGTGTTCTAATCTAACACTAACATTGGTTTAACAACAGAGAAATAGATTTTATATGTCAAAAATAAACTTCCTTTCCCAGAATTCAGGATATTGGACAGACTGCAATCCAGAATGGGCATCAAAAGATCCTTCCCAACTAACACCAGGAACAGGAAAACATTCCATACTCGAAAATTAGGAAAATTGAACACAAAAAATAAACCAAGTTCCTTGCATGTTAGAACCTGATTAAAATCTCAAAGTAATCAAAGAAAAAATAAAGCATATAAGAAGATCATAATAAAACCTTTAACGCTGTTTTAATATAGAAATATGTCATCTATTTTTTATGCATATTTTACAGATTGCATAGAAACTGGGTGTCAAACATGAACTTAAACTTCATTGTAGAAAATGATAAGGATGATAGTTTGCTTGAATATGAAATTTTTCATAATCATCAACTAAAGTTCAATCAATAGCAAGTCTGCAACACAGTAAATAAATATCACATTATATGTGCAAGCTAAATTTCTTCTATATACAATTCCATGTGATAATAATATATGCATGAGGATATTAAAATCTGTTGCCCTCAAGATAAATCTGTCTTTATGAATTATCCTACTCAGGAAAATTATTAGAGATGTCTTATTTCAAAGCAGACATAAATTTCTGATAAGAAATGTTAAATAAAGCTTACAATCTAATACAATCATAGTCACAAGTAGTAGCAAAAATACAACAATTAGTTTCATCTTTGAGGAAACGTTTTGAGGCTTAAATAATAGATTACAACCAGCCTATCCACAAACGAATGATCAAAATGCTCTTAGAACATTATTTAGCATTGTAGATGAGTTTGCATACAATCTCCAGACAACATAGAATCACCTGAATGTTAAGATGCTCACCTCTAGAACTCGCTTTCCAGAAAATGAAAATTTCCCATTTTCAACTTCTCCACAAAGAGCTTTGACAAGATCTAATGCGCCTTCCCATAACTTAAGCCCCCCTACAACCCACAAAGTACATGCATTCATCAGTATGTATTTTGCCATAATCCAGATGCATGATTTTTCAACACAAAAACCGAAGGTCCGAGGGAGAGTAGAGGAACCAGGGATTTACCAATTAGACATCCAATTACCTTCAAATTTACCAGGAACTAAATCAGAGTTGGACAAGGAAAAAACCTCCTGAGTGCTGACCCGTCCCTATAGAAATTAGAAAGATAAACAGCATTAAGTACATTTATGTAATTTGAACAGAAATCTTAAGATAGTAAAGCTAGAAAAATCAGAGGAAACAACTCTTACAACTTTCTTAAACCCTTGTTTTCTAGGGTTTAATCATTGAAAACAGAAGACGGAGAAAACCATACCGAGGCGAAGGGTCCGGAGATGTCCATAGAGCGGCGGAGCGAAGAGTTGACGGGGGAGACACGGGGGGAGATGTCCATGAGAGACGCTTCGCGGAGCCCGAAGTCTGAGCGAGGTGGAGTGTGGGATTAATAAGGAAAAATGAAGTTCGATGGCTGGGATTAATAAGGATGTAAAAATATCCGTTGGAGGTGGAGCGTGGTGGGCCGATGATTTTCTATTTTTATATGGGAAAAGTACATAGATAACCCAAATTTGGATCCTATATTTCATAAATGTCCAAGTTTCCCACTTTTTACAGAAAAGGCCTAATGGCTTAACTTTGGGTTTTTAAGAAAAGTAAACCAAAAATTGAAAAAAATTAGAAAAAACTGGTAATCAGAAAACTATTTAGATAAAGAGAGTGTCGCGCCTCTTCGAGAGGCGCGAGACCGTACTTTCTGTCTTTTCTTTATTTTTTTTTTAAATTTATTCATTTATATTTATTATTATTTGTTTAAGGATTATGTTTATTATTTTTTCTTTTTATAAATATTAGTTTTTCATTTCCTTTTCCAAATAATGAAGATAGTGGTTACGTTTTTTTTTTTTTTTTTTTTTTTTTTTTTTTTTTTTTTTTTTAAGTTTACATTCCTTTTTAATATATATATAATTTAGATGTTTTGAAGTTTGCATTTTTTTTTTGTTGTTTATAGCATTTTTATAATACAAAACACCACATATTAAATTCAACTAATGCTACGAATTGATTTTTCGAAGATTATTGTACATTAGTTTTAAATTTTTTTCGATAAAACTTTATATAGTTAAAATATAATTAAATTTATGTATCCATAGAACACGCAATTACATTTTAAAAATTAATCATCCTTAAACATCTTCAATTCAATTTCAAGTACAATTAATTTAATAATCGACAATCAATTCACTGGTGAGTTGTAATAAGTCTTTTAGCAATACCATTCTCAAGTTAAATATATTTGAGATTTTAAAAAAATGATTACAAAGCAAAGTGAGAGCTTTTATTTTAAATTTATTATTGTTAGAAATAACTATTAACATATTTTAAAACATTTTAACTTTATCTCAATAATTAGTAAAAATAATAATTATTATTTAAAATGCAATGATGCAAGTAAAAATCTATATACTTATTTTAAAATTAATTGTACTTAAAATTGAATTGGAGATGTTTAATGATGATTAATTTTTAAAACGTAATTGTGTGTTCTATGTATACATAAATTTAATTATATTCTAACTATATAAAGTTTTATCGAAAAAAATTTTAAAACTAATGTACAATAATTTTCGGAAAATCAATTCGTAGCATTAGTTGAATTTAATATGTGGTGTTTTGTATTATAAAAATGCTATAAACAACAAAAAAAAAAAAATGCAAACTTCAAAACATCTAAATTATATATATATATATTAAAAAGGAATGTAAACTTTAAAATTAAAAAAATAAATAAATAAAAAAACGTAACCACTATCTTCACTACTTGGAAAAGGAAATGAAAAACTAATATTTATAAAAAAAAAATAATAATAAACATAATCATTAAAAAAATAGTAATAAATATAAATAAATAAATGTAAAAAAAAAATAAAGAAATGGCGGAAAGTACGGTGTCGCGCCTCTCACTCTCTTTATCTAAATAGTTTTCTGATTGCCAGTTTTTTCTAATTTTTTTCAATTTTTTGTTTACTTTTCTTAAAAACCCCTCAACTTTTCTTCATAAAAATCATGGTCCTTTTACGATTAAGCCCTCATATCCACTACTAACTATTTAAAAAAATAAAATAAAACCAAAAAAGGAAACACAAACCGTGGGTGAGAGATAGTGAACGGAAAAGGAAAGAGATTTTTTTAATTACTTTCCAAATTTGAAAGATCCCTAAAATCACTCCCAATTTTTCAAACAAAAAAAATCCCTAAAACCACCCACTATTTTTCCCAATTCACACACGGTTTCTCCCTCCCTTCATTCCTCCCTCATGGTCTCTCGACCACTCTTTCCCTCTTCATCTCCGATCATTTTCTTGCCGTCGACGACCAACCACCACCGGAAGCGCCGCCGCCGTCCAACCATCGTCATTGCAAACTCGAATAAGCAGCACCCATGCATCAATGGATACCACCAGCCCAGTTGTTGCCCTCAAATTGTCGTTGTTTTATCGTGGGTATCGTTGAATTTCATCACCGCCGTGGTATATTTAATATATACATATGTATATATTATTTAAAAAATAAGGTTTTTTTATAGTTATATACAGACTTTTTTTCCCCAATATCTATATTTCTCCTAAATGCATTGGCATATTTAATATACATACATACATGTATATATATAATATATATTGGCAAATAACTAAATATACAAGTGTATATATTTAATACTATAGTAATGAGACAAGAAAAAAACTCGGTATACGTGGCTACAATAATGAGTAAAAAAAGGAAAACTTATGTACATAGTATATATAAGTAATATATGAAGTTATATATGAATATAAATGTTTTTCTGTAAAATGCAAAAATCTAAAAAAAAAAAAAAGTACGTAGACTATGTGACATATATACTAAACTATTATATATTGAATATTAACCAGAATATATAATAATCAATGCAATATATGCATAGATTATAAACGGTATATTACTGGGAATATATATATATATATATAATAACCGAAATAGTTATGTCAGTAAAATGAATATTAATCGAAATATATACACATTTTTTAGATATTCCAGCGAATATGTTATATATACTGCTGTCGGGAAGAAAAAACGGGAAGAAAAAAATCGATTAGCTTTTGTTTGGTTAATGAAGAAAATAGAAAATTGCTGCCACGAAGAAAAAAACGTGAAGGAATAAGTCGATAAAGAAGGAAAAAAAAAAGAGAGAAAAAAATGGATCAACCGAAAATTACCAAACAAGAGAACGAAAATGGATGAAATAAAAGGAAAATAAGTTGGAATCATTATGATAAGGAATCAATTCTCAAGAATCATATTTTCAGAATATTAAGGATTTAGTTAAGATAATATCTTATAAAATCTTATAAAATATGACAAGGGTAAAATGGTAAGGAAAAAATGCTGGAAATCTAATATTGGAAATCTACCAAAATTTCTCTTTTTATATTCAAGTTTGGTGACTGGGCCGATGAAAGCCCATATTCAGATCTCCCAACGATTTTGTGGTAATTTATGGGCCTGGCCCATTGTATTGGTCTTAACTTTCTTTATCTTTATCAGAGATCTTTTTGTTTTTTTTTTTTTTTTCTCTCTCTCTTCATCAATTTATCTTTTTAGGGAGGGATAATACATAAAATTGGTTGGAATTTGTCTAAGATCATTTTAAAATAAGGCAGCTTTGATAAATCGAAGATAAGGAAGATGCTTTAAATAAGCCGCATCTAAAGGTTACAATTAATTTAAGCATGAGTCAATATATACTTTTTTAGTTTAACGATTGTATGAGAATCAAACCATCGAACTTTAAAATAATAATTGATGTCTTATCTGATATCTACTTAACTATGTTCAAATTGACCATGGACTTAATAAATTACAATTTATGTAGGTCACTGTGTATTACATATTGACATACACGACTTATAACTAATTAAGTTCATGTGTGGTAGTCCATATAAACGGAAAATTGAGTTTTGGACTTGCTATTTTTCAACTTGAGAGAAACCAAATACCCTTTTTATTATAACTTTTTTTTTTTAAATCTTAATTTAAACTATATCATATTTTTATCCCATGTACAAAACTCTTGGAACTTTTATCTAACTATTTTTATTTTTGAATCTTACTACAATCGGAAACCACAAAACCCCCAAAACCCTAAACCCTAAAATTGTCAAATTTTGAAAAGTCTAAAATCCCAAAACCCTAAACCCTAAATTTGACAATTTTAGGATTTAGGGTTTTGGGGATTTAAGGTTTAGGATTTTAGGGTTTAAGAGTTTAGAATTTTAGGGTTTTGGGTTTACAGGTTATGGACTTTTAGGGTTTACGTTTTCCTTTGTTGCGGTTTTAGGGAAGGTTAGGTTATGGGTTTGGGGTTATCTTTGGATTTTAAGTTTTTAGACTATAGTAATGATACATTTTGAAAATTAGACAATTTTAGGGTTTAGTGTTTTCTGGGTTTTAAGGTTTAGGATTTTAGACTTTTAGAGTTTAGAATTTTAAGGTTTTACGGTTTTAGGGTTTTAGCGGTTATGGACTTTTAGGGTTTAGGGTTTTCTATGTTGGCGTTTTAGGGAATGTTAGGTTTAGGGTTTACTGTTATCTTTGGATTTTGAGCGTTTAGGCTAAGTAATCATACATTTTAAAAATTTGACAATTATAGGGTTTAGGGTTTTGGGGGTTTTGTGGTTTACTATTGTAGTGTTTTTGGGTTTTAGAGTTTAGAATTTTAGGGTTTTAGGGTTTATGATGTTAGGGTTTAAGGGTTTTAAGGTCTTAGGGTTTTGGGTTTAGGGGCTATGGACTTTTAGGGTTTTGAGTTTTCTTTGTTGGGGTTTTAGGGTTTGTTAGGTTTAGGGTTTAAGGTTATCTTTGGATTTTGAGTGTTTAGGCTAACTAATCATACATTTTCAAAATTTGACAATTTTAAGATTTAGCGTTTTGGAGGTTTTAAGGTTTACGATTTTAGGGTTTAGGGTTTAAGAGTTTAGAATTTTAGGGTTTTGGGTTTACGGGTTATGGACTTTTAGGGTTTACGTTTTCCTTTGTTGCGATTTTAGAGAATGTTAGATTTAGGGTTTGGTGTTATCTTTGGATTTTAAGTGTTTAGGCTATAGTAATCATACATTTTGAAAATTAGACAATTTTAGGGTTTAGGGTTTTATGGGTTTTAAGGTTTAGGATTTTAGACTTTTAGAGTTTAGAATTTTAAGGTATTAGGGTTTTAGGATTTTAGGCTTTTAGGGGTTATGGACTTTTAGGGTTTAGAGTTTTCTATGTTGGCATTTTAGGGAATGTTAGGTTTAGGGTTTACTGTTATCTTTGGATTTTGAGGGTTTAGGCTAAACCCTAAACCCTAAAACCCTAAAACCATAAATCCTAAACCCTAAAACCCTAAAATTCAAAACTCTAAAACCCCAAAACACTAAAATCCTAAACCACAAAACCCCCAAAACCCTCAACCCTAAAATTGTCAAATTTTGAAGATGTACGATTACTTAGCCTAAACACATAAATCCAAAACTCTAAAATTCTAAACTCTGAAACCCCAAAACACTAAAATCCTAAACCACAAAACCCCCAAAACCCTCAACCCTAAAATTGTCAAATTTTGAAGATGTATGATTACTTAGCCTAAACACTCAAAATCCAAAGATAACGGTAAACCCTAAACCTAGCCTTCCCTAAAACCCCAACAAAGAAAATTCTAAACCCTAAAAGACCATAACCCCTAAACCAAAAACCCTAAAACCTTAAAACCCTAAAACCCTAAAACCAAAAACCCTAAACCCTAAAACTCTAAAATTCTAAACTCTAAAACCCCAAAACACTAAAATCCTAAACAACAAAACCCCCAAAACCCTCAGCCCTAAAATTGTCAAATTTTGAAGATGTACGATTACTTAGCCTAAACACTCAAAATCCAAAGATAACGGTAAACCCTAAACCTAACCTTCCCTAAAACCCCAACAACAAAAACTCTAAACCCTAAAAGGCCATAACCCCTAAACCCAAAACCCTAAAACATTAAAACCATAAAACCATAAATCCTAAACCCTGAAACCCTAAAATTCTAAACTCTAAAACCCAAAACACTAAGATCCAAACCCTCAACCCTAAAATAGTCAAATTTTGAAGATGTACGATTACTTAGCTTAAACACTCAAAATCCAAAGATAACGGTAAACCCTAAACATAACCTTCACTAAAACCCCAAC
The DNA here is from genome assembly GCA_017139565.1 of Luffa aegyptiaca. Taxonomy (NCBI): domain Eukaryota; kingdom Viridiplantae; phylum Streptophyta; class Magnoliopsida; order Cucurbitales; family Cucurbitaceae; genus Luffa; species Luffa aegyptiaca. The sequence continues at coordinate 33,880 of CM029395.1, read as the reverse complement.
AACAAAAACTATAAACCCTATAAGGCCATAACCATTAAACCCAAAACCCTAAAACCATAAATCCTAAACCCTAAAATACTAAACTCTAAAACCCCAAAACACTAAAATCCTAAACCACAAAACATTAAAAACCCTCAAATCTAAAATTGTCAAATTACGAAGATGTAAGATTACTTAGCCTAAACACTAAAAGTCCAAAGATAACGGTAAACCCTAAACCTAACCTTCCCTAAAACCCCAACAACAAAAACTCTAAACCCTAAAAGGCCATAACCCCTAAAACCCTAAAACCCTAAAAACATAAACTGTAAACCCTAAAACCCTCAAATTCTAAACTCCGAAACCCCAAAACACTAAAATCCTAAACCACAAAACCCCCAAAACCCTCAACCCTAAAATTGTCAAATTTTGAAGATGTACGATTACTTAGCCTAAACACATAAATTCAAAACTCTAAAACCCTCAAATTCTAAACTCCGAAACCCCAAAACACTAAAATCCTAAACAACAAAACCCCCAAAAACCTTAACCCTAAAATTGTCAAATTTTGAAGAGGTACGATTACTTAGCCTAAACACTCAAAATCCAAAAATAACGGTAAACCCTAAACCTAGCCTTCCCTAAAACCCCAACAAAGATAATTCTAAACCCTAAAAGACCATAACCCCTAAACCCAAAACCCTAAAACCTTAAAACCCTAAAACCCTAAAACCATCAACTCGAAACCCTAAAACTCTAAAATTCTAAACTCTAAAACCCCAAAACACTAAAATCCGAAACAACAAAACCCCCAAAACCCTCAACCCTAAAATTTTAAAATTTTGAAGATGTACAAATTAGCCTAAACACTCAAAATCCAAAGATAACGGTAAACCCTAAACCTAAACTTCCCGAAAACCACAACAAATAAAACTCAAAACCCTAAATGTCCATAACCCCTAAACCGAAAACCCTAAAACCCTAAAAACATAAACTGTAAACCCTAAAACCCTAAAATTCTAAACTCTAAAACCCCAAAACACTAAAATCTAAAACCACATAACCCCCAAAACCCGTAACCCTAAAATTTTAAAATTTTGAAGATGTACGATTAATTAGCCTAAACATTCAAAATCAAAAGATAACGGTAAACCCAAAACCTAAACTTCCCGAAAACCCCAACAAATAAAACTCTAAACCCTAATTGTCCATAACCCCTAAATCGAAAACCCTAAAACCTTACCCTAAAACCATAAACCGTAAACCCTAAAACCCTAAAATTCTAAACTCCAAAACCAAAAACACTAAAATCCAAAACAACATAACCCCCAAAACCCGTAACCATAAAATTTTAAAATTTTGAAGATGTACAATTAATTAGCCTAAACACTCAAAATCCAAAGATAACGGAAAACCCTAAACCTAAACTTCCCGAAAACCCCAACCAATACAACTCTAAACCCTAAATGTCCATAACCCCTAAACCGAAAACCCTAAAACCCTAAAACCATAAACCGTAAACCCTAAAACCCTAAAATTCTAAACTCTAAAACCCCAAAACACTAAAATCCAAACCCTCATAACCCCCGAAACATGTAACCCTAAAATTTTAAAATTTTGAAGATGCACGATTAATTAGACTAAACACTCAAATCCAAAGATAACGGTACACCCTAAACCTAAACTTCCTTAAAATGCCAACAAATAAAACTCTAAACCCTAAATGTCCATAACCCCTAAACCGAAAACAAAAAAACCTTCAAACCCTAAAACCTTAAAACCATGAACCGTAAACCCTAAAACCCAAAAATTCTAAACTCTAAAACCACAAAAAACTAAAATCCAAACCCACATAACCCCCGAAACCCGTAACCCTACAAAATTTTAAAATTTTGAAGATTTACGATTAATTAGCCAAAACACTAAAAATCCAAAGATAACGGTAAACCCTAAACCTAAAGTTCCTTAAAACGCCAACAAATAAAACTCTAAACCCTAAATGGCCATAACCCCTAAACCGAAAACCCGAAAACGTTAAAACCCTAAAACCCTAAAAACATAAACCGTAAACCCTAAAACCCTAAAATTCTAAACTCTAAAACCCCAAAACACAAAATCCAAAACCACATAACCCCCAAAACACGTAACCCTAAAATTTTAAAATTTTGAAGATGTACGATTAATTAGCCTAAACATTAAAAATCAAAAGTTAACGGTAAACCCTAAACCTAAACTTCCCGAAAACCCCAACAGATAAAACTCTAAACCCTAATTGTCCATAACCCATAAACCGAAAAACCCTGAAACCTTAGAACACTAAAACCCTAAAACCATAAACTGTAAACCCTAAAACCCTAAAATTATAAACTCTAAAACCCCGAAACACTAAAATCCAAACCCACATAACCCCCAAAACCCGTTACCCTAAAATTTTAAAATTTTGAAGATGTACGATTAATTAGCCTAAACACTCAAAATCAAAACATAACAGTAAACCCTAAACCTAAACTTCCCGAAAACCCAACCAAATAAAACTCTAAACCCTAAATGTCCATAACCCCTAAACCCTAAAACTAAAGTTCCTTAAAATGCCAAAAAAAAAAAAAAAAAACTCTAAACCCTAAATGTCCATAACCCCTAAACCGAAAACCCTAAAACCTTAAAACCCTAAAACCCTAAAATCATAAACCGTAAACCCTAAAACCCTAAAATTTAAAACTCTAAAACCCCAAAACACTAAAATCCAAACCCACATAACCCCCAAAACCTGTAACCCTAAAATTTTAAAATTTTGAAAATGTACGATTAATTAGCCAAAACATTCAAAATCAAAAGATAACGGTAAACCCTAAACCTAAACTTCCCGAAAACCCCAACAAATAAAACTCTAAACCCTAATTGTCCATAACCCCTAAATCGAAAACCCTAAAACCTTAAAACCCTAAAACCCTAAAACCATAAACCGTAAACCCTAAAACCCTACAATTCTAAACTCTAAAACCAAAAACACTAAAATCCAAAACAACATAACCCCCAAAACCCGTAACCCTAACATTTTAAAATTTTGAAGATGTACAATTAATTAGCCTAAACACTCAAAATCAGTCTCTATGTTTTTGATGGCTGCAGAATGGCCATTGACAGTGTTGTTTATGGCAATCACGACTTCCTCAAGCTTATTTGTCCTGTTACTTGATTCTGCAATAAAAGCTCCAACAAGATCTTCTAAAGACTTTTTACTTTCTTGCTTAGGAGTGAAGCCAGGAGGATTCAAAACATTCTTATTATTAGCATAGGAAAAATTCTCATGATTTCTATTGCTAGGGTGATAATGTGTAGGTGTGGAATTATTATTATACCCCCTAGAATTAAAATTAGAGACATACTGAACCTGCTCGAGATTTTCCTCCTGAGTCTGAGATGCGAGGGCAGCTGCAGACTCAATCGATTGAGCATTCCCTGAACCTGAAAATTTTAAGAATGCATTAGCCAGGGAAGATATCTGGGCCTGAAGTGCACTTACGTTATCGATCTCAAACACTCCAGCAGCAATCTTTTTGGGTCCCGACCGCTCCGATGGCCATTGATAACTATTGGTGGCCATCTCCTCTAACAAAGTCCTAGCACTCTCAACAGTCTTGGACAACAGAGTCCCACCTGCAGCTGTATCAACGATAGTTTTTGTGCTAGGAGTTAAGCCATTATAAAATAACTGAACCTGGAGCCAGTCGGGGTAGCCATGCTGAGGGCACTTCCTCAGCAACTCTTTAAATCGCTCCCAGGCCTCGAACAGTTACTCATCAAAATGCTGCTGGAACGTCCCAATTTTGGTCCTCAGCTTGACCGTCTTGGCAGGAGGAAAGAACTTCTTTAAGAATGCCTGGACCAAAGCATCCCAAGTGGTAATGCTCCCAGTGGAATAGATTGTAACCAGTCCCTCGCTTTGTCCTGCAAAGAAAAAGGAAATAAACGTAAGCGAATGGAATCTTCAGAAACACCATTTAACTTTACCGTCCCACAAATGTCTAAGAAGGATTTCAGATGAGAATTTGGATCCTCTGTGGGCGATCCCCTGTAGGCACAGTCTCGAGCCATCTGAATGAAACCTAAACTTCCTGAAAACCCCAACAAATATAACTCTAAACCCTAAATTTCCATAACCCCTAAACCGAAAACCGTAAAACCTTAAAACCCTAAAACCATAAACCGTAAACCCTAAAACCATAAAATTCTAAACTCTAAAACCCCAAAATACTACAATCCAATACCACATAACACCCAAAACCTGTAAACATAAACCCTAAATACCAAAACACTAGAATCCAAAACCACATAACCCCTAAAACCGGTACTCCTAAAATCATAAAATTTTAAAGATGTACGATTACTTAGCCTAAACACTCAAAATCAAAAGAGAAAGGTAAACCCTAAACCTAAACTTCCCGAAAACCCCAAAAAATAAAACTCTAAACCCTAAATTTCCATAAAACCTAAACCGAAAACCGTAAAACCTTAAAACCCTAAAACCGTAAACCGTAAACCCTAAAACCCTAAAATTCTAAACTCTAAAACCCCAAAATACAAAAATCCAATACCACATAACACCAAAAACCAGTAAACCTAAACCCTAAACTCCAAAACACTACAATCCAAAACCACATAACCCCCAAAACCGGTAACCCTAAAATCATAAAATTTTAAGGATGTACGATTACTTAGCCTAAACACTCAAAATCAAAAGATAACGGTAAACCCTAAACATAAACTTCCCGAAAACCCCAACAAATAAAACTCTAAACCCTAAATTTCCATAACCCCTAAATCGGAAACCGTAAAACCTTAAAACCCTAAGACCGTAAACCGTTAACCCTAAAACTCTGAAATTTTAAACTCTAAAACCCCCAAATACTAAAACCCAATACCACATAACACCAAAAACCAGTAAACCTAAACCCTAAACCCTAAACTCTAAACCCTAAATTTCCATAACCCCTAAAAAGAAAACCGTAAAACCTTAAAACCCTAAAACCATAAACCGTAAACCCTAAAACCTTCAAATTCTAAACCCTAAAATCCAAAAATACTAGAATCCAAGACCACATAACCCCCAAATCCCGTAAACCTAAACCCTAAACCCCAAGACACTACAATCCAAAACAACATAACCCCCAAAATCGGTAACCCTAAAATCATAAAATTTTAAAGATTTACGATTAATTAGCCTAAACACTCATAATCAAAAGATAACGGTAAACCCTAAACCTAATCTTCCCGAAAACCCCAACAAATAAAACTCTAAACCCTAAATTTCCATAACCCCTAAACAGAAAACCGTAAAACCTTAAAACCCTAAGACTGTAAACCGTAAACCCTAAAACTCTGAAATTTTAAACTCTAAAACCCCCAAATACTAAAACCAATTACCACATAACACCAAAAACCAGTAAACCTAAACCCTAAACCCCAAAACACTACAATCCAAAACCACATAACCCCCAAAACCGGTAACCCTAAAATCATAAAATTTTAAGGATGTACGATTACTTAGCCTAAACACTCAAAATCAAAAGATAACGGTAAACCCTAAACCTAAACTTCCCGAAAAACCCAACAAATAAAACTCTAAACCCTAAATTTCCATAACCCCTAAACCGAAAACCGTAAAACCTTAAAACCCTAAAACCGTAAACCGTAAACCCTAAAACCCTAAAATTCTAAACTCTAAAACCCCAAAATACAAAAATCCAATACCACATAACACCAAAAACCAGTAAACCTAAACCCTAAAATCCAAAACACTACAATCCAAAACCACATAACCCCCAAAACCGGTAACCCTAAAATCATAAAATTTTAAGGATGTACGATTACTTAGCCTAAACACTCAAAATCAAAAGATAACGGTAAACCCTAAACCTAAACTTCCCGAAAACCCCAACAAATAAAACTCTAAACCCTAAATTTTCATAACCCCTAAACCGAAAACCGTAAAACCTTAAATCCCTAAAACCGTAAACCGTAAACCCTAAAACCCTAAAATTCTAAACTCTAAAACCCCAAAATACTAAAATCCAATACCGCATAACACCAAAAACCAGTAAACCAAAACTCTAAACCATAAACACTACAATCAAAAACCACATAACCCCCAAAATCGGTAACCCTAAAATCATAAAATTTTAAAGATGTACGATTAATTAGCTCAATTAAACACTCAAAATCAAAAGATAATGGTTAACCCTCAACCTAAACTTCCCGAAAACCCCAACAAATAAAACTCTAAACCCTAAATTTCCATAACCCCTAAACAGAAAACCGTAAAACCTTACAACCCTAAAACCATAAATCGTAAACCCTTAAACCTTAAAATTCTAAACTCTAAAACCCCAAAATACTAAAATCCAATACAACATAACACCTAAAACCCGTAAACCTAAACCCTAAACCCCAAAACACTACAAACAAAAACCACATAACCCCCAAAACCGGTAACCCTAAAATCATAAAATTTTAAAGATGTACGATTACTTAGCCTAAACACTCAAAATCAAAAGATAACGGTAAACCCTAAACCTAAACTTCCCGAAAACCCCAACAAATAAAACTCTAAACCCTAAATTTCCATAACCCCTAAACCGAAAACCGTAAAACCTTAAAACCCTAAAACCGTAAACCGTAAACCCTAAAACCCTAAAATTCTAAACTCTAAAACCCCAAAATACAAAAATCCAATACCACATAACACCAAAAACCAGTAAACCTAAACCCTAAACTCCAAAACACTACAATCCAAAACCACATAACCCCCAAAACCGGTAACCCTAAAATCATAAAATTTTAAGGATGTACGATTACTTAGCCTAAACACTCAAAATCAAAAGATAACGGTAAACCCTAAACATAAACTTCCCGAAAACCCCAACAAATAAAACTCTAAACCCTAAATTTCCATAACCCCTAAATCGGAAACCGTAAAACCTTAAAACCATAAGACCGTAAACCGTAAACCCTAAACCTCTGAAATTCTAAACTCTAAAACCCCCAAATACTAAAACCCAATACCACATAACACCAAAAACAAGTAAACCTAAACCCTAAACCCAAAAACACTACAATCCAAAACCACATAACCCCCAAAACCGGTAACCCTAAAATCATAAAATTTTAAAGATTTACGATTAATTAGCCTAAACACTCAAAATCAAAAGATAATGGTTAACCCTAAACCTAAACTTCCCGAAAACCCCAACAAATAAAACTCTAAACCCTAAATTTCCATAATCCCTAAACCGAAAACCGTAAAGCCTTAAAACCCTAAAACCATAAACCGTAAACCCTAAAACCTTAAAATTCTAAACTCTAAAACCCCAAAATACTAGAATCCAAGACCACATAACCCCCAAATCCCGTAAACCTAAACCCTAAACCTCAAAACACTACAATCCAAAACAACATAACCCCTAAAACAAGTAATCCTAAAATTTTAAAATTTTAAAGGTGTACGATTACTGAGCCTAAACACTCAAAATCAAAAGATAACGGTAAACCCTAAACATAAACTTCCTGAAAACCCCAACAAATAAAACTCTAAACCAAACATTTCCATAACCCCTAAACCGAAAACCCTAAAACCTTAAAACCCTAAAACCATAAACCGTAAACCCTAAAACCCTAAAAATCTAAACGCTAAAACCCCAAAATACTAAAATCCAATACCACATAACACCCAAAACCAATAAACCTAAACCCTAAACCCCAAAACACTACAATCCAAAACCACATAACCCCCAAAACCGGTATCCCTAAAATCATAAAATTTTAAAGATGTACGATTACTTAGCCTAATCACTCAAAATCAAAAGATAACGATAAATCCTAAACCTAAACTTCCTGAAAACCCCAACAAATAAAACTCTAAACCTTAAATTTCCATAACCCCTAAACCGAAAACCGTAAAACCTTAAAACCCTAAAACCGTAAACCGTAAACCCTAAAACCCTAAAATTGTAAACTCTAAAACCCCAAAATACTAAAATCCAATACCACATAACACCCAAAACCAGTCAACCTAAACCCTCAACCCCAAAACACTACAATCCAAAACCACATAACCCCCAAAACCGGTAACCCTAAAATCATAAAATTTTAAGGATGTACGATTACTTAGCCTAAACACTCAAAATCAAAAGATAACGGTAAATCCTAAACCTAAACTTCCTGAAAACCCCAACAAATAAAACTCTAAACCTTAAATTTCCATAACCCCTAAACCGAAAACCGTAAAACCTTAAAACCCAAAAACCGTAAACCGTAAACCCTAAAACCCTAAAATTCTAAACTCTGAAACCCCAAAATACTCAAATCCAATACCACATAACACCCAAAACCAGTAAACCTAAACCCTCAACCCCAAAACACTACAATCCAAAACCACATAACCCCCAAAACCGGTAACCCTAAAATCATAAAATTTTAAGGATGTACGATTACTTAGCCTAAACACTCAAAATCAAAAGATAACGGTAAACCCTAATCCTAAACTTCCTGAAAACCCCAACAAATAAAACTCAAAACCCTAAATTTCCATAACCCAAAACCGAAAACCGTAAAACCTTAAATCCCTAAAACCGTAAACCGTAAACCCTAAAACCCTAAAATTCTAAACTCTAAAACCCCAAAATACTAAAATCCAATACCGCATAACACCAAAAACCAGTAAACCAAAACTCTAAACCATAAACACTACAATCAAAAACCACATAACCCCAGAAATCGGTATCCCTAAAATCATAAAATTTTAAAGATGTACGATTAATTAGCTCAATTAAACACTCAAAATCAAAAGATAACGGTTAACCCTCAACCTAAACTTCCCGAAAACCCCAACAAATAAAACTCTAAACCCTAAATTTCCATAACCCCTAAACAGAAAACCGTAAAACCTTAAAACCCTAAAACCATAAATCGTAAACCCTTAAACCTTAAAATTCTAAACTCTAAAACCCCAAAATACTAAAATCCAATACAACATAACACCCAAAACCCGTAAACCTAAACCCTAAACCCCAAAACACTAATAACAAAAACCACATAACCCCCAAAACCGGTAACCCTAAAATCATAAAATTTTAAAGATGCACGATTACTTAGCCTAAACACTCAAAATCAAAAGATAACGGTAAACCCTAAACCTAAACTTCCCGAAAACCCCAACAAATAAAACTCTAAACCCTAAATTTCCATAACCCCTAAACCGAAAACCGTAAAACCTTAAAACCCTAAAACCGTAAACCGTAAACCCTAAAACCCTAAAATTCTAAACTCTAAAACCCCAAAATACAAAAATCCAATACCACATAACACCAAATACCAGTAAACCTAAACCCTAAACTCCAAAACACTACAATCCAAAACCACATAACCCCCAAAACAGGTAACCCTAAAATCATAAAATTTTGAGGATGTACGATTACTTAGCCTAAACACTCAAAATCAAAAGATAACGGTAAACCCTAAACCTAAACTTCCCGAAAACCCGAACAAATAAAACTCTAAACCCTAAATTTCCATAACCCCTAAACCGAAAACCGTAAAACCTTAAAACCCTAACACCGTAAACCGTAAACCCTAAAACTCTGAAATTTTAAACTCTAAAACCCCCAAATACTAAAACCCAATACCGCATAACACCAAAAACCAGTAAACCTAAACCCTAAACCCCAAAACACTACAATCAAAAACCACATAACCCCCAAAACCGGTAACCCTAAAATCATAAAATTTTAAGGATGTACGATTACTTAGCCTAAACACTCAAAATCAAAAGATAACGGTAAACCCTAAACCTAAACTTCCCAAAAACCCCAACAAATAAAACTCTAAACCCTAAATTTCCATAACCCCTAAACCGAAAACCGTAAAACCTTAAATCCCTAAGACCGTAAACAGTAAACCCTAAAACCCTAAAATTCTAAACTCTAAAACCCCAAAATACTAAAATCCAATACCGCATAACACCAAAAACCAGTAAACCTAAACTCTAAACCCCAAAACACTACAATCAAAAACCACATAACTCCAAAAATCGGTAACCCTAAAATCATAAAATTTTAAAGATGTACGATTAATTAGAATAATTAAACACTCAAAATCAAAAAATAACGGTAAACTCTAAACCTAAACTTCCCGAAAATCCAAACAAATAGAACTCTAAACCCTAAATTTGCATAACCCCTAAACCGAAAACCGTAAGACCTTAAAACCCTAAGATCGTAAACCGTAAACCCTAAAACTCTGAAATTCTAAACTCTAAAACCCCCAAATACTAAAACCCAATACCACATAACACCAAAAACAAGTAAACCTAAACCCTAAATCCAAAAACACTACAATCCAAAACCACATAACCCCCAAAACCGGTAACCCTAAAATCATAAAATTTTAAAGATTTACGATTAATTAGCCTAAACACTCAAAATCAAAAGATAATGGTTAACCCTAAACCTAAACTTCCCGAAAACCCCAACAAATAAAACTCTAAACCCTAAATTTCCATAATCCCTAAACCGAAAACCGTAAAGCCTTAAAACCCTAAAACCATAAACCGTAAACCCTAAAACCTTAAAATTCTAAACTCTAAAACCCCAAAATACTAGAATCCAAGACCACATAACCCCCAAATCCCGTAAACCTAAACCCTAAACCTCAATACACTACAATCCAAAACAACATAACCCCTAAAACCAGTAACCCTAAAATTTTAAAATTTTAAAGGTGTACGATTACTGAGCCTAAACACTCAAAATCAAAAGATAACGGTAAACCCTAAACATAAACTTCCTGAAAACCCCAACAAATAAAACTCTAAACCTTAAATTTCCATAACCCCTAAACCGAAAACCCTAAAACCTTAAAACCCTAAAACCATAAACCGTAAACCCTAAAACCCTAAAATTCTAAACTCTAAAACCCCAAAATACTAAAATCCAATACCACATAACACCCAAAACCAGTAAACCTAAACCCTCAACCCCAAAACACTACAATCCAAAACCACATAACCCCAAAAACCGGTAACCCTAAAATCATAAAATTTTAAGGATGTACGATTACTTAGCCTAAACACTACAAATCAAAAGATAACGTAAATCCTAAACCTAAACTTCCTGAAAACCCCAACAAATAAAACTCTAAACCTTAAATTTCCATAACCCCTAAACCGAAAACCGTAAAACCTTAAAACCCTAAAACAGTAAACCGTAAACCCTAAAACCCTAAAATTCTAAATTCTAAAACCCCAAAATACTAAAATCCAATACCACATAACTCCCAAAACCAGTAAACCTAAACCCTCAACCCCAAAACACTACAATCCAAAACCACATAACCCCCAAAACCGGTAACCCTAAAATCATAAAATTTTAAGGATGTACGATTACTTAGCCTAAACACTCAAAATCAAAAGATAACGGTAAACCCTAAACCTAAACTTCTCGAAAACCCCAACAAATAAAACTCTAAACCCTAAATTTCCATAACCCCTAAACCGAAAACCGTAAAACCTTAAATCCCTAAAATCGTAAACCGTAAACCCTAAAACCCTAAAATTCTAAACTCTAAAACCCCAAAATACTAAAATCCAATACCGCATAACACCAAAAACCAGTAAACCTAAACTCTAAACCCCAAAACACTACAATCAAAAACCACATAACCCCCAAAATCGGTAACCCTAAAATCATAAAATTGTAAAGATGTACGATTAATTAGCTCAATTAAACACTCAAAATCAAAAGATAACGGTTAACCCTCAACCTAAACTTCCCGAAAACCCCAACAAATAAAACTCTAAACCCTAAATTTCCATAACCCCTAAACAGAAAACCGTAAAACCTTAAAACCCTAAAACCATAAATCGTAAACCCTTAAACCTTAAAATTCTAAACTCTAAAACCCCAAAATACTAAAATCCAATACAACATAACACCCAAAACCCGTAAACCTAAACCCTAAACCCCAAAACACTACAAACAAAAACCACATAACCCCCAAAACCGGTAACCTTAAAATCATAAAATTTTAAAGATGTACGATTACTTAGCCTAAACACTCAAAATCAAAAGATAACTGTAAACCCTAAACCTAAACTTCCCGAAAACCCCAACAAATAAAACTCTAAACCCTAAATTTCCATACCCCTAAACCGAAAACCGTAAAACCTTAAAACCCTAAAACCGTAAACCCTAAAACCCTAAAATTCTAAACTCTAAAACCCCAAAATACTAAAATCCAATACCACATAACACCAAAAACCAGTAAACCTAAACCCTAAACTCCAAAACACTACAATCCAAAACCACATAACCCCCAAAACCGGTAACCCTAAAATCATAAAATTTTAAAGATGTACGATTACTTAGCCTAAACACTCAAAATCAAAAGATAACGGTAAACCCTAAACCTAAACTTCCTGAAAACCCCAACAAATAAAACTCTAAACCCTAAATTTCTATAACCCCTAAAACCTTAAAACCCTAAAACCGTAAACCGTAAACCCTAAAACGCTAAAATTCTAAACTCTAAAACCCCAAAATACTAAAATCCAATACCACATAACACAAAAAACCAGTAAACCTAAACCCTGAACCCCAAAACACTACAATCCAAAATCACATAACCCCCAAAACCGGTAACCCTAATATCATAAAATTTTAAAGATGTACGATTAATTAGCCTAAACACTCAAAATCAAAAGATAACGGTTAACCCTAAACCTAAACATCCCGAAAACCCCAACAAATAAAATTCTAAACCCTAAATTTCCATAACCCCTAAACCGAAAACCGTAAAACCTTAAAACCCTAAAACCTTGAAATTCCAAACTCTAAAGCCCCAAAATACTAGAATCCAAGACCACATAACCCCCAAATCCCGACCTCTCAAATTAACCGATTCACACTCAGCCACTTACGCATGACACACAGAAAAATATCTCGAGATAAGTTCCAAAACATCAATTGGAGGCTAAAATTAAATTCTAATAATTTTTCCCCATCAGAATTCAATCACAATTAACCCAAAATGGCATAGCTTCGAAACGCGGGGCGTTACAGGTATTCTTCCGATCTCTATCTATATCTTGTTTCTCACTTGAAAAACATAAATTAGGACTTGTCTAATGAAAGAATGGAGTAGTTTGTTTGATTCTTTTAGCCGAATAACAACCAACAAAAATCCTTGCGCCATATTTGATTTGTTGCACATGTCTGTCAATTGAGCCTTTGATCATCTGTATATCTCTTAGGTCTCGGCTGAAAATTGACCTGTTTCTGCCACCATGAATTTTCCACCATTTCCTTTCTTTATTTAATTGGAGAATTATCTAATTCTCTTTTAATTCCTAGCTCGTAGGAGTTCTTTTGATTGATGGAATGATCTACGCTTTTCTCCCTGATTTTTTTCCCTTTGAATATTGATACAGCTATTTCAATTTCCTCTATTTTTCTTTTCTTTTTCGAATTGATTGGGTTGAATTTGAACCAAGGGAAGAACTGGGTTTGGTTGGTTTCGATGAGTTTTGGGGAAGACCGATGAACCTCTCAGGAAATTGAATTTTCCCTCTTTCCCATTGCTTCCTTTCGATGAGTGCTTTGGGAAATTGAATCTTTTTCTCTCCTCACTTAGACCAACATGTGCTTTCAATTATTCCCGTTTGTGAATTTTAATACGAGTTTTAGTTCATTCATATACATTGTTTTTAGACCCATTTCAATTTGTTTGAGCAAATCGATAGTGTAAGTATATATTCCAAAGTTGATAGGTAAAATGAGAAGAGAAAGTTTCATTTAGCATAGGTAACTGACATAAAGTATATTCTTATGATCAAGAAGTCATGGGTTCAAATCCTTAAACTCCATAACGTTGAACTCGAAAAAAAAGTTTCCTATTAACGGGAAAGTTGATGCAAGAATAGTTTTGAAACTTTTGAAATTTGAAGAGGGTACTTGAAACTTATCCTAAAGTTAGGTGCATTTTCAATCATTTCACCTCATAGTTTAATTCCAATTCACAACAGTGAAATTTACACCTAAGAATGGTAGAGAACCAACAATATGAATAGTTCACTTTTCACCGTTAGTGATCAAGGTCAAGACAATGAAGGTTGTCCACTCCACTCCACACTTCCAGGGAAATCACCGCCCCTCCAAAATCATAGATGTAGAGGGAGAGAAATTTGATTTCAGGAGAAAAGGGGGAAGCGGCAGCAACCAAAAAAGATTGGTATATTGTTTCTGAATTAGAATTAGATTCTCTTCTTCTTCTTCACGCTAATCGAGATATGATACGTTTCCTTTAGAAGCCTTTTGTTTAGTTTTGTTATGGTTTTCTTTTGTTAATATTAGGGTTTATCATGTTTCTCTAGATACAATTACTAGCCTCCAAAAAACTTCACCTCTCCGTTGGGATTCATCCAGGTTAGAATTCGAATATCCCATCTTCTTCATTGCACAATAGGGTTTTTAGGCTATCTTAATTTCAATGAAATTGTGAGAGGGCTGAGGCATTAAAAGGGGAGAGTGGTTTTAGATCGGTGGCTCTGAAGAACCTGCAGGTTCTCTGTAGGTTGCCCTGCTTCTCCAGCCCTCTACACCCAATTCCAAATGGTATCATAGTACGGGTGATGTGCTTTCGAATGGAATCACTTCAGATTTGTAGCTCTTTAAGAGCTTTCTTTTCTGAGTGTGTTCTTGTTTTGATTTCTTCTACACTCATCCGCCTCCATACGCCATTACATTTTGAATCTGATTTTGTTACTTGATGTTCTGTGTGTGTTTGGGAAATGAAATTTGAATATGAATCGGAGTTTGGGGAATTAGATGGATGTTCAAATATATGGAGTTTCTGCAAAGATTAAGAGATTTTATAAAATTTAAGAGAACAATAATGGGGTTTTTTGAAATTGAACTTCAATTCTAAAAATAAGTTTTTTTCCCCTTAAATTTTGCAGCTACCTGTCCTTGGTTTTACAATTGATGTCTCCATTCATTAGAATAATTGAGCTTGGAATGACCTTTTGCAACAAGGATCAATTAAAGATAGTTTTGATTTATTTGTATAATTGTAAAAAAAAGACTTTCACCTGATGATTTTTTCAATGGCTTCTTGCTTAAAATGTTCATTTGTGTGGTTGAATGAATCAACTTGAATGGTGTCAAAGACCATACAAATTCATTCAAAGCTATTCTAAAATAGGTTAAAAATGAACTTTTTTTTTTTCATATGTAGTCGTTCAAAACAACACAATTTCACATTTGAGGAAACTACAAATTTACTTGTTGAGAAAACCATCAAAGTTCACTTAATCCACTCAAGAGACTTATTCTCTTTTGTGCTTAATAAACAAATAAATTGTAAAAATTATCTTTAATTGATCCACCCAAGCGACTTATCTCCAATGAATGTGAGTAAAATTGTAAAATCACGGACAAATGAGATTAGTAGCAACAAATTATATAAACTTTTTTATTTTATTTTTTTTCCCAATAATTGGATTAATTCTTCTTCTTTATTTGTGAGGAAGCATGACTAACGAACAAAAAGTCAGAAATACAGCATGACTAACCTAAAGAGTCTAGGCTTTCAATAAAATTAATTGAAGAGAAAGATAACAATGAGTAACAAACAAAAGAAAAGAGTTACCTATGTTTCTATGACAATTTCTTAAGAATCAATTACTGTTTTCATGGGCTACAAGAGGTCACATGAAGGAAGCAGAGAGTGTTAATCAAATGGCATGAACTTGATTGTAGGCTGATATTTTCCATGTAGTTTAATCAATTGACATGAACTTGATTAAGGTTAAACGTTGGTAAATCCAGATTCCTAGGAGTTCCTAAAAATGGCTACCTCGGAGGATTTGACTACCAATTCAAAAATCTCTCCTCCAAATTCATATGGAACTGTGGTTCTTGGTGGTACTTTTGATCGATTACACGACGGTCACCGTCTTTTTCTCAAGGTATCTCTCCTTATTTTTAATAGTTTTCCCCTCCTATAACTGGTGAGGTGTGGTAGTAAATGGTGGAATTTAGGCTGCAGCAGAGCTGGCAAGGGATCGGATTCTGATTGGAATTTGTGATGGTCCTATGCTGAGTAAAAAAAAGGTCTTAACTTCTTCCTCAACCAGCGGCATTTACTTCATTTGTTGTTCAATTTCTTGCAGCTTGAACCACAACATTCACACTCAGATCACACGCCAATCAGATTATGAACAACATTGGAAACGAAAACAACAACAAACAACCAAAGCTACAAATTCCCAATTCGAATGTGAAATTCAAGCTTCAGAGTAACACCTCAGCACTAGCATTAGTGAAAGAATCAGAAATTTCAATCTCACTCCCCCACTACAAGCGAAAATGAACCACTCGTAAACTGAATTACACTACTCCTAAACAAACCCACATGAGTAACACAAACAACAAACAAAAATACATTACTATGATTCAGAAATTTGCAGAGAGCAACAAAAAGAACCAAGAAAATTACCAGTAAAAAAGAGAAGAGATACTGAAGGCAGATTCGAAACAGAACCCAAAAAGAAAACCCTACGAGAAAGCTGATTAAACGAGCGAAAAGTAGAAACCCTGTAGACAGCGATTGGAAAAGGGAAGTGGGCAAAAAAGAATTCCGATGGGCGTTGATGGGATAAGTTGCAAAGTCCTAAACGAGCATTTCGGGTGAAAAAGAAAAATCTCAAATTTGGATTTTGCAAAAGAAAAACTGCTAATTATCAAAAAAAAAAAAAGGAAAATTTTTTATATGGAAATCCGAAGAACGGCTGATAATTCGGAAAGAAACAGGAAAGAGCTAAGTTGTGACGGAAAAATAAATTGAAATTCTCTTTATAATGATAGTCAATAATTGATCCATTTGTTATGATGAATGAACCTATTTTTTTTTTTTTTTTGAGAAGTATGATGAATGAACCTTAATTTATTGATATAACCTTAAATTATTTAAGGAATAAAAAATGGGGTTAATGTTGAAACTAAGTTTATTGAATTGAATCTTAGACAATAAATTTTAAATTTCTAAAAAAAAATAAACATATATATTATATATTTCAAAGAAAAAAAAATTATTCTTCTAGTCTAGTTAAAATGATTTTTAAAAATAAAAAATTAAAAAACTTTTAAGTTTAGAAATTTGTAATTGAAATATACCTTTGATTAAGTTTCTCAAAATGGAGACGGTTGATCCCCGAATGAAAATAAGGGGTTCTTTTGAGCGTGTTTATTGAACTTAATCTAAATGTTTCTTTTTTTTTTTGAGAAATAATCTTAATGTTTTTTTTAGGAAATCTAAATGTTCATAATTTATAAAGATTAAAAGAATATTACTATATTCCTATTTATATTACTAGACGTATATTTCTTTAATATACAAAAATTATCTTACTTTATTTGATGATGTTCTCTTTTTCCATGTAGGATTTAATGTTTTTCAGTCCATCATACATTTATTTTAACTTATTGTTTGACCAATAATTTAAAAAAAAAAAAAAAAAAAAAGAAAAAAAGAAAAAAGATTGACCGATATTTTTTTTTTTTTTTTTTTTTTATATTTGTGTCCGGACCAAGTTGCGCGTATCTCAACCAATTTCACGTGCCGATAATTTTGTGAACTAGGAATTTGAGATTGTATAGTTTATAAGCTCCAACTATTTAAAATAAATTGGTTAAAAGATAATAGTTTTTTTCTTTTTTTAGTACAAAAGATAGTAGACAGTAGTTATTTCTACCCAGACAACCAGTGGGTCAAAATGCCTTTGTTTTTTTTTTCTTTAATTTTATTGTTTTATTTAAATTTTTTACTTTTTTTCATTTTCAAATTTCAGTTACGGTTGTTGAGTTTATATATATATATATATATATATATATATATATTTATTTGTAGTTTTGTATTCTTCAAGATTTTATTTTAATCACTAAAAGAAAATGGCTTCTAATTTCTTGGAAACTGTTTGATCATTTTTAGTTAGGTCAGCCTTTTTTAATATTTAAAATTTGTGTTTTTAGAAAATATTTTATTATTTTTCAAATATATCAAAGGGCTTTCAAATTTTTTGTCTATTATTTAAATTGTAATTAATTTCAATTTTTTTTATTAAGGTTGTTTTAGAACGTTATTAAAGCATTTTATCAAAATCTATAGTTGTTTAATTAATCCAAATACTTTTTTTTTGTGAGTTGAAATGTGTGAAAATTATAATCCATGACCTTTTTGGAATTAAATTCGGATTAAATTAGGACTTGGATTAATTTGGAGAAAAAAAAATGGCATAAAATGTTTGCATTAAAAAATTAAAACTTAATATTTAGATAGAGTTTTTTAGAAAATTTTTATAGAATATAAAATTAAGAATTATTAGTTCAAAACATTTTTGTTAATATTAAAAATTTAAAAAATATACCAAACAACGTTTTAAAAAAATGAAAATCGAACATTCAAGAATTTAGAAGCAATATATATCTATCTTCCTCTGCTCTTGTTACTAATATCTTTATAGACCATAAGATTGATATCAAAGTTGCATAATCTTAGGTACTAGTGTAATTTTCATAAATTAGATCAGCTTTAAACAATTTTATAGTAAATGTATGAGTAGCCAAAACGAGCCTAGCTTAACGATAATTGGTATTATATATAAAACAATGAGAAATAAACATATTTAAAATAAATTAGGTTGTCCTACTTTAATAATATTAGTTTCTTTTGAGCCTTTGATATTATATATATTTACAAGTTCTTATGAATGAGAAAACAAAAACAAGGTTATAAATATTTTATAAAAAACAATAACAATAAATTTTAAAAAATGGATATACAAATTTTATCATCTTGCAACTGGCGTAAATAATCGAAAGATTAAATTATGAATTTGATCCCTATGGTTTCAACAAAATTTCAATTTGATATTTGTAGTTTTAAAAGTTTCAATTTAATCCTTATGTAATTTTAAATGTTCAATTGATCTCTATAGTCTAATTAAATCTCATACTTGAAAAGTCCACCTATTTTCTAAACTATAATATTGTCAACTAATTCAATTATCCAGATAGAAAACTTCTGAGTAATAAAAAAACGAAATGATGAAGTTTGACTAAACTAGAGAGACCAAATTGAAACTAAGTTCAAACTATATAGATTCAATTGAAACTCTATTCAAACCGTGGAGGCCAAATTCATACTTTAACATAATCAAAATCTATGGTCAACATCTAATCACTCGATGCTTTCAACGTAAATTTGAGTAATTTGACTTATTGACTTACATTAATATGGAATATACTAAACAAACTATAGTGGCCAAATCAATCGTTTGTGAAACAATTTAGTGTTTATTCTTCCTTCCTTTTCTTTTTCCTTTAAAAAAAAAAACTCAAGTATATAGTGCTAATATGACCGTTATCATAAAGTGATGAAAGCGTTGAAAGTTCCTTACGAATTATGTCAATCATAGATTAGTTAGACCAAGTTGTTAGAAATGACAACTTTTCTCAGACTGCATGGATGAGAAGATGGTTAGACTTTTAGGCCAAAGTTCGATTCGTGAGAAAACTCAATCTTAAGATCGCTTCTTAAATATTTCTATCGAGTTGGATCATATCTCAAATTGTCTTTTAAAGCAGCACTCTATTTTTTAAATCTGCAAAAACAAAAATGTTTGAAGCATTATATTCGCATACTTCATTTCTAAAAGCATTCTCAAACATTCTCTATCATCTAATGCAATATGCCTGAGAGCACAACCGAGAAAAACTACCAGAAGATGATACCACCAGAAGATGTAGAATCATGAACAATTTTTTTTTTTTGTTGGAATAGAAACAATATTTCATTGATGAATGAAAATAAGGGTGGTATGAAAAAACCAACACCTAAAAGAAATTACAAAAAAGATCTCCAATTAGTAATCATAGTGGGGAGAGTATAGTTGTTGAAAGGGTGTGACTTTTTACACCAATACAAAACATGAAAGAGAATTAAGTCAAAAAAGTCATCAGAGGTTGAGGAGGTATCTCTGAAGTCTTCCATTGCGCTCGCACCACAAATACCAAAAGAAAGCTCTGTTAATAGCTAACCATAAAATCATTTCCACACCAATAGAAGGATGTCCCACAAAAATAGAATCAAGAATACCAAAAATATTATTTGGTAGAATCAAAGACCATTCAAAAGCATCCATCGTAATCAACCAATACTGTGAGGCATATGAACATTGCACAAATAAGTAGACTCTCAAAAGAAGAATAACACATCCAACAACATGGAGGGAGAATCAAATGACAAACATCATACTATTTTACCAGCTTTTGTAACCAAGTATGTATGATAAATGATACTTTATTGACTTGTGGTATGAGAATGTTTATATCTATTCAAGATAATGTGTCAAGGTCTCTTACAAATAACCACTCAACAGAGTCTCAACTTGGGCTTTATTTACATGCTGGCTTCATGAGAAATGTTTGGACTGTGTTTCTACTCTGTCTGTTGCTGCAAGGAAGAAGAGGCAGCCTTCTCTGCCTCAAGCTTTCTTAGTGTTGATGAACTCAACTTATCTTCACCAGATTCCCCAGTAACTAAATCCACAACTTCAATCTGCACACAGAAAACACCAAATGGCTCAATCTCAGTATAGAATCTTTTGTACTGCAAACAAAGACGATGACGACGAAAGACTCGGACCTTCAGTTGCGAAAGGCCATTCTTGCCTCGCTTCTTGTTAACTGACATTCCACCTGCTAACGTCTCTTTGCTGGAAAAGGAATAACCCAGGAAGTGTCATTCAGCTTGGATAAAGAATAACATCACATTCACAGTGAATATTGAGGATTTAGTAGAAACTAAAACGCTGATGGAGAAACCTGACAACAATTGCCTCCAAAGTTTCATCAACAATGGATGGACCATATGGATCGACAATAGGTTCGACGTGTACCAACAGAGCAGGCTTCACAGACTGCAACGACATGACTTGAGAAATGCAACCAGCAACGAAAATAACATTCATCCAAAAGATATGAAACGGAATCAACGAGGAATAAACTTCATGACCATATGCAAGAAGTATACTTTATGGTCCATGGAATCTAGCCCAGGCAGCAAAGATACAGTTGAAACAAATTTCCAAAAGCATATAATTTATGAATGATATTATTTTATCTCACCGCGTTATCTAAAGATTCAACCCATTGAAAAGCAATAGTCATGTTTCTAATCCTCCAATCTACCAACAAAATATACCATTTGGTTCCTTTACCAGCTAGCCAAATTTTTTATAAAATGTATTAGGGAGGGATTTTACCATAAATCTATTGATTCTATATTATTTCTTACTTATTTTAATACTTTAGCATGCATTGGATTAAGGGTAGTGTTTTTTTGCTTCACAAAAAGGGGATGTTGTATCATACGCATCTATATACATAGAGATAGAATTATAGATTCACACTTGATATTTTTCTGTAGTATTAGACATTAATAGTATCAACTTATATGTCGATGTTCTACTTGATGGGATGGAATATAAATCAAATAGAAATTATCTTTCGGAGATATGGTCGAGTGGTTGATAGCTATAGTCTTGAAAATTGATGTAGTTCGAAACAAAGAACTATTGAGGTTGCGAATCCCTCTCTCTCCTTTTGTTCGAGGAATAGATTTGTTTCTTTATTTTACTGGTTTTGTCCGACTTAGTATAATAAAAGGACATGGTTATAAAAGATTATATAGAAATCGTCCTTTGAAGCTGGAATTCCCGCAGTTATTTTCTCTATCTTCTTCTCCTAATGGTTCTGTTTCAGATTATTGGGATGCTTCTCACTTATCTTGGAATGTAATATTTCGTAGATTTTTGAAGGAGGAAATTCCAGATTTTCAATCCTTATTGGAAAGTTTATCTTCTATTTCCATTGCTCCTTTTGATGATAAACGTATATGGTCTTTGGAACCTTCAGGGTGTTTTTCTGTGAAATCTCTTACCCGTCATTTGGCTTCCTCACTTCCTTTGGAGAAAGAGATTTTTAATGCTCTGTGGAAAACTAAGAGCCCGAAAAGACCTTCCATCCTTGTGTGGATCATGCTTAATGGTTCCTTAAATTCTTCAGATGTTTTGCAAAGGAAGCTCTCTTCTCATTATCTTATGCCATCAGTTTGTGTCTTATGTTGCTTGGCTGGGGATTCTTTGAACCATATTTTCTTTGAGTGCTTTTACTCTCGATTGTGTTGGTTCAAGCTTTTCTCCTTCTTCAATCTTCATTGGGTCTTCTCCAACATGTTTAAGGACAACGTCACTTCTATCTTAATTGGGCCTTCCTTGGCTCCAACTTCCAATCTTTTATGGTGCAATGCTGTCAAAGCTTTATTATCAGAATTGTGGATGGAAAGAAACCAACGGATTTTTCAGAATTCGCATATGCTTTGGTTCGATCGGTTTGATTCAGCTCGTTTAAAGGCGTCGTCTTGGTGTTCTCTCTCTAAGAATTTCGATAATTACTCGATTCAAGATATTTATCTTAATTGGCTTGCTCTTATTTCTCATGAATAATTTTTATTTTTATTTGTTTTGTTTCACTCCCTAGTGGAGTTTGTATCTTTTGAGCAATAGTCTCTTTTCATTTCATCAATGAAAAGTTTCGTTTCTTGTTTCAAAAAAAATTATATAGAAATGAGTTGAACTTTTAAAATATAACTCGATCCGTCGAGCCTAATATGTATGATGGAATCAAATTGATTTTGACATCAAGCATTAGGTCTCCTATCTTAGTTAAGAGGAGTTATGAAAAGAACAAGTTCAAAATTACAATCAATTCCCTTTCCAATTCATGTGAACAAGTTCAAAATTACAATCAATTCCTTTTCCAATTTATGTGGTAGTTGCATGAGTCCTTCCTGCATGTTATAAGTGACTTACGAATAGGAAGAAACCTAGGAAAAAAAAGAGGTAGTTAACCAACTTCTAGGAGAGACATAATTGACTGCATTAATTTTGGTAGCTACGCTGCTAACAGAATATAAAGAACCTAAAGGAGCATGGGTCATATATTCAACCGAATATCATTCTTGCCAAGGTCGTAATGTCTTTTTTCAACCTACTCAAGTCCAAACCAATAGCTCTTAGTGGTTCTAACCAAGGAACACGTAGAACCTAAAATGCAAAGTCTTCCCTACAAAAATAACTTCTACAATCGGAAAACGCATTAGATATTTACCTAATTTCATAAGTCATTGAGCGGATCCAATGTCAACTTCAAGATGTTGGTCTCTAACAGTCTAACTAGAAAAGTAAATGTTTGAACTTAAGAAGCTTTTGGTCCAATTGGCTTGTAAATATAGCTTCTTGTTGGATATCTTTACATAAGAATTCTTTTTGTAATTACAGCCTGCTAATGATTATTAGCGATTGGAAGGCTTTGTTAAAGTAGTTTTCGGGCCTGGGTTCCCTCCACCCTTGTCCCTTAGGCTGTTCCCACCATTTTTTGTGATTAATATATCTCTCTTTGATGTTTCTTGTCAAAAAAAAAAGAACTTAAGAAGCTTTTGGTCCAATTGGCTTGTAAAACTCACTCGGATAAGTAATATTATTGAACTAGATAAAACAACGAGCAATAAAATAAAAAACAGATAAAACACCTAAACTATAAGACAAGTAAGCTTCTTGAGGCCATACAAGTGCTTGGCAAGCCCATGAAAAGGGTTTAGTTAAGATATGTCAAATTTCACCAAACCTAACCATACATGTCCCCTTACTATATCTTTCAAATCGTCCACACTAACAATCCATCCTTCTCCTCCAAAAGGAGATTTTAGTAAACAACCAAATATAACACTTGGGCTAAGGGTCAAGTTGGTAATCTTTCTTACATCCCACCACGCCTTCCTCCCTCCATCAGAATCCAGGTATCATATATGCATCCAAAATAACTAACTTCAACCATTTTCAAATACCTTATAGCATTTTCTTTGGGACTATCATTTTTGTATGATTTCTACCATCCCTTCTTTCTAATGGGTTTCAAATACAAAAATCATTTTTTGATTGGTAAATAACCTAACCTAGATCAATATTATGAACTCAATACTGTAAATGAAAAATGAAAGTATCATTCTCATCACCATTCTTCGTCACATTGTTGGAACAAAAATTGAACATGCAATACAAAAATATTTGACACATGGAACCGTGATTTGATACATAATCTATCTTTTTTATATAAATAGAAAATATCTTATCTTATTTTCATTACCAACTACAAAAAGACAACCTGCCCAACCCGTGAAACCCAAAAAGAAAAAGGTTCTTAAACGAAGTACCTTGATATAATTTATAACATTTTGCATTCTTTGCTCAATGGGTTGTATAAGTTCCGGAAACTGCGATGAAGTAAAACAGCAATTTAGATGACCATACAGCAATTTAGATTACCATCTCAATCCCATGGTCGTAGTAGCAAATAAGGTTTCATGTAGATCATCAACAGAACAACTTTAAATTACATCAAAGAAATCAAAGAGTTGACTATACGTCAATCGTCATATAACACCTCTTCACTGACTAATTTTCGTGGTGTCCTAGAAAGTAAATTTTCTTCTGTAAACGAAGTAACAAAAACTTGACCTTCATACTTTTCCAAGTTTCTTAAAGTAATCAAAGATGGCTTCTATAAAGAAAATAACTATCTAGAGCACCTGTAACAAGGGGCAGATTATTTACTTTTACCAATCAGAAGGAAAGGTTGCAGTTTAAATACCAATAATAGCATTCAGGAAGAATTTCGTGCTCATCGAGTGCTCAACAGACACATAATATGCTGTAAAACCAACTAGCAATGCATTAAAAGTTTGTAAAACACGCATGGAATTGATTCGTTAAAATTAATACCAGCTATTCAGAACTGAATGGGAGTTTGTACTTTGAAGCTTCCAAACGAAGATAAAGTTTCTTATAAAAAAATGAAGATAAAGAAAGACTAGAAATGATCAAGCTGCAAGAAATTGAACAACAAATGAAGTAAATGCCGCTGGTTGAGGAAGAAGTTAAGACCTTTTTTTTACTCAGCATAGGACCATCACAAATTCCAATCAGAATCCGATCCCTTGCCAGCTCTGCTGCAGCCTAAATTCCACCATTTACTACCACACCTCACCAGTTATAGGAGGGGAAAACTATTAAAAATAAGGAGAGATACCTTGAGAAAAAGACGGTGACCGTCGTGTAATCGATCAAAAGTACCACCAAGAACCACAGTTCCATATGAATTTGGAGGAGAGATTTTTGAATTGGTAGTCAAATCCTCCGAGGTAGCCATTTTTAGGAACTCCTAGGAATCTGGATTTACCAACGTTTAACCTTAATCAAGTTCATGTCAATTGATTAAACTACATGGAAAATATCAGCCTACAATCAAGTTCATGCCATTTGATTAACACTCTCTGCTTCCTTCATGTGACCTCTTGTAGCCCATGAAAACAGTAATTGATTCTTAAGAAATTGTCATAGAAACATAGGTAACTCTTTTCTTTTGTTTGTTACTCATTGTTATCTTTCTCTTCAATTAATTTTATTGAAAGCCTAGACTCTTTAGGTTAGTCATGCTGTATTTCTGACTTTTTGTTCGTTAGTCATGCTTCCTCACAAATAAAGAAGAAGAATTAATCCAATTATTGGAAAAAAAAATAAAATAAAAAAGTTTATATAATTTCCGCGTTAGTATGACTTTCCGCGTTAGTATGACTTTTTGTTCGTGATTTTCGCGTCACGCTCCGCACACACACCCAACACATGATTTACGCGTCATGCTCCACCTCTCCCCAATGAACACACTATGCAGACACGACTCATGCAGCATAGCCAACAACAACAGTATCTCATGCTCATGAAATAAACAACAGCATACTCATGAATCATTAAAACAACATGCTTAAGGATTCAACGAAGCATCATGCTTGATCACAAAGAGAGCTACAACAACAACAAACACAACATATAGTAACAAAGCAAGTAAGCGATAGCATGCTCAAACAAACAAACAAGCCCATCCAAGTAGAAACTACTTACCTATAATGCTTCCAAAGCAACCTTAGTGATCCAAAGCAGTCTAATAAGATCCTAAACCACAAGGATAAATCCTACTGAATTAGAATCAACTCATAGCTACTCTAAACATGCTTTTAATGATCAAAACCTATCGAGAGAGAACTAATTCCTTGCTGGACAGCCACTCAAAGTTCCCCAGATTAACAACCCAAAACCTTCCAACCATGGGCAACCACGTCGAAGGCACAACGGGCAATGGGTATCCATCGAATGGCTATATTCGAGGCTTTTCAGCCATTGGACAGCAAGTAATTAACACGAAAATAAAATTCTAATTAGGACTCCTAGCGATCGGGCAACTCTTCTAAGGACTCATAATGATTGGGCAAAGCTATTAAGGCCTAGATAACTAATGAGAAACGATTTAGCATGCTTTAAACCATAAACAGCAAGCAGAAACTCATAACTCATGATTTAAGAACCTACAAGAGTTGGGTAAAACTAATTAGGCGACGACACATAATGGGCATAAATAGAAGCGTGCTTTTAAGCCATGAACAACCAACGATAACCCATTTAACTCACATTCTAAGGACTCTAAATAACTCATGGGTATGGTTTAAACATGCTTTTAAGGTTATATCCTCTAATGGATATCAATCTCTTAAGCTAATAAACTAAAGACAACAATGATTCTTACCCAAACGGACCCGATTCCACGCTAGACGGGTTATATTAACCTCGAACAGTGTGTTAGAATACTCCTTGGCTAGTGGGTATTCGAGTTTGAAGTGTATCGAACCCAATCGAACACTTAGACGGCGCTGTAGAACAGAAAAGCAACACAATCTTAAATTTCCAGCACCTAAAACGAATGGCCATTCTAATTTAAGCTCTAACCAAGAATGGGTAAGAGTTAAAGCTTACCGAAATCGCTAAACGACGCCGAAAACGCCCAAATTGATGCTGGACAGAGGAGAAAACGCAAGGAACTGAGGCTTCGAGCTGCTAGGACGCGAGATCTAACGAATCGGACCAAGAGACACTTAGATCGGGCCTTAAACGACTAAGATCGAAGGAAGAGAGAGCTTACCCAACGGTTTAAGGCTGAAAAACGCAGAAGAGAGGGAGAAATCGCGAAGAAGACAGTGACTACCCACAGCACGACGACGACGAGGACCCACGGCTCGACGACGACGTACAAGGCGGCGGCGGCAGGATGAGCTTTGGTCGACGGCGGCGCGGCTTCACGGTTGACGGCGGCGTTGGGAGAAGGGACCGACCGTGCGCGAGAACGGGGAAGGCGGCTGTGCAGCGGACTACGGCAGCTCTGCGCGTGGAGGAAAGACGGTGCGGCTGGGCGGTGCGAGCAGCGGCGACGACAGGAGCTCGGCGGCTGGGCGAGAGGGACGGCGGCGGCTGCTACGCGGCTGGGAGAAGAAAGGAAAAAAAACGGGAGAAATGGGGGAGGCACACGCGTACGAGAGAGAGAGAGAAACGGAGTCTGATGGGTTCTCTTTTTTTTCCCCTAACTCATTTCTTTTCTTTTCTTTTTTTAAAAAAAAAACAAACCTTAACTCCATAACTTCCAATTAAAACGGAAAACCACGATTTACAGTCCCACAACCTCTCAAATTAACCGATTCACACTCAGCCACTTACGCATGACACATAGAAAAATATCTCGAGATAAGTTCCAAAACATCAATTGGAGGCTAAAATTAAATTCTAATAATTTTTCCCCATCAGAATTCAATCACAATTAACCCAAAATGGCATAGCTTCGAAACGCGGGGCGTTACAGGTATTCTTCCGATCTCTATCTATATCTTGTTTCTCACTTGAAAAACATAAATTAGGACTTGTCTAATGAAAGAATGGAGTAGTTTGTTTGATTCTTTTAGCCGAATAACAACCAACAAAAATCCTTGCGCCATATTTGATTTGTTGCAGATGTCTGTCAATTGAGCCTTTGATCATCTGTATATCTCTTAGGTCTCGACTGAAAATTGACCTATTTCTGCCACCATGAATTTTCCACCATTTCCTTTCTTTATTTAATTGGAGAATTATCTAATTCTCTTTTAATTCCTAGCTCGTAGGAGTTCTTTTGATTGACGGAATGATCTACGCTTTTCTCCCTGATTTTTTTCCCTTTGAATATTGATACAGCTATTTCAATTTCCTCTATTTTTCTTTTCTTTTTCGAATTGATTGGGTTGAATTTGAACCAAGGGAAGAACTGGGTTTGGTTGGTTTCGATGAGTTTTGGGGAAGACCGATGAACCTCTCGGGAAATTGAATTTTCCCTCTTTCCCATTGCTTCCTTTCGATGAGTGCTTTGGGAAATTGAATCTTTTTCTCTCCTCACTTAGACCAACGTGTGCTTTCAATTATTCCCGTTTGTGAATTTTAATACGAGTTTTAGTTCATTCATATACACTGTTTTTAGACCCATTTCAATTTGTTTGAGCAAATCGATAGTGTAAGTATATATTCCAAAGTTGATAGGTAAAATGAGAAGAGAAAGTTTCATTTAGCATAGGTAACTGACATAAAGTATATTCTTATGATCAAGAAGTCATGGGTTCAAATCCTTAAACTCCATAACGTTGAACTCGAAAAAAAAGTTTCCTATTAACGGGAAAGTTGATGCAAGAATAGTTTTGAAACTTTTGAAATTTGGAGAGGGTACTTGAAACTTATCCTAAAGTTAGGTGCATTTTCAATCATTTCACCTCATAGTTTAATTCCAATTCACAACAGTGAAATTTACACCTAAGAATGGTAGAGAACCAACAATATGAATAGTTCACTTTTCACCGTTAGTGATCAAGGTCAAGACAATGAAGGTTGTCCACTCCACTCCACACTTCCAGGGAAATCACCGCCCCTCCAAAATCGTAGATGTAGAGGGAGAGAAATTTGATTTCAGGAGAAAAGGGGGAAGCGGCAGCAACCAAAAAAGATTGGTATATTGTTTCTGAATTAGAATTAGATTCTCTTCTTCTTCTTCACACTAATCGAGATATGATACGCTTCCTTTAGAAGCCTTTTGTTTAGTTTTGTTATGGTTTTCTTTTGTTAATATTAGGGTTTATCATGTTTCTCTAGATACAATTACTAGCCTCCAAAAAACTTCACCTCTCCGTTGGGATTCATCCAGGTTAGAATTCGAATATCCCATCTTCTTCATTGCACAATAGGGTTTTTAGGCTATCTTAATTTCAATGAAATTGTGAGAGGGCTGAGGCATTAAAAGGGGAGAGCGGTTTTAAATCGGTGGCTTTGAAGAACCTGCAGGTTCTCTGTAGGTTGCCCTGCTTCTCCAGCCCTCTACCCCCAATTCCAAATGGTATCATAGTACGGGTGATGTGCTTTCGAATGGAATCACTTCAGATTTGTAGCTCTTTAAGAGCTTTCTTTTCTGAGTGTGTTCTTGTTTTGATTTCTTCTACACTCATCCGCCTCCATACGCCATTACATTTTGAATCTGATTTTGTTACTTGATGTTCTGTGTGTGTTTGGGAAATGAAATTTGAATATGAATCGGAGTTTGGGGAATTAGATGGATGTTCAAATATATGGAGTTTCTGCGAAGATTAAGAGATTTTATAAAATTTAAGAGAACAATAATGGGGTTTTTTGAAATTGAACTTCAATTCTAAAAATAAGTTTTTTTCCCCCTAAATTTTGCAGCTACCTGTCCTTGGGGGCATCACGGTTAGCTGGCCACCTCTAGCAGAACTACACCTATCCCAACACAACACCCCTGAATATAAAGATAATAATACGGTGGAGCAAACGACGCATGTAATCATGTCTGGTGCCAACTGGCACACGAAAAACGTGTCTAATCATAAGCTCAACACCGTCCTGAGGTGAGAGAGCGCATGGCGTGCCTGAAACTGAGCTCTACCAGTCAACTAATAGAACACACGTAAACGTGTCTGGCAACTAAGTTCTATCAGTCCTGAGATGGGGAAAGGAACACACCCTAGCTATGCAAGACTTAATGAATTTTATAAGTTTACCTGAGGCCCTAAAACGTGGTCGAGGTCCCTGTTCTAAGCCTTTCCTCAAGGGTAATTAAGATCCCTAAACCACTATGAGGCTACCGAAAATTCGACAGCATAACAACATAAGTATAGGGAAGCCAAAATTTTTTTCCTTCCACCTGAAAATAAGAATATAGACTCCTATGGTCATAACAAGACAGACCTCGCATACACAAACCATTCACAACTCCAACAACCATTTAATCCCATCCTCCATTATCTTAACACCAAGGCAAACCATAGATTATCAAACCAACCATACCAAAGTAAATACGTCATAGCGAAATATCGAGATTATGACATTTTGACACGCCTTGAAACGCAGCTCATCATGCCCATTTGAATTCCACAACAAAGACTAATGCATAAAGATTTACCAAGCAACCATCTTGAACCTCAAGAAGAAAATATACTAAAATGGGAGAAACCAACCAAAAGCCACATACTCAATTCACCAACACAGTCACAGACCAAAATCATGATAATTATTTCCAAGTAGCTACTTACCTTAGCAATTAAGTTTGCTTGGCAAAACAATTAAACTCCTTAGCTATCAAGCCCCTAAACAATTAAACATAAGAGAAAAATCATCTTAACTCCTAAACTTGATTAAACTAAGGGCATAAGGAGTCAACTAAATTCAGGAATGATTTAATTCTCGAAAACTCACCAAAACAACAAGGTTTGCTGTCCACGCTCACAACTCCACCTTAAGATAAGCAATTTGACCACCGAATGCAATGAGCATCTTGGAACACAAAGCCAATATCAATGGGTATTCTTTTCATACAAACAAACCACCCAATGCTTAACTAGATTCACTTACCCAAAGGTGAAAACGCCCAAACACTGCTGAAACTAAGAAGCCACTGCTCGAACTGCCAAAAATTGAAGGGAAAGCTTGCTGAACGAAGATAACCACAAGTGGGTAATCGATTAAATACTTCATCCAACCAAAACAAACCTCACTCCAACTTACCCATGCCGGAAACTCACCTAAAAGCACCGGGAAACGCAGAAAACGCCCCTAAAGAGTTGCTGTCTGCGCCTCTCTGACGGCTTGCTGGAAAAACGCCGCTAAATCCGACCCCGACTAAGCTGAAACTGCACTAACAACAGAGGGAAAAGGCCAAGAATGAGAGATCGACGAGAGGTGCCACATCCGCGAGAAAACACTCACGAAAAGAGAAGGAAACGGGAGAATACCTGCTGGCCGAAGGGACGGAGCCGCTGCCGCCGCCGTGGGTATCGCTCGTCACCGGAGGAGGTCGTCGTCGGCGCCGGCGTCGTGGCGTGCTTCCGGCGGTCGGAGAGGAAGAGAACGGGGTTGGCTGGTCGCGGCAACAAGGGGAAGGGATCACGGCTTGACCAACCAAAGAAGAAGAGAACGCAGAAAAATAAAAGGGAAACTTGCGGCTGCTGAAATCGTGAAGAAAGGGGGAAAGTGGAGGCTGAAAAAATATGTTTAAATTGCGTAGGGTTAGGTCTTGACCACAACTCCCCTAATTTACGAAACTGCCCTCTAAGACCTTATTCAAAAATTAAAGTCTTTTCGTCCTCAATTAATAAAAGGTAAAACTCATTAACTAAATTAAAAAGTTACCTTATAAAAATCGGCGTTACATCAAAATTACAGCTAAATTTTCAAGAATGTGAGTATTTAATCTTTCTTCCTTGGCTTTAAAGGGTTTTAGGGTTTTTAAGAAAAGGAGATTAAAAATCGAGGGAAAGAATAAGCTTTGGAGAAGACAAGCATACTAATATGTTGCATAGACGCAACAGAACAGACACTGCTCAGAATCTCGATCTTCGAGTTTTTTCTTTGGACTACTTTGCCTGTCGGAAACCTGAAAATTCCTGGTCTTTTGCAGCTGACAAACGACGACGTTTGGAAGCTTTATGAATCCGGGATTGCTTTTTCCGGTGGGGATATTTTGGGAATTTCGGCTTTTTGCTTTTTGCGGGTATGGTGGTGGCACTGGCATCTAAGTGGGCCCCAGGAGGATTTCAATTTAGGCGCCGTTGAGGAAAAGAATTTTTGGTTTTTTTTTCTTTTGTTAGCTGATCGGAGTTCGTATGGTGTAGAAGGTCACGCTCTTTGAGTTGCGCGTAGAGAAAACGCGCTCTCTTATTGGTGGACGACCACTTTTTAAGAAGTTTGTGTTTGACACTAGTGAATTGCTGATAGTATATACCAAAAATAAGCAAGAAATGTTTTTTTTTTCCACTTTGAATGTCTATGTGTATGTACATGTAGGGGGTGTTTGGGGAAAGGTTTTTGGAAGTGAGAGTTTTAAAAAAGACCCCATTTTTAGAAATCCCTATTTCCCAAACCCTCACTTCACAAATCACTCCCTCTTTCTTTCCATTTTCCAAGATCACTCCCCAGATCACTCTTTTTTCTTTTTTCTTTATTTTTTTTTGAAAAAACCCTATTTCCCAAACCCCCACCAACCTTTATTATTTTTATTATTTTATTTAACTATTAATTATTTAATTATTAAGTTTATTATTATTTTAATTTTAAAAAAAATATTATTTTATTATTTTTAATTGCCACGTCAGCACCGTTCCTTCTCACATTTGGCACACCAACTATTTTTTATTATAATATTATTTCCATGATTTAATATTTGTTTGTTTTCTTTGTTATTACTTCCTTAGTTGAATAATAAAGTTTTGTTGTTTAAAAATATTTTCCAACCATTTTAGTTAGTTCTAAATGATTGAAGTCATAAGGTAGGATATTTAATCTTCAAAATCAATTTTCCAATGCGTTTTCAAATAGGAGGCAATTAAATAAAATTGAATTCGATTTCCCAACAGTGGGGCAATAAGAAAAATAAAAAGTAAAGTCACATATTATATTCAATTGTGCCAAAAGTTTAGTTTTATTTCTTTTAAAAAAAACACAATAGACCAAACGTTGAGTCAATTACAACAATAGACCAAACGTTGAGTCAATTACAACGTAATCAATTTTCAAGTTAAATAAAGAAAACTAAAAAAAAAATGTTTTCTATAGTTGAGTTAATATAAGATTCAAATGCGTGTATTTAATTTTTAAACATTGGGCTTAATTTGAAAGAAAAAAAAACCTATTTGAACTTAGAGTTAATTAAAAAAAAACCAATAATTTAATCAATTTTAAGTTAAGATAATTATGTGTCAATTGACAAACTTAACAATGATCAATTTGCAAATTAATATATGTAAAACTTATTATTATTATTGTTTTTTTTTTTGTAATGTAACAAAGTTTTTGACCATGCAGTGACAAACCTTCAAAATTAATTTTTCAATCAATTTGGTTTATTTTTCAACCGTGAGATTTGACAATATCTATGTTCAGAACAAATACAACAAATGTAACAACTGTGGAAAAAAATTGAGGAATGGAAAATGATTTTTTTTTTAAACTTTGGATTTTTTTTTTTATCAAAATTGTGACTTTAAATCCCAAATTTACAATTAATGAAAAGAACATTTTAATTTATTAATTTTAGAAGAACTATATAACATTGAAAAAAAAAACTAGGAAATGTAACAAGTGTGGGAAAAAATTGAACGGTAGAAAATGATTTTTTTCTTCTTTAGAATTTGGATTTTTTTTATTTATCAAAATTGTGAGTTAAAATCCCAAATCTAGAGTTAGTGGAAAGATGGTAAATCTGGTGACCCTGGGATTATTCAGTCCCGTGTTCTTTAGTTTCGGTACCCCACTTCAATTTTCATCCCA